>OV743716.1:39342807-39706808 GCA_928272305.1 Volucella inflata | reverse complement strand
AAACGAGGTCGGAAAAAGAATTCCTGGATTTCTCAAATGGCAAATGCGCAACAACGCCTGGGGCTAACCACTGAAGCGATCCAGGACCGAGCCGTATGTAGACGCGTTCTGCGGTCTACGACATTAGCCAACCCCATAAGCGGAGCAGCAGCGATGCAGTAAAAATGGGAAACTCGTTACGCATAAGTTCGTATAACGAGGAAAGGGTTAATAAAAGGATAAGAAGAAGAATTGCGGAGTTTCGAATATCAATGTAGTCACTTTTGGAAAGTGATCACTGCCATGCAAATCAGGGAGCCTTGACCAGAGTGAGTTGGTGCAGAGTTGAGGTGATATAAAAGTTAAATCTATATGCGTTAGTGTACTATGTGTAGAGAAGTGCGTTGGTTGCCCGTCTTTTAAGAGGGCAAGGTTTGAGCTATTTAGGAAGTCTTCTACTATCCTCCCGCGGCTATTGTGAGAAGGTGAACCCCATAATAGATTCCATGAATTGAAGTCCCCAGTGACGATAACTGGAGTTTGGAAGCCGTGAATAATGTCTTCCAAGTCTAAAGCACTAGATGTTTGATCTGGATGAATATAGACTGAGGTTATTGTTATTTTGAATTAAAGCTCTATTTCAACGGCTATAGCTGGAAATCTGGAATTTATGCTTCTCAATTCATGAGGTATTGACTTGTGTATAAGAAGGCCTACACCTTGAGTCGAAGAGGTAATCGAGGGCAAGTTATAAAAGTAAGGTGAATAATGCTTAGGTGGTTGTGGTTGAAAATTAAATATACTCGTAGTGTGGGTTTCTTGAAGGGAAATAATAGGAGGATTTAGTTCATCAATGATAAGTTGGAGTTCATGATAGTTATTGAAATAACCATTAAGATTCCATTGGAGGATCTTAAACAATGATTTTGTTTTTTGCCCGAGCTTTTGTACAATATAATCAGTGTTATATTGTGAAAAATCTGCGTTGGCAAAGTTGGGGGTGTTAGAGATATGACTCTGTAGTCCAGATGTTGAAGCGCCCAAGTTTACTGTTGAGCGATTCAAATCCGGGACTGTAGAGTCAGTTTGGGAAGAGTCATTGTTGTTTTTATCTGTTATCACCATCTGTTTCTATAGCGGACGTATGCTTAATTGTGTTAGGTGGTTGAGCATGAGTTGATGTGGAATGTGTGTTTGTTTGAGGCAGTTTAGTGCCTATTGGGGCAGAGAGATTAGTATTTTTTGTTTGAGTTATTGTAGAAGAATTTGAAATGAAAGGGAGCTGTGAAAAATTTGGGTATATTTTAGTGAGTGTAGTGTTTGAGTGGTTTGAAGATGATTCTGAGTTTTTTGAGAGGTTTGATGGTTTGATGTTAGCGAGTGAATTCAGAGTAGCGTTCTTATTGTTGTGTGTGATTGATGGTGAGTGTTTTTTGTTTTGGTTGTTTTCCATTGGTAAGGCTTAAGTGAGAGTAAATTGGGTTTTATTGAAGGCTTCTAACTGTTTTGTGGTCATGGGGTGGGGGAGACTTAAAGAAGTTGAGTTGGACTCGAGAGATGAATTTATTTTTTCTGTTGGTGAAGATTCAGCTAGTGTCTTTTGAGTAGGTTTTACTTGCGATGGACTGTTCAATACCGAGGCGTAAGAGGAAGAGAGAGTTGTTGAAGGATTTTGTTCATTGTAAATTTGTTTTGCAATAGCCATACTGCATTTTGTGACAGTTTAAATTTTGAGTATTTCCTTAGCCTGCAAGTAACGTTGGCATTGACTCAAAGATGATGAGTGCGGTTCAGCGCAATTATCACATAAAAGTCGTGTACAATTACCGGGGGAGTGAGGTGGTTAATTGCAGGTGACACAAGAAATCTTACCTTTACACCATTTAGAAGTGTTCCCCAGCAACTGGTAATTACGGCAGCGCATCGGGTTGGGGAAGTACGAGGGCGGGTCAATAAGTCCGTGACTTTTTGAATTTCTGACCTCTTTACTGAAACAGCAACACTGCTCCTGCCAACAGGCATCTGTCAGTTGACTCCTGTCAAAATTTAAACTTGCTGCGTCAGTTAGTTTGTGTTTGACAGCTATTTCTATCAGACTACTCACTAATTTGAGGAGAAAATGGAAAAAAGTGAATTTCGTGTGCTTATTAAGCATTATTTCTTGCGAAAAAAACCATTACCGAGACCAAGGCTAAGCTTGATAAATACTATGGGGACTCTGCACCATCGATTTCAATGGTAAAAAAAGTGGTTTACTGAATTTCGTTGTGGCCGTACAAGCACTGAAGATGCCGAACGTCCTGGACGCCCAGTTGAGGTCTCTACACCCGAAACAATCGAAAAAATTCACGATATGGTGTTGGCCGACCGAAGATTGAAAGTGCGAGAGATTGTGGAAACCGTAGGGATCTCGCATGGCTCAGTGGTTTGAATTTTGAATGATCACTTGGGCATGCGAAAGCTTTCCGCAAGATGGGTGCCGCGTTTGCTCACAGTCGACCACAAACGCAATCGTGTAACAACTTCACAGGAAGGTTTGGCGTTGTTTAAT
Source organism: Volucella inflata (assembly GCA_928272305.1). NCBI lineage: Eukaryota > Metazoa > Arthropoda > Insecta > Diptera > Syrphidae > Volucella > Volucella inflata. The sequence continues at coordinate 39,704,278 of OV743716.1, read as the reverse complement.
CGCAATATGGAGGAGTTTTTGCGCCGTTTTGTAACCGTGGACGAAACATGGATCCAACACAACACACCAGAGAACAAACAACAGTCAAAACAGTGGGTTTCTAAGGGTGAATCGGCGCCAAAGAAGGCCAAGGTGGGTTTGTCAGCCAATAAAGTTATGGCGACTGTTTTTTGGGATGCACGCGGGATAATCCACATTGACTACCTTCAAAAGGGAAGAACAATCAATGGGGAATATTATGCCAACTTATTGGACCGATGCAATGACGATTTGAAAAAAAAAACGACCTCATTTGGCCAAGAAAAAAGTTCTTTTCCACCAAGACAATGCAAGGGTGCACACATGTGCAGTTGCCATGGCAAAAATCCATGAATTGGGCTATGAATTGCTCCCTCATCCACCCTATTCTCCAGATTTGGCTCCGAGGGACTACTTCTTGTTCCCAAACCTGAAGAAATGGCTTGGTGGAAAAAGATTTGACTCCAATGATGAAGTCATCTCGCAAACAAAGGCCTATTTTGAGGACCTCGACAAATCATTTTTTTTGGAAGGGATAAAAAAAATTGGAGAAGCGTTGGACAAAGTGTATAGAGCTCAAGGGAGACTACGTTGAAAAAATAAAATTATTTTTTTATCAAAAAATCTGTGTTTTAATCCAAAAGTCACGGACTTATTGACCCGCCCTCGTATTGTGTGTACACATTTCCCCGTGTGTAGGCGCATTAAGCATTAAACATTGAATTCGAATTTGCCAAACCTACAAACATAGAAAATGATGTTTTGCCGAAATCGGCTGAGTCTTCCAAAAAACGACCAACATTTTGGCCACATACCATCGTCGTGACGTCCTCTTTCTATAGCATCTTCGGGATCTAAAATCCGTTGGATACCTTGAGGGTCTTTAGCGAACATACGTTTTTGAAGTTTCTTTTAAATATGTACATTTATAGATGTGGCACTGCCAACTCGGTATGGGCCATGGCGTAGCTTCTTGACACTCATTTGTGTTGCTCATGTTGTCATTTTAGTCACATCTGAGCGAGGCCTACGGTTTATCGCCGAATCCGAACGGCACTCCTTAGAAGGTTTTCCGTAATCAATTTTACTTTCGGGAGTTTGACATTGCCCGCCGAAAGGGTGACGGCGATTTGAAAAAACTATTGGTGACCCAGCCAGGAATCGAACTCAAACTCTCTGCGTGATAGTCCAATGAGCTAACTATCGCGCCATCGCCATCGCCCGAGGTCGATAAATACCATGTGTAAATCCTGAGACGAATCTCGGTGCTCTTCCATTATTATTTGTAAGCTTTGGATCGCGTCCGCCGTCCACTTCAAACAAATCCACGCTGGCTATTACCGCGCTTTATTATTTGCCGAAGACGTTCGTTTAAAACTCTTCCGACGATTTTCATCGTGTGTGACATCAGCTTGATTGAACGGTAGTTGTTGGTTGCATTCTCGAGTGTCGCCTTTTCCTTTGTATAATGGCAATGGTCTCCACTGAAGTAAAAATTGTCGGCGATTATTTGATTAATTGTTTTTAGCATTACTTAGCCCCAGGACAACGCAGAAGCATAATTTATATCTTAAATGAATCAGCGGCAAATTTACTAAATCCACCTGTTTTTTATTTTTTAAATCCGATGACCCATTATGTGTAAACAACTTCTAGTGTTGAGTTCAATCTTAACCCCTTTATGCCACTTACACCTTGAATTTCTGAAAATCTGTTCTTATTTCGCATCTAGGCAAAATAAGGAATGACTGTGCGAAATTTCAAGTCCCTACGTCTAGCGATTTTTGAGAAACTGTGGACTTGCTTTTGTATAGGTAGTATTTAAAGAAAGATGATATGCGTCGAAACATTTTGGAGCAGTGGGATGTTACATTTCTTACAAACCAATATGAAATATAGTTTAACTGGAGGATTTCTGAAACCAGAGGTATTTTTCTGTTTTCACAGCGGTATGTTTGATGTCATTGAAGCGAATAATTTCATTGGGGTTTCCGACTGTTTGCAACAAAGGATTTGGTTCAGAACAAAACAAGGAATGCACGACTGAAGTTCGAAAGTCTAACTGCGACATTGATATTTCTTTCGCAATTTTTTTGCAAAATCAATGCATTTACTAATGCCGCGTCGTGTCCATTCGACAAAAGTGGCTAGTTCCACTTTTTTCTTCGAATCCTTATGCGGTAATTGCTTCCCGCGCTATCAAACAAATCCATTCCACCCATAGTTTTATTATTTTCCTGAATTCCATTGGGCATTGGAATGTTAGCGCGTTTCCTTTTTTTTCAATCATGGATTGGTCCATGAAATGATTTGATAGCACTGTAGCAATACAATCGTCGTCCGAATGAATCGTTGCAATTTCATTTTGCCTGTCGAATACAAAATCCGTAGATCCTGGACCTTTTTTCTTCATAGTTTTCGCATCCACTTAATCTGCCTTTGCTGTGCTATTTTTACGAATAGTGTATGGAAACATAAGAAAAATAAAAAACAAATCATATTAATCCGACATAACTTGCCTGTTGCAAAACAGTTCAACTTTGAAAGGCGACACATTAGCTTATGCGGCGTAAAAAAGTTGTAAAATGTTACCCCATGTTGGCTTGGGGTATCGATTATATGAAACTATTCTAAGGACGATATTCTCTCACAAACCGAATTGAGAGGAGTTTTCAGTGCTTGCAACACCGTATAGTATAAATTTAAATAGGTAGCCATCATGTGAACATAAGTCCCAATTCTTGTAGCCAAAACGAATTGGCTTGTCCCTTATAAACATTTCAGTAGAATGACACCCATAATTAGGTATCATTTGCTCATCTATCCGAAGATGATGATAAAATATGCCGACTTGCATAAATCTTTCATTCAACAATTATTTCTCGACAAATTGCATATTTTATCATCAATATACTGCTTGCTCAATGATCAGTATGCAAAGCCGAAAAATACATGATTCCAATGAACTTTCAAATCTCATTAAAATCAGTTTTGAAAGTCTAATTGTTTTTTCCACATTAGCATATCTGATTGTGTTCTCGACAATAAAATTGATTACATTGCTATCCAGAAATAATTCAAGCACTTGCAGAGGATTTAAATTTCTTGAACGAAAAATAAGGAGATCATGTGTAAAAAATTGAGCAAAGCATACGTAAACATGTAAACTTAGCGATTTCCTGATAAATGTCTCTTATTTTAGCACTCGGCACGTTTGTTGGAGTCTTTGAAAATTCAACTCGATGGGTTTTTGACCATTTTGGCAATTCGTAATGAAAAAACGTTGATGGTTCATTTTTTGACTTTGAAGCCTAATTTTGGGATGTTGCGGAATCTGCCAATACCTTATTCACTTCCAGTTGTTCGAGGTTTCAAGTCATGGAAAATGCACTCAAGTTCAGTTTCACCAGCTAAATCATTTGGAAATACGTTTTTCTCGTTAAATAGCTGCACATTATCATCTATTTCTTCACCATCACTCAGAGAATCAACTTTTCTTCGTGGCAAAATTATAATATTTGTTTGATCTGCTGATTTCAAATTTACATTTAATTGTTCTTCTTCATCGGAAGAAATGATAAATCTTCCGGCGATTGAACGTTCACTATTCTGGCTAAGTCGATGTCGCTGTACAGTCCTTAAGGCTCGTCGTTGTATCTCCTCCTCAACTCATCGTCAATGCAGACGGGACATCATTCCAAGAATTTTCTTCTCGAAGCAGCCAAGAGCACCCTCTTCCATTTTTGATAATGTCCATTCCTCTGCGCGAAAACTCGAAAGATATCATGCTGCTGTCTTACAATTATGTGATTATCACCGGCGTATGCGAGTAATTGGACAGACTTTTGAAAGCCTTTATCTCTTGTGTTTGACCGTGAATTTTGCAGTATTCTTTCAAGTATGATCCCAAAACTAGACATTGCTGTATAGCTGGTCTCTATAGATACTGTCGTACGCGGCTTTCAAGTCAATAAACAGGTGGTGTGTGTCGATCTGAAGCTCATGAGTTTTCCCCAAGATCTGCCGTAGTGTGAATACTTGATCGATGGTGGACTTTCCTGCTCTGAAGCCACACTGATATGGACTTACCTGGTTGTTAACGAACGGCTTCAGGCGTTCACACAATACAGCAGATAAGATCTTGTATGCGAAGTTAAGAAGACTGATGCCATTGTAGTTTTCGCAGTTCAGAGGGTCTCCTTTCTTGAGGATCGGAGAAACAAAGCTGAGCTTCCATTCACCAGGCACACTATTGTCAGACCATATTTTAGAGATGAGTCGCTTTGAAGAGCTCGGCTGTAAGGACGTCCGTTCCAGTCCCTTTGTTGGACTTAAGCTTAGATATAGCTATCTTCACTTCATCCAGGTAGGGTGGACGTAATTGTTGATCTACATCGCCAAGGTTTTTGTTTCATCATCGCCGTTATGCAGTCTACAGAAATAATCTTTCCAGATTCTCAGCATCGACTGCGATTCTACTACGATGTTCCCTTGTTCGTTTTTACAGGTTTCGGTTCGGGGTTTGTGTTCGTGGCATATTTTTTTTACCTCCTGGAGTAGCATCTCCCAATTCCCTCGACTGCGCGCTTCTCATGCTCTTTCTTCTTCCTCCTGAGAAGCCGGTGTTCGTCTCTCCTCTTCCGCTCATAGAGCTCCTGAGCAGCTCTGGTCCTTCTAAGCAGTGCCGCTTTATATGGATCTTGCTTAGCTGCATGTGCTTGCCGGCATTCGTCATCGAACCAGGGGTTTCGTTGTGATGAAAGAGTGAAACCCAGCACATCAGAAGTGGCATCTCTGATGGCGTTTTGACAGTGTTTCCAGTGGTCTTCGGTGCTTGATGCTGGCGGTATTGGACCTCTTAAGAGACTAAGAGACACTCGATCGGAAAAGGACTTGGCGATCTCTTGCGATTGTAACCGTCTGACGTAGAATTTCCTCTCAGCATTAGCTTGTCTTGGCGTAGTTTGGGATATCCGCAACGGTACCTTGGCTACAACAAGGTTATGGTCCGAGTCGATGTTGGCTCCTGGAAACGTTCTGACATCCGTAGTAAAGGAGGAGTGTCTTGCGTCGATCGCAATGTGATCAATCTGGTTGACTGTTGATTGATCAGGAGTTCTCCAAGTCCCCTTGTGTATGTCGAGATGTGGGAACCGCGTGCTAGCCACGACAATGTTACGCCCCGGCGCAAAGTCGATTAGCCTGAATCCGTTATCGGAGGTGATGTCGTAGAGGCTATATTTTCCGATCGTTTCACCAAAGATACCCTCTCTTTCTAGCTTTGCATTAAAATCACCGAGGGCAACTTTAATGTCAAAGTTAGGGCATTGCTCGTAGGTCTTTTTAAGGAGCTCAAAGAAGGCATCCGTGGTGACATCGTCATTCTCCTCTGTGGGGGCATGCGCGCATATAAGGCTAATGTTGGCGCAAATTTCACCTTAATCGGATTGCTACGAGGCGCTCGCTCACATGCCGGAAGCTTAGGAATTCTTGTCTAAGTCTGCCTCCGGCAACAAATCCGCATACAGATAAGCACTGCTTTTGCCGTAGTAGATGTCGCAGTTTTACATCCTCTTCTTGTCCGGCCCATCCCATCGCATTTTTGGAATGGTGGTTATATCTGCTTTGTAGCAGTCTAGGGCCTCCCCTAGTTTTTCGGCTGCACGTGGTCTATTAAAGGACCTAACATTCCACGTGCATATCCGAAGCTCATTGTCCTTAAATCGTTTGCGTGGGTTGTCAACAGTATATCCGTCCATATCCGAGGCTTGTTGATGCTTCGTAACTTGATTTGTTTTTAAATGGCTGGCCAGTTACTCCGGCGGCACAACCCCCAACCTGGAGGACCAGTTCCATTTTTTATGCCCCTTGGACGAGGGGTCGTTACACCGAAGCCAGTAACCCGTTCCAGGATATGAGCGCTGCTGTTTCCCAATATAGGGCTCGTCCGTCGCCATCTCTTTTCCAAGACCCTGACTAAGTCCTGGAAATCCTTGCCGGCCTGAGCTCCAAATATGTCGGAGTAGGCCGGATAAGGTCTTGTATTGGTTTTCCGACACTAATCCTGATTTATGCCGTAGGAAACTCGCCATTTGTCCCCTTCACTTCGCAATCTTCAGTGAGATTCCCAGATGGCGCCACGGGGAGGCGTGAAATAGGGCTTATTAGCAGAGCTGCAAGATTTTCGGCTGCAGAAAGAAGAAACAGCATCTGTTAGAAGATGCTACTTCTACGAGGCCTAATACTAATTAGAGTATAGCTTTCTCCACTTTTGGATATTGGTGGCATAAGTGCTCAAACTTTGAACAAATTTGCCCGTCCAGCATGGCTGCCAAGCATCGGACAGTCTTCCGGGAAAATTAGGCTTTTAGCTTGATGACAGACCATCTTATTTTCAGATCAATATACCTCAAGATGTCAGTGCTTTTCTCAAACCGAATTACGGTCAATTATCGACAACAGAAGAAAAAAGAAAAACTCTGAAACGTGGTGTGTGCCGTTTATGTGTATTGGAATCAATGAAGTGTTGTCGTTGCCAATTGTTTACATGCAAGAACCCTTCTGCAGTTTATTTTTTTTTTTTTAAAGGAACTTAACACTTAAGAGGGTATGAATACTCTTAAAATGCCGGAGCACTTGTCAAATTTTTTCAAAAAATGGGATAGAAACCGAGAGAAAGATCTTTGGGCTCGGTTGTTATTTCGCTTCATCCTTGGTATCTAACATTTAATGGGGAGACTAATTGTTAGTGTAAATTGACTTGTTGTTGTTGTGGTGGTTCGCAACAGTTGTAAGAATGATTATGTTGACTCTGGCCGATAGACTTCTAAGATATTTAAAAAATTTATGTATCTGAAGTACTGTCTTGCGTTTTGTTGTTGAAAAACAAATAAATTTTGTATAACTACTGTTCATGTATCTATTTTTTCATACCCTCACATCAATTTTCCAACATTTATGCATACAAAGCACCATTTTCACGAAGAAAACTTGACTACGTAAAATTTTCGACACGCGCCTGCTCAAGGAAAAATGCACAGCGCGCCCGCTAGAAGGGTGAGAAAACCGGCAAACTTTTCGACTTCTGGTTTCTGTATAGCTCTCCGCTCTATAGGTAAGAAAACCAAAAGCCTGTAGGGGCCCTTCGTTTGCTCAGGTAATCAATTGTGCAGCACCCTTAGCGCTATGTAGTCTAACCATGTACTAGACGTCCTCTACCAATTTCTGAATAATTTCCGAAATTCCGTTATTTAATGGAATTTCCATTTCAGATGCTTTGATATAGCTACTGCATTGCCAACAGAAGTAGTAAAATTCACCTAATACATGTATTTATGTAGCTAACATAATAGAACAATAATGTGAGAGAAATCGAAACGCTCACCAATTTAAACCAAAATCTATACTGGATTCTGTCGGCCATTCTCCAATTACTACTACTAACAGCAACAAAAGAAATTGAAGAAAAACAATTGCCTATTACTCCTCCTAGGTTCAATCGAAAATCACACAATGACCTTTCACCCTGCAGCTCCATTCATCTTACAAAGGAGGCACGTGTATGTATTCCACTCAAACAGATAATTAGTTAGCTGCATGACAGGCGTTTTCCATCCAACATCATCCACAAACAGAATCACCAACTGACAATACAAACAACACCAACAAGTAGCAACTTCATTGGCATCATTACCATACATTGAGTTAAAACAAAGAAAAGTTACCCACCGAAAAGCTGACGAATAGAAACCAAAGAGAGTGGTATACTTCTGATCTGCTTCACAGCATGCCTCAGCCATTATCACCCACCTGAAGCAAACCAAATTGTGTACCACAAAAACCACCAGATACAGAACACAAGGTAAACGGCCCAGGACGCAACAACAAGAAGATTGAATTATTGTGTTCAATTAAACACCGTAAAACACCATTAATGGGAGAACATAACTTCTTGCCATCATACTACGAATCTTAGTCCCATCTCCCCACACTTAAGTCATATCGACCGTCCAACTCCTTCGCTCAGCTGGAAAAAGGAAAGAAGAAAAAAAAAATACAATTTTCTGTTCCTTCATTAATTTTAACGAAATTTCAAACTCGCTCCTTGCTTAATAGACCGACCTAATTGCCGCTTATGACCCCTTCCCCCAAACACCAAAGAGTACCAAGCGCGCGCTCCAAAATCCAAACGGCAAAGGTTAACATTGTATCCATAGCTGGGCCAACCGAGCAGCCGGGTTAAAGGCCAACGTGTAATTCATCGCCCTCGTGCATCTGACAATTGAACTCTCGTTCCGCCTGCTTTTCAACCTCTAACCACAAAACATTCTTAATGAACGAAAAATAGAAGAAAAGCGAAAAGGAATCTAAAAATACGAGTAAGAAAAAAAAATGAGCAAAAGAGCCACACCGGAAACCCAAGTAAAAAAGTAATTTGTTCTGCAGGCTCATTTCCGTTGAAATCCTTGAAAGAACCAGCAAAAAAAGAATCAAAATAAATCAGTTCAATTGGCGAAATTTTTGAGGACGACTTCGAGGAAAAAAATTAAATAGAGGACCGACCTCGAATCAGCCACTACAATTTCACGAAGCCAGCAATTTCACGTAGCAGAGTTAATGGTATGATTTTAGATGAAGTATCCGTACTTCTAGCTCGTTCTATTGAACAACCACCACTTAGTGGTGCACATAAGTTCAAGGTCAATTGGTATTTAGAAGCAGAACAAATTAATTTGTTCACATCCTTTAAGGATGCTGGAACATGCAATGAATGAGACACGGCTAAAGGTACGAGTTCTCGTGCTCGAATTCGTACAAGTGTCAACAAGCTGACGTTTCATTTGTAGTACATCATAGTTATGATCAGACGTGATTTTGTAAAAAGATACTATTATACAATACGAGTAGTACCAGCTTATATTTTTGTATAGTAATAGTTTCGAAATTAATTGCAGATGCTGGTGGTAGTTGGATAGTCCTTATATGATTGAAGCAAGCTCGTTTCCTTTCTCTTTGGCATTTACCATTTCATTTGGACAGACGTTTGGTTTCAAGCATTTTAACGTAATGGACGTTGATTGAGAGTACACAGTAAGCTTCTAATTATAAATGTGTACAGTGTACAGCCTTGCGGCATATAGTGATGAACAGCTGTGAGGCACTTCTAATTGAAACTGATTGAATGAAATGGGGAATAGCAGCCATAAGGAAGGGATTGTGTGCTTACTGAGTGAAAGATGTCCAAAGGCGGTGTACATTGGTGGCCAAATTAGAAGAGAAACTGGGTATCTAACAGGTAACACAAACGGTTTTATTTTTATTTTATTTCCAGGTGATTTAACACATTTCATTTATGGACTCTGACGGTTTATTAAATTATCTAATCGACTTACTATTTGTACATTTAAACTAGTTTTTCTATTTTTAAATATCCTCTCAAAAATTTTAGATTTTTTAAAATTTGAGGCAGCATATTTAATGTTTCGCAAAATAGTTTCAAATGGCTTGGTGGTTGAGTGCTGTAGAAATAGGATAGGTACCGAGAGGTGTCAACCTGTCGATATACAGTGTTCCAACTATCTTCTAAACATCAATTGTGCTTATAATACCTCCGCGTGGTAACCGCCGAGTACTGTTCAATGTCCACCCGGACTGGACCTGCTAAACTTATAAGTGCGAGTGCTGACCAGCAAACAAAAATAGCAGCACTATAAAAAGGACAGCGGATGAATAGCCCAGATGCAATCAACGGTGGAAACAATCCAGAAGCAAATGCGACCTTATCCGGGATACAGTGACTTATTTGGAGCTCAGGCCGGTAATGATTTCCGAGACTAAGTCAGGGTCTCTGAAAAGAAATGGCGACGGACGAGCCCTATATTGGGCAACAGCAGCGCTCATATCCCGGAACGGGTTACTGGCTTCGGTGTAACGACCCCTCGTCCTAGGGGCATAAAAAATGGAACTGGTCCTCCAGGTTGGGGGCTGTGCCGCCGGAGTAACTGGCTAGCCATTTAAAAACAAACAAGTTACGAAGCATCAACAAGCCTCGGATATGGACGGATATACTGTTGACAACCCACACAAACGATTTAAGGACAATGAGCTTCGGATATGCACGTGGAATGTTAGGTCCTTTAATAGACCACGTGCAGCCGAAAAACTAGGGGAGGCCCTAGACTGCTACAAAGCAGATATAACCACCATTCCAAAAATGCGATGGGATGGGCCGGACAAGAAGAGGATGTAAAACTGCGACATCTACTACGGCAATTGCTATTGACGGCAAAAGCAGCGCTCATCTGGATGCGGATTTGTTGCCGGAGGCAGACTTAGACAAGAATTCCTAAGCTTCCGGCATGTGAGCGAGCGCCTCGTAGCAATCCGATTAAGGTGAAATTTGCGCCAACATTAGCCTTATATGCGCGCATGTCCCCACAGAGGAGAATGACGATGTCACCACGGATGCTTCTTTGAGCTCCTTAAAAAGACCTACGAGCAATGCCCTAACTTTGACATTAAAGTTGCCCTCGGTGATTTTAATGCAAAGCTAGAAAGAGAGGGTATCTTTGGTGGAACGATCGGAAAATATAGCCTCTACGACATCACCTCCGATAACGGATTCAGGCTAATCGACTTTGCGCCGGGGCGAAACATTGTCGTGGCTAGCACGCGGTTCCCACATCTCGACATACACAAGGGGACTTGGAGAACTCCTGATCAATCAACAGTCAACCAGATTGATCACATTGCGATCGACGCAAGACACTCCTCCTTTACTACGGATGTCAGAACGTTCCCAGGAGCCAGCATCGACTCGGACCATAACCTTGTTGTAGCCAAGGTACCGTTGCGGATATCCCAAACTACGCCAAGACAAGCTAATGCCGTCAGATGGCTACAATTGCAAGAGATCGCTAAGTCCTTTTCCGATCGAGTGTCTCTTAATCTCTTAAGAGATCCAATGCCGCCAGCATCAAGCACCGAAAACCATTGGAAACACTGCCAAAACGCCATCAGGGATGCCGCTTCTGATGTCCTGGGTTTCACTCGTCCACCACAACGAAACTCCTGGTTTGATGATGAATGCCGGCAAGCACATGCATCTAAGCAAGATGCATATAACGAGGCGCTGCTTAGAAAGACCAGAGCTGCTCATGAGCTCTATGAGCGGAAGAGGAGGGACGAACACCAGCTTCTCAGGAGGAAGAAGAAAGAGCATGGGAAGCGCGCGATCGAAGAAATTGAGACATGCTACTCCAGGAATGAGGTTCGGAAGTTTTACCAAAAGGTAAAAATAACATGCCACGGAAACAAACCCCGAACAGAAACTGCAGACATGAACAAGGGAACATCGTAGTAGAATCGCAGTCGATGCTGAGGTTTTGGAAAGACCATTTCTGCAGACTGTATAACGGCGACGACGGACCAAATACCGCTGTCAGGCAGAATCAACCTTTCAACTTGGACGATGATGATCAAAAATTCCGTCCACCCGACCTGGATGAAGTGAAGATAGCTATATCGAAGCTTAAGTCCAACAAAAATGCTTTAGCGGACTGCCTGACTGCCGAGTTCTTCAAAGCGGCAGGCGATGACTTGGTAAGGAGCATACACCAACTCATCTGTAAAATATGGTCGGACGAAAGTTTGCCCGATGAATGGAACCTCAGCATTGTTTGTCCGATTCTCAAGAAAGGAGACCTTCCGAACTGCGCCAACTACAGAGGCATCAGTCTCCTTAACATCGCATACAAGATCTTATCCGCCATATTGTGTGAACGCCTGAAGCCGTTCGTCAACAACCTGATAGGTCCATATCAGTGTGGCTTCAGGCCAGGAAAGTCCACCATCGACCAGATATTCACACTACGGCAGATCGATTTTAAGGCCGCGTATGACAGCATCTATAGAGACGAGCTATATGGAGCAATTTCTAGTTTTGGCATCCCTGCCAAACTCGTCCGTCTGTGCAGGATGAGTATGGAAAATGCACACTGCTCCATCAAGGTCGGTAGAGATCTCACCGAGACCTTTGATGTCCAGAAATAATTTAGACAAGGCGATGCGCTGTCATGCGATTTTTGCAACATCGTAATGTACTTGAAATAAATAGTGCAAAACTCACGAGAGGCACTATCTTTCAAAAGTCCGTCCAACTACGCGCATACGCCAACGATATTGATATAATCGGGACAAAGCAGCGTGATGACAGTGGCGCTTTCGTATATGCCGTCAAGCGAAAAGGACAACCAACACCGACGTCTCGGGCAGAACATCACCCTCAATGGATATTACTTTGAGGTAGTTAAGGACTTTGTCTACCTACCTGCTATCTATACAGACAACGACACCAGCGCTGAGATTAAGCGAAGAATAACTCTTGCCAACCGCTGTTTCTTTGGGTTAAGAAGGCAATTGAGTAGCAAAGCCTTCTCTCGGACAACAAAAGTCACCCTTTATAAGACCTTAATAATCCCGGTCCTGCTCTATGGCGCAGAGGCATGGACATTATCAAAAATGGATGAGGGTGTTCTTGGTTGCTTCGAGAGAAAAATTCTTCGGGCGATCTTCGGTCCCGTCTGCATTGACGGTGAGTGGAGGAGGAGATACAACGACGAACTGTATGAACTGTACAGTGCGACATGGACCTAGCCAGAAGAGTGAAGATCCAAAGACTGAGATGGCTGGATCATGTAGAGCGCATGGACACCAATGCTCCGGTCCGAAAAGTCTTCGAATCCGCCCCCGAGGGACAGCGCAGTAGAGGAAGGCCAAGACTCAGGTGGCGCACGCAAGTGGAAGATCACCTCAGCCAACTTAACGTGCGAAACTGGAGGCAGCTAGCCAGGGATCGAGCTGGCTGGAGAAGCTTGTTGACTGAGGCCCAGGTCCATCCCGGACTGTGGCGCCACCTAAAGTAAAGTAAGATATAGAGCGGATGGACACCAACGCTCCTCTCCGAAAAGTCTTCGAACCGGCCCTCAAATGGAAGCAGCTAACGAAACATCGTGCTGGCTGGAGATTCTTGTTGGCTGGAGCCCAGTTTCACTTCGGACTGTGGCGCCACCGTAATTAAGTACGTGAGACTTGAATTTATTTATATTATTATTTAATTGATAAGGCAGCCTTCTAGCTGAAACCAAGTTCTTGGATTGAGCAAAGGATCATCTGATACTGATGTAGATGTAATGGAAAAAAGTGTTTGCTTAAGCCTGAATCCGATAATTTCAAGGTATTCACATATGGAGCTTCCAAATATATATCTCCATATATCTGATTGGAAAATTTAAAATGTTTAGAGATATACAATCTACTTATAAACCAACAACGAAAGTTTATCTCATGTCTTGGGTCGTATTCTACCCATTGTGAATAAGAATAAGAATTTAGGTACGAATGGCTTGAAATGAATTTGTTGCGTATATTAGCTCATCTGTAAGACATGGTCAGAGGAGGGCATACCTAAAGCATGGAATCTCAGAATCGTATCCGATCCTTTGTTGACTTCATCAACTATAAAGGAATACATTTCATTAAAGTTGCCTATAAGATTTTTCTGCTGCATTATGTGAGGATCTGAAACCATTTACGATGGTCAATATCAATGCGATCTTAGGCCAGGAAGTCAACTTTCGAATCCTCGAAAAGAAACGACGAGAATTTCAAATCGACGCTAACAAACTAAGGGTACAACTACACAACGCTATATCTAGTTTCGACATCCCTGCAAAGCTCGCCATGTTGTACATGATGACTGAGGAGTACTCCCCTTGCTACATCAAGGTCAGTCATAAACCTTCAATGTCCAGACAGATTTTAGACAAGGCGACACAATGCCAATTTGTTCTAATTTCGCACATGTAATTGGACGAACACAACAAAATTGCATGTGTAGAAGGGCGGAAGTGGCCAAAATTTGTCTGACTGGAATCAATGGCAGAAAAAAGTACGTACTATTATTTGCGCAGTTCGCCGACTTGGCCATGAAGGCTACCATTATGAAGTGAAATTCAATGCCTTATTTGGTTTTTGAATACCACCGAAATCATAAAGCATAAAGCATTTTGTAGCTATCAGAAATAGAAGTCTCTACGTACTGCAACGATGTCGTTATAACATATTGGTACAAAGCGCACACTGCCATCAATTTAGGGATATATTATCTAGTCGAAGCTGATCGTAAGTATTGAGGTCTTTTCCCGACTTACATTGACAGCTTAATCCTTACGCGGTAGCTTAAAACGTCGCAATATAAAGAACATTTCCTAAGTATAATGAGAACAAACATAAACTCATTAAAATGCTTAAAAAATCAACTACTCAAATGCACTTTCAATGAATCACTTACACCTGTAAAATTGTGACATTTTCGGCCAAACCTCTTACCATAAATCTCCCACGCTGAACTTAAAAAAAAGAAAACAAATTCTTCCTCAACCTAAAGTGCACTATTTTACCCTAAGTGAGTACTGCTTCTCGTGTTTTAGAATTTCCTCACCAGACGAAGGTTAGGATTGGGGGTTATATCCCCACCATAAGCTCATTTAAATTTGCATAAACAAAAATGGTGAACAAAAGAAACTGAGAAACTTTAAGAACATCTAGAGAACATTATATCTTCTACGGTTGGGTACGTTTAACATTTCACAAGGTGCACGAAGCACCAATTACGGGTGGGAAAAAGGTGAGCATTACGTTGTTATCGTGCATGCATTTACTTTAAGATAGAAATTGTTTCAAAGTGGAAAAGACAAACGAAATAATAATTTCATCCAAGTTAAAAAAAAAAGAAGTTAATATTTTAAAATTGCTAAAGTTGCTTAGGTACTCCGAATTTTAATTGCAGCTTTGGGGAAAAATTGTGAATTCGATATAACGTTCTTCTGTCTGAAAAGGGCTCTTCCTTAGAAGCTTAAAGATTTGGATATCCAAACTTTTAGTTGAGGGTGAGTGTGAACAATTTTCGGCAGCGGAAACTTTTGCAAATGAAATGGAATGCTATTTACGAATAACGTGCTGGAAATTCAATTAAGATGTCAAAGATAAAGTGGCACAGGTGTAGTTGCAACTTCAAGTCTAGGAGCCCTGTAGATTCATTCTCGGAAATACAATACTGTTGGCCGAATTTCGAAGAAAAACCAAATGTCTCTGACAAGGTACTTTTGTGTAACAACTCTGCTCGTAGAGGGACAAAATTGCTTTCACTTACTTTTCCCTGTACACTGTGGCCCCTGTGGTACAATTCATTTTCGGTATTTTCAGGAAACTCCATGCGATAGCATTCAAACTGATTTAAATACCCGGGAAGGGCAGTTTCGAAGAATTCTCATATCCTCCAGGGTGTTCTCGTACAATGCAGTTTCGTTTGAAATTTCCTTTCAATCGCACATCCGTTAGTACTCTTTATTCATCCGTTGATGACACTATCATGTCCTTCCAAATCCATTTAGTAAAATGAAACAATTTTGTCAATTTTCTACCATTGCCATCAACCCACCACTTCTCCCTTTGTCATATGATTATCTACTACTAATACTACCCACATTCAATCCTTTTTTTAGTTGGTTTTGTCCCCCCTTTTTTTATTGACACTCGAGACGTAAGAAAGCATCGAGTCGATTGCCACTCTAGGAGTATCTGAACACCTAGTCGTTTTTATAAAGGACCAGGAAAAAAAATGGCATCCGTTTTTTAGTGTCCTTTACTCCTTGCTTTGTCCTCGTTTTCTTGTGCAGCAAGACTTCTTCGTCCTTTTCAGCTGATGGCTTCTTTTGTTCATTCAGCTTGTTGTTCAGAAGAATGGACTCAGACTATATTAAAAAAAAAAAAAAAAACGAAATGTGTTGCCAGGCAAGGTTGTAGTATTGAAGATGCAAAACTAAGCAATTTTTTCACTTAGCGAGGTAACGAGGTAGGAAAAAACGATGCGGGTTTTTGTAGCTGATACGAGTAGTACTACCAACTGGTGGGCGGAGGGCAATTTTTTTTTAAATGTCTTGGGATGTTATTATCGTTAGTTTCTCCTGACTGAAAATGTTTTTGAGATTTTTGGTAGGAGGACATTCAATACAGTCGAGCTTAAAAGAAAATGGATCAAATGAAAATAAACATTACTACTCGTATCATGAATATCAGTAGTGTCGTCTTGAGTATATTGTATTGAATTGGCAATGCTCAAACCGCCCCAAGCTACTAGTAAGCAGTTACTCATCAACATTTATCTAGCTTGGGATACGGACGGACCTATTGTTGACAATACCTGCGAACGAATCAAGAACAACGAATTTCCAAAGCGGATTTTTTGTTAGAGGCAGACTGAAGCAAGAAGTCTTGAGTATCCGCCTTGTAAGAAACCTTATTAAGGCTTAATTTGCACACATTAGTCTTTTATGCCCTCACGTCCCCACGAAGTTGAAAGATGACAACACCAAAGGTAGCGTCTATGAGCTCTTGCACAAGACCTACGAGCAATGCCACATATATGGCATTAAAATTGTTCTCGGCACGGAAGTGGTGGTAGTGTGGGAAGGTAAAGCATGTTGGACACCACCTCCGATAACAGGTTCATTTTCATCGGATTTGCAGTGGGGCGATATATTGTAGTAGCTAGCACTTGGTTCCTAAATCTCAATATTCACTTGAATAACTCCTAAACAGTCAACTCTCAACCAGGTTGCCAGATTGCGCACGACACCTCTCCAGTAATATAGATGTTCGAATAATCCGAGGAGCCAACAACAACTCGGGCCATTACCTTGTTGTAGTCAAGATGCGGTTACGAATATTCAGAACATCGCAAAACAAACTTATACTGTGAGGACACACAGAAAAACAAGAGCTGCTTACAAGCTATTCGAGTAGAAGATGAGAGCTGAACATCGGCTTCTCAGTAAAAAAAAAGAAGGAACATAAGAACCAAAAAAGGCGCGATTAAGTGAAGTTAGGCATATCTAAGCTAAGATCCAGCAAAGCTCCTGGAGCGGAAGGCCTCACTGCCAAGGTCTTCAAAGCGGCAGGCGATGACTTTGTTAGGTCGGACGAAAGTATGCCCGATGAATGAAACCTTAGCATTATCTGTCCGATCCTCTTGAAAGAAGGAGGCATCAGCCTTCTTAACATCGCCTTCAAAATCCTATCCGGCGTTTTATACGGAAGCCTGAAGGCATATGTATCTTGCCAATCGCTGCTTCTTTTGGCTGAGAAATTAATTGACTACGAAGGCCCTGCCACCAATAACGAAGGTAGCCCAATATAGACTATGGTCTTGGTTTATGGCACAGAGGCATGAACTTTTTGAAACGTAGATGTTGATTGAATTGAATGGTTCCACGAGCGATCTGTCTTATTGTGGCGCATGCAATCTCAGCAATTCGATTTATTAAACACTAGCAACCCACCCCGGCTTCACACGGGTGCTAATTATAAAACAAAACACGTGAAGAATGTGAAGTACGAGTACTGTCTTTGATTTTAGAATTTCTTTATAAAAAATTTTTGTAGCTACACAATACGAACAAATTTTGTTTGGAAGTAACGCACGAAATAATTAATTCCACGTTAATAGGTGAACAAATAACTCTCTCCTTTAATTAAGTTATAGTCTTAGAACTTACATTATTTATTTCTGGATAAACGTTGAACTAATTCTTGAAGATCATTTACTACAATTCTAAGGTTTTGATTGCCTAGATTAACTTTTCCATTATTTTGTGACATCTGTCTATTTCCTATTTTGAGCGACAACTCTGAAGAATGCTGGTTTTCGTGTGCCGACAACGTCACTCTCATATTTGTTTTGAGTTCTAATCTATTCACACACGGCCAGAGAAAAGCTATTTTCCATGAAGCATTGATTTCATCAGAATGTATCCCTCTTGTCACCATTAGTAAGATTAGCCGAAAGTCACCAGAGAACAATATCGTGCATCCACCCATGGGTGAATCCGTACTGAGGAGATTTAAAACTTGTTCGAAATCGTAGTTTCGCCCCAAATTATTAATGGGCAGTCACGTATTAATTTTCCAGTATTACTTTGTTTTGAAATACTACAAGCGTTACTCGTTGAAGTTTGAATGTTGCATGAGCGGTTCGGTCTCCTTCCAAAAGTGTAGCTGCAATTCCGGATGATGTTACAATTAATGCAATTTTGCCAGCAGATCTTACTTTCCCAAGAAGCAAGTTGATAACATATATTTTTCCCGTACCTCCAGGAGCATTAAGAAAATATAACTTTCCTTCGCTTCTGTCAATTGATGTTAATAACGCATCGTATTTTTTTTTAATCGATATTCATGCGATGTTCATCTTGAGCCACAATTTATAACAGTCTAAATTGATCGTAGGAAGTTGCTCTTGCGTATTCGGTGTAAGTTAATTCAAGGTTCATTATATTCGTAGGCATCTGCAGTTCAAAATCTGAAATAGATTTACCCCAAAGTTCTTATACTTCCTTATTCAATTCCAACAACGCTTTTTAAGAAATATTTTGATAGTATTGGACATAATCTGACATTAACAGTCGCCGTCCTCGAATCAGTATTTCTTCAGCCATATTTTGTCTATACTTGTTCCAGAGATATACAATATCGGTCACTTGACAAAATGCTGTAATAATGGCGAACACATGCCTTAATGACCTCTATGAACTGCAAGTAGTAGCTTCCATTAATGCGTTGTTGTCCCATTAAAAGTCGTCTTCCAAGAGACCCATCGCCTTGCATGCCGCTTTATAGGTATTATTAGTTACTCCTTGTATGATGGCCCCTTTACAATGTGAAGTAAAAACATTCACTGTTCTTGCGATGAACTACAAAGACTCTCCCAAGAGCATCAGCTTTTTTCAACTTCAGGGAGACCTTCAACTGGAGTCCCTTGTTTCCTCCTTTGAAAAGTTTTGATCCGGCCTAATTTTGTTCATTAACCATGCCGGCAGATGGACATGTGGCAACCCACGTTTCTGACACTCAACAGTGTACATGTGGCAAAACTGGGTTATCATATCACGATAACGAACACCATTAATTGTTACTGCCTGACCAGCCGGATTTTCGAAGAAGAATGGCCCGATAATGCCTCCAGCTTAAAATCCGAACCAAATGCATTGTGGATGCATTTGTTTCTCAACAATTACTCGTGGGTTTTCTTAACCCAAAATTCGGCAATTTCTACGATTAACATCGCCATCAAGATGAATATGAGCTTCAGCAATGAAGATGATTTTGTTCGACTGTAATTGACAAACCTTCATTATTTTTAAAATAGTGCTCAACAATGAAATTTTTACTAACCCCGAAATGTCAGCTGTACTATTAAATGGCGCAAAATTAAAATTTTGCATGAACTATGGGAGACCCTTCACAATCATCGAAAAATGTATTCATTATAAATTGTGCAAATTGAACTCCTTATATGATACAATTTAAGTGCCCATAACCTTTTTTAGTGCAGTATAAAATGCCATAATCGACTATCCGCTCTGCACAGGCAGCCCTAGACCTGATGGACAATTGGCGCACTATTAATGGACTTTCAGTTTATCATCTCAAAACTGGGGTTATTGTCCTGACGGAAAGAAAAATCTGTCGATCTGTCTTACTTATCTTTTGCTTCAGGATGTTATCTTCTATATTAAATATTAGATCAACATCCAGAAGAGCAAGCTTGTTAACATTGAGAATCTTCTGTCGAAAATTCTGGTTTCCAGCTCTCACTAAAACTCAGAAAAACTATTAGTACATATGGCTGCATGAAAGCCTTTTCCAACAATGCTGTATGTGTTCTTGACGCAGCTATATGCCTCCCTCCCCTCGACATTAATTTCGTGGCCTGGTACTACTTTAAACAATTTCGAGGACCTTTCTTTCAACTCTAGGCTAATAGACATCCCGATAAGGTATCTATGTCTGATAGATGATACTTCAAAATTAAAATGTCTTTAAATACCTTTCTTTTATTGATATAGTATCAGCAGAAAGGCTCCTCTGCGCCATACAATTATACGGATTTGAATGTGTTTATGCCTCAAAATGTAAGACTTGTAAGAGACGGAACCAAACAAAACAACAAATCGGTGACTTAGCAGGAGGTCTGCTATTTTACTGCCTTCTTCAAATGTATTTTAATTAATAAGATTAAAGCAGTTTAAATAGGGAGGTAAACTCATTAAAGAAAACAACGTTTAATGTTATCAATTCGAGAGACTAAAATTATCGGAAAGGGAACCTATGCTTGACTAGTGTACTCAACCAAAGGACAAACAAAAGTAATCTACTCCCGTAAGGATTGGAAAGTTCCTTGCACCACCGTTGCCTACTGCCAACAGATGAATTAAGCTTAATAATTATTTCATTGGTATTCAAGCACAAATATATCTCCCTGTCATAAAAAATTCCAGGTCGGGATTGAACTGGGGGAACAGATTAACAGTGGAGAAAACAAAGTCGGAAAAGTGACTTGTTGCACTTATTTGACTAAGTAATAGGTTGGCATATGAAGATATTAGGCTCTAAGTAATTCTTAATATTCCAGTTATAAAATCTAGGGGTATCTTTTAGAAAACTCCTCAACCGCCATTACCCAGATCTGGTTAAGAAACAAGGATGGTAGTCGTTGAAAAAACATCACTTTACAGCAGGGGTGTCAAACTCATACTCATTAAGTGCCATTTTCTTGTTTCAAGTATGACAGCGGGCCACATTAAAAAAAATGCAAGTGTTAAACTAAGAATTGGTCTTGAAAGGTATTTAGATTTATTTATCTTCATTGTTAAAAACATCTGTTCACACACATATGAACTTCCAAACATGCATAAAATGCGAGCAGCATTCCTTAAGTTGAGATAGCTATTTTGATTTCTAAAGCAATTTGTATAAAATGTCAAAGTCTCCACTTCATTGAATTTGTTTTTTAACACGTTCACAATCCAATATATCATATACTACAGTCTGTTTTATAACATCATACACGACAAAAATTAAAGAAGAACTTATAAAAAATCTTTTTTTTTTTATTTACTTGAAGGCTTTTCAATTAATATGTGGTCCACTCTCCTCCATTATCAATAATTGCTGGAGTCTTCGAGGCATGCTTTCTACTAATCTTATAGCATAATCTTGAGACAAAGATCTCCATAAAACTCATATTTTTCGTAATACTTGTTTGACCATCGAGATCTTCTTTCCTTGGAGATTTAGCTTCATGAATGCCCAAACATTTTCAATGGGATTTGCATTCGGCGACTGTGATGGCCAATCTAAAACATCGACGTAATTTTCTTGTTTCCACGCACTGCAAAAACGACTGCGATGTTTCGTGTCATTATCTTCTTGCAGTAACCAATTCTCATTCCTTCTTTTAAACCACCTCTAGGCAGATGGTAATAAAGCCTTCTTATAAATTTTGACCATTTTGGGTGCGTTTAAGTTGTTTGTAAACATGAACAAATTGCCAAATCCTTGTTTTGAGAAGCATCCCCAAACGTGCACCTTTGCCGGTTTATTGGATTGTGTACACCAGGTATGAGTGATAGGAGACCATGCCCAAAAAGAAGCTTCATCCGAAAAAAATAACGTTGTTCCAATCTCTGTCCAAATTCTCCTTGGCCCAACTGAGTCGTTTTTCTACGTGTTTTTTTGACAGTAGTGGTTTCTTTTACATTATTGGCTAGTAAACGTCTTCGTATCGTATCACAACACACATTTAGAGCCCTTTTACGTAAAATCCCTTGTCCTCCACGTAACGATAGAAGAAGATTTTTTTCAAACACGCGTAGAATCATTTTGTCCTGCTTTTTTATTGTTTTTGGCGTAGACACACGATCCGGCAAATCATCCACATTTTTAACTTGAGAATAACGGTGCACCCACTTACTAACTGTAACTGCATTTAACTTTTTCATGTATTTAGCAGCCACTCCGTATGACATTTACTGTCCTTTTGGATGCGTGCACAAGAATACTGCTTCATAACGTGATGCAAACGCGACACTCATTTTAAAATACTTCCGTCTTTGAGAAAAATTGAACACTCTTTAAATTGTTTTTTTTATCTGTTAATGCAAATGCCACTTCCAAACCGGTTTTCATAAACGAGTTTTGCCGTATACGATCTTATCAAACGGACTGTATATGGTACACCAAGCGTGATTGTGCCCTGGACCACCGCGTTCACGTATCAGATATGATACATGATAGGAGTTAGTATTCCTGCAATTTTGTAGATGATCGTATAGTATTTTCAATGAATAAATCGGTATAAGCGTATGGGTAAGAGCTTACAGATTTTATTGAAACAAAAAAACTAAGTGATTTGACTTCTAATACCAAAATATAAAATTACAAAAATTCATAATTTATTCACTATAAGATCTAAAAAAATTATAAGAAAATGTATTTTTTTTTACTTTTATATACTAATACTTTGTTTGTTTACTAAATTGAAGCAGTTGAGGCAATATGGTTTGGCACAGAGCTTACATTCAGTGTTTTACATGTTTTGCTTGTTGCACCGGGTTGCTTACTATCTGTTATCTATTATCTTATCAGGAAGAGCAATTCTGACACTTTCCGCGATGGACCTGGCCCTTGCATGTTAGGACTTTGAAGGTAATGGCGAATGTTCTCTTCCTGTGTTTTTTAGGATTGTTATTTTTTCTGATTTATCTCATTGTAAATCACCATTGCGTTGATAATGACAATTCTAGTTATAATATCTACAGCAATCTTTCTAAACCATGTTAGAGATTTCCGAAGTGGTGAGCGGTAACTACTTATCTGGTCTGCAACGTCTATTCCTTTTTTGGCATTGTTGTAGTCAACTACCATTTCTGGTTTCCTTTTTTCTTCGAAATTTCCCACTACATCCCTCATTTCGTCTCCATGGCAAGTGGAAATCATGAGTACATCACGCTTATCATGCCATTTCAACACAGTTATGAAGCTATCTTTTTGCCTTGCTACACATCCTCCTTCACAAAGCTTTGCTGTGGTTACTTCTTTTGGCAGATCCTTTCGATTTTTTCGCAAAGTTTCACATAGATCTGTGTTACGATCTTTCAAATACGTTGCGAGGAGCACACTGTTATAACAATTATCAGCAGTTAGCATTCTACCTTCACCTAACAAACCTTCGCATAATTTTACAATAATTGAGCCAGGTTTGTCCAACCCTTCAATAGTTGAAGAAGAACCACTGTAAATCTCATATGACTAAGTACAGATGTCCAAAGTACATAGCCTGAAGATATTTATTCCATACGAACTTAATTTTGCTGGATTGTAGGTTCTGAACCTCAACCTTCCTCGAAATTTGACCATAGACTCGTCTATGACTATCGTATCACTGGGTAAGTATAACTTCTTCACATTTTCAAATACTTTCTTGCGCAATGGTTCGATTTTATACAATCAGCTCGGATTGTGGAGTTGCGTTCAGAAAAATGCCAACATTTGAGTATTGTGGCAAGTCTGTTATACGACATGTTATGAAAAATGAATGATAATATAGCTAATCTTTTTTCCAGTAATGCTCAATAGTGGGTAGTTTTACAACTCCAGGAAGCACAATAACTGCAATCAATTTTCGCATTTCGGCTCTGTCAATATTTTTCCAACGATGAATTCTGCTAAACTTTTGGTTCTGAGCAGTAACTTTTAAATTTTGCGCATATATTGCAATGCACCATTGTATCAATTATTTCATCATTGATTATACCATATATTCAAAAATGCTTATGATATTTTCCTGACCGATATTATCATATATACTCTGAAAATCTTGGAACTCCGAACGTCCAAAAAATACTTCTCTGGAAATAGGCAGAACAACAGGAATCCAATATTTTTCATATGTTTCTTCAGTTTCTGCGTCAGAGAACGTTGAAGAATCAGACCCATTCTCTAAAACAAAATCCGAAGTGTTGACAATATCAATACAATAAGTAATCATTTTAGGCCACTATGATCTTTTCACCTACATACCTGTCTCAGCATCAGTCGATGATTCTCCTTCTAAAGGGAGAATTGCCATCCCTAAAATAGCCATCCGGCACAGAAAACATTTCATCATCTACCATTTCCACAATTCGCGACACTTCTTCATCTTCTTCTTTTTTATAAAAATGTGAACAAAGCGTTTACTTACTTACTTAAGTTGGCGCTACAGTCCGGGGGTGGACCTGGGCAGTCAACCAGCTTCTCCAGCCAGCTCGATCCCTGTCTAGCTGACTTCAGTTTCGCACGCTAAGTTGGCTGAGGTCCTCTTCCACTTGCGTGCGCCACCTGAGTCTTGGCCTTATTCTACTGCGCTGCCCCTCGGGAGCAGATTCGAAGACTTTTCGGACCTGAGCATTGGTGTCCATGCGCTCTACATAACCCAGCCATCTCAGTCTTTGGATCTTCACTTTTCTGGCTAGGTCCATGTCGCTGTACAGTCCGTACAGTTCGTCGTTCTTTCTCATTTATTTTTGATAATGTCCATGCCTCTGCGCCATAGATCAGGACCGGGATTATTAAGGTCTTATAAAGGGTGACTTTTGTTGTCCGAGAGAGGGCTTTGCTACTCAATTGCCTTCTTAACCCAAAGAAGCAGCGGTTGGCAAGAGTTATTCTTCACTTGATCTCAGAGCTGGTGTCGTTGTCTGTATTTATAGCAGAGCCTAGGTAGACAAAGTCCTTAACTACCTCAAAGTTATATCTATCGAGGTCGACGTCCTGCCCGAGACGTCGGTGTTGGTTGCCCTTTTTGCTTGACAGCATATACTTGGTTTTGCCCTCATTGACCGCTAAACCCATTTTCGCCGCTTCCGTCTCAATACTCGCGAAAGCGCCATTGACATCACGCTGCTTTCTCCCGATTATGTCAATATCGTCGGCGTATCCGAGTAGTTGGACGGTTTTTTGAAAGATAGTGCCTCTTGTGTTTGCTCGTTAGTTTTGCACTATTCTTTCAAGTACGATGTTGAAAAAATCGCATGACAGCGCATCGCCTTGTCTAAACCCTTTCTGGACATCAATGGTCTCGGTGAGATCTTTACCGACCTTGATGGAGCAGCGTGCATTTTCCATAGTCATCCTGCACAGACGGACGAGTTTGGCAGGGATGCCAAAACTAGACATTGCTCTATATAGCTCGTCTTTATAGATGCTATCATACGCGGCCTTAAAATCGATGAATAGGTGGTGGGTATCGATCTGAAGCTCATGGGTCTTCTCCAAGATCTGCCGTATTGTGAATATCTGGTCGATGGTGGACTATCCTGGCCTGAAGCCAGACTGATATGGACCTATCAGTTTGTTGACGAACGGCTTCAGGCGTTCACACAATACGGCGGATAAGATCTTATATGCGATGTTAAGGAGACTGATGCCTCTGTTGTTGGCGCAGTTCAGAGGGTCTCCTTTCTTGAGAATTGGACAAACAATGCTGAGGTTCCATTCATCGGGCATACTTTCGTCCGACCATATTTTACAGATGAGTTGATGTATGCTCCATACCAAGTCATCGCCTGCCGCTTTGAAGAGCTCGGCAGTCAGGCCATCCGCTCCAGCAGCTTTGTTGGACTTAAGCTTCGATATAGCTATCTTCACTTTATCCAGGTCGGGTGGACGGAATTGTTAGTCGTCATCGTCCAAGTTGAAAGGTTGATTCTGCCTGACAGCGGTACAGTCTGCAGAAATGGTCTTTCCAAATCCTCAGCATCGACTGCGATTCTACTACGATGTTCCCTTGTTCATCTCTACAGGCTTCGGTTCGGGGTTTGTTTCCGTGGCATGTTATTTTTACCTTTTGCTAAAACTTCCGAACCTCATTCCTGGAGTAGCATCTCTCAATTTCCTCGATCGCGCGCTTCTCATGCTCTTTCTTCTTCCTCCTGAGAAGCCGGTGTTCGTCTCTCCTCTTCCGCTCATAGAGTTCATAAGCAGCTCTGGTCTTTCTAAGCAGCGCCGCGTTATATGCATCTTGCTTAGCTGCATGTGCTTGCCGGCATTCATAATCGAACTAGGGGTTTCGTTGTTGTGGACGAGTGAAACCCAGCACATCAGAAGTGGCATCTCTGATGTCGTTTTGGCAGTGTTTCCAATGGTCTTCGATGCTTGATGCTGGCGGCATTGGACCTCTTAAGAGATTAAGAGACACTCGATCGGAAAAGAACTTGGCGATCTCTTGCGATTGTAGCCGTCTGACGTCGAATTTTCTCACAGCATTAGTTTGGCTTGGAGTAGTTTGGGATATCCGCAACCGTACCTTGGCTACAACAAGGTAATGGTCCGAGTCGATGTTGGCTCCTCGAAACGTACGGACATCCATAATACTGGAGGAGTGTCTTGCATCGATCGCAATATGATCAATCTGGTTGACTGTTGATTTATCAGGAGTTCTCCAAGTCCCCTTGTGTATGTCGGGATGTGGAAACCGCGTGCTGGCCACGACAATGTTTCGCCCCGCCGCAAAGTCGATTAGCCTGAATCCGTTATCGGAGGTGGTGTTGTGCAAGCTATATTTTCCGATTGTCCCACCAAAGATACCCTCTCTTCCTAGCTATGCATTAAAATCACCGAGGACAATTTTAATGTCAAAGCTAGGGCATTGCTCGTAGAAGTCATCCTTGGTGTCGTCATCTTTCTCCTCTGTGGGGGCTTGCGCGCATATAAGGCTAATGTTGGCGAATTTAGCCTTGATGCGGATTGCTACGAGGCGCTCGCTCACATGCCGGAAGCTGAGGACTTCTTGTCTTAGTCTGCCTCCGACAACAAATCCGCATCCAAATAAGCGCTGCTTTTGCCGTCGATAGCAATTGCCGTAGTAGATGTCCCAGCTTTTCATCGCATTTCTTGGATGGCGGTTATGTCTGCTTTGTAGCAGTCTAGGGCCTCCGCTAGCTGCTCGGCTGCACGTGGTCTATTAAGGGATCTAACATTCCACGTGCATATCCGAAGCTCATTGTCCTTAAATAGTTCGCGTGGGTTGTCAACAGTAGATCCGTCCATATCCGAGGCTTGTTGATGCTTCGTAACTTATGCTTTTTTAAATGGCCGGGCAGTTACCCCGGCGGCTACAGGGTTAGTTTATTCGTTTCTTCTACTCCCCGTAAGAAAGGGCTCAAATAATTGTTTACGTAGGTATTTAAAAACACAAATTAGGTGCACTCCAAAAGTACTCGTAACTGAAATGAAACACACATGAAATGAAAGCGTTATTGAATTGATGTCGCGGACCGTAATTAATTGTCTAGCGGGCCGATCACGGCCCGCAGGCCGTATCTTTGACATGCCTGCTTTACAGTAAGTTGAATATAACTGTGCGAATATTATGAGCTCGGGTCGGATAAGGATTTATATTCGAAATTGTGCCAGTAAGTATGTCGAAATAAGAACGATGATGGAAGAGTTTCTAGAGAAGCGCTCATACTCTTGAAGTCCTTTACTGGTACTCTCTCTGCCAAGGTTAGGGTTTTTGTCAGTTTAATTGTCCGAGCACATATATTCACATGTTTGCCGGTCACGTTCAATTCAACTCTATCGAAGTTGCCGACTGGGAATGATCGAAGACTGACCACATGGTGTAAGAATAATGGGCTCTTTCTAAATCCTTCAAAAACAAGATGCATTATTATCAGCAAGAAATCGGTGGGCCTCTCATATTTTCCTGACATTGTGTTAAACTGCTAGAAAAAATGCTCATAATTTCTATCCTAAGCTACGGCTGTGAACTCTTCTGTAAATGCGATGCAAGAAGCAGAAGAAAGTTTAACGCTACTTTTAACAATACTGCATGTTATGTTTTCAGCCTGAAAATCACTCCATACCATGACACAGAAGTCTCATTTTGCTTTCAAATGTGATTTTAACCAACCAGCCAAGCTACCTACTTCAAAAGTTGCATTTCAGCACCTCAAACAAATCACACCAAATAATTCATCCCGGATTTTTGTGCTTTGCATCTGAGCGATAGTTTTTTATCCACTCCATCCACTTATGGAACTCTTTACCACAGAATGTTCGAGAGACTGGTGGGTTAAAAAAAATCTTAAGAAATAACACTGACTATTTTAGATTTTAAGGCCATGTGGTTTTATTGTTTGTCTTCCCTTTCCCTGAGCATAAATTGGCAATGTTTGAATATTATCTGTTTAATGCACATTTTGCAGTGCCACTGTGCCCGAACCTCTGAAGAGGGGCGGTTGGTAGCTCGCGCATTGCCATTTCAGTTGTCTTCATGAATTGAACAGGCGAGCATCGTGCCTTCGTTATCGAATCATTTATGAAAAGTAACGAATCTGTGATTACGACGCAAAGAACTTTTCATACTCACTTCCTGCTCGGTAGACAGGCTCCAGTTTCAGATCGCAAAAACAATACTGTTGTGGGTTTCAAATTTTAGAGCTACAGGTTCAGCCTTAAAAAGAAAATCAACTGGTAGACCCAGAAGTGTTCGGACACCTGAAAATGTTGCAGCTGTAAGAGAAGCAGTAGAACGATCTTCTAGCCGTTCAGCTGTTAAACATGCCTCTGCCTTGCTACGCAAATTTTTGGAACCCACACTTAGAGAAATTTAACATCCGGATGTGTGGTTTCAACAGGATGGAGCTACGGCTCATACGGCACGAGGGACATTGAATGTTTTAAGGGAAATGTTCCCAGGACGCGTAATCTTATTACGTGGAGACGTTGGGTGGCCTGCGCGTCCACCGGATTTTGCCCCATGCAACTTTTTCCTTTGGATTATCTGAAAGCGAAGGTTTTTCAACATTCTCCCCGAACCATTGACGAATTGAAAATAGCAATACACCAAGAAATCACAGGAATGTCGCCTCAAATTACTACTCGAATGATGGAAACATTCAGAAATCAGCTTCGGATGTTTATCGACAAAATGGTCGCCCCTTGGTGTTTTTATTAAAGATTAAAATGTTGGAGATCATTTTGCCTCGACCTGTATAATTACCATCATCATAGATTTGCCTGTCTTTTTTACTTGTAAGTAGCCATTTTCAAAATTGTAACTAGCAACTTTAAGCTTCACTACCTTATAACATATCTACGAGTATTTACTTTACTATGTGTGCGTTGATGAAATAAATAAATATAACACTCTCCTCTGCCTCCTCGTCTTTTGACGAAAGCGGACGTGTGTTCTTAGGTGTGGTGGGGTGCATGCTTTGTATTTCATTAAAGTTCTCGCGTAAAACAAGTAGTTGCCTACTAAAATTTTTCAAACATAAACTGTTCAACATGTTAGAAAAAAATTAATCGAACAGATCCATTCCAAATAGATTGTTTTGACTGCAAGTGCTTCTTTAATGGTGCCTATGGCGATATTCTTCAATCAGACATTGATTATATGAACTCTACCAACAACAAGTATTGTAGTGACAAGTGAATGGTTTTTCGCCGTAAATCCCTACAAAAAATTCACATAGCTAAACCCCATGCCGTAGCAGTCTCATTTAAGATATTTCAAGCTCTAATGCTGCAGTAGATACATACAAGTCCTTATAGGCTGCTCATGGGTTAGTCTAATTTATAAATGAACCAACTAGACCAATCTCAAATACTTATCATGACCATGAATTTGGTCGCTTCCTTTAGGTGGAATCTCCGTCAATGTGTTGGTCTAGACTTCGATCTTCAGATTACTTATCACTGAATGACAGGTTTAACCTTTAATAGCTTCAAAAACTGAAACATTTCTAATACCACTACTTAAAACATGATAATAAAAATTAGCTATAGACTACTTAATGAAAAACTGGCCTATTCTTTTTAACACTTTACAAAACCACAATAATAGCTATAGCGTATCCATGCAGCACAATAGATATGTAGTACCATGGACGAATCTAATTAATCTAAAATATAAATTAGTAAAACTTGCAAACACCCACTTAATCTTGCTTTAATAACTCATTACACCCATTTGGGTCAAAAAATTAAAAAAGTTGTTAATGTATCTCGCAACAGATACTTTGTAAACAAATTAAGAAACTCACAAGGCAACCCTAAAAAAGAAAGGGAAGTTGCAAACTGCATAATTAAGGGTAAAACTTATAACCATAATGTATTCATTACAATCGAAGGTGAAAACATTAACGTTATAGATCCAACAAATTTTGCAAATGAATTCAATGAATACTTTGCCTCAGTAGGACACACGATTTCTCCTTGTGACTATCCAATATCATGCAGTTCCTGTTCAGCGACACAACTCATAGACAGCAAAGTTCCAAGAAACAGATTCGTGATTCGTTTTCACACCCATTTCAGGTTTTGAACTGCTAAAAACAATTAATTCTCTCAAAAACTTATATTCTTGTGATGACGGTGGAATATCGAATTCCATCTTAGAAATAATCGCTCTAAGCGTAGTTGATATTTTGGCTCAACTTTTCAATTTAAGCACTTTCACGGGCACCTTTCCTGAATTCTTAAAACGAGCCAATGTGATTCC
The DNA here is from genome assembly GCA_928272305.1 of Volucella inflata. Classification (NCBI taxonomy): domain Eukaryota; kingdom Metazoa; phylum Arthropoda; class Insecta; order Diptera; family Syrphidae; genus Volucella; species Volucella inflata. The sequence continues at coordinate 39,673,812 of OV743716.1, read as the reverse complement.
AATTTTCAAAAAGGGTAGTGGAAAAGAAACTCTCTGTTATATCTTATATTTTTGAGAAAGAGTTATGAAATTTCTCGATAAGAAAAAACCATTCCATTGATATATAAATCTACATAGGACTTGACGAGCCTTGTGCCGGACTTTTTGTAGACATAACCAAAGCCTTCGACATTGGAGATCACAAAATTCTCTTAGATAAATTGTACCATGTAGGATTTCCAGACTGGTTTACATCTTATCTTAAGAACAGAAAGCAAAAAGTAAAATTTAGTGACATTCTTAGTGATTCGAATTTTCTTAACATCGGCGTTCCACAAGGATCTGTCCTTGGTCCCTTACTGTTTTTAATGTACGTAAACTCAGTCTTCATTTGTCAGTCTTCCATTTGTCGGGAAGCTAAAGGCTTTTGGGGATGGTTTTGCGTTTGCTTATAGCTCTTTTATCTTATTATCTTTTATCTCTTTAACTTAGTTATTGAAATTAACCATTATGTACATTTGTTACGACTCTGGTTAGCGCAACATAAGGTTATAGTAAGCAGCAAGACTAAGCTCTTGTATTTTAGCCTTATCGCTAAAGAGCCCCCGGAATTAAACATTCTGTTCCATGCAGCTATATAGTCAAGAACTATAAGTACCTCGGTGTCGTGATTGATCACAGTCTGAGTTGGTGCAATCACATTGTCACTTTGAAGCAATATTTGCGAAGTTTTTATCGACTCAGAAAGTACTGGAAACGACGTCAAAAATACCAACATCACCAAGTAAAAAAAATCTTTGCAAAATTCAATACCGCTCTACATTGGACAAGAGGAAGGAGTTTTGAATACCACTATCAAGATCGTACGAAAAGAATAGAACCTAGGTGACTGCCTTGGGGCATACCAAGTTTGTCCAAAAAAGGAATTGATATGCCGCATCTACAACAAACACTATAGTGAGTAGATTCTAGATAAGAAGATATCCATTTAATAAATATGGATTGAACAAAACCAAAACTTAGTTAATGAGATATCTCATCGAAAGCTTTAATGAAAGCAATTGCAATTCGGGAGCCATTTTCTTAGATTGAGAGGGCGAATGACATGAGTTCAACAAAGATTGTAATACAAGGTGGCGCAAAATTAATCATCCAATTTTGTTTTTGAATAACTTCTTTACTAAATAAAAAACGATAATTTTGAGTGATGGAAATCTTTATCTGGACCTTTACAATTTTTTCTGTTTAGTGGAAAAGATGATATCCGCCAAGTGGCTGCCGATACGCATTTGTGCCTGTTTTAACACATTTTCCGTGACTTTCCGCAAGATTTCCGGTGATAACTGTTCGCATTCCTTACGAATATTATCCTTAAGGGCTGCGATTGTCTGAGGCTTGTTGGCATAAAAACGCGACTTAAAAGGAAGTAGTCTCGGATGGTTAGATCGGGCAATCTTGCTTGACATGCCAAATCGCCAAAACGGGAGATAATGCGACCAGCAAAACGCTTCCTTCACAATATCCTTGTGGCTCGTGCTGTGTGTGCGGTTGCACCGTCTTGTTGAAATCACATGTTCACCAAGCCCCGTTCATCGAATTCCAGCAGAAAGAAGTCGTTTATCATGGCCCTGTAGCGTTCGCCAGTAACAGTGACCGTATTACCGATGGCGTCCTCAAAAAAAAACGGCTCAATCCCTCCTTCCACGTAAAAGCCGCACCACACTGGCTTTGAGTGGATGTAATGGTTATTCGTGCATCAGACCCGGATTTTCAGTGCCCCAGAAACAAAGATTTCGCTTATTAACGTAACCGCTTAAGTAGAAATGCGCCTCGTCCCTCGTGATGATTTTCGACACAAAATCGTCCTCTTCGTTGTTGAGATTGAGGATGGCTTGACAGAGGAGTATAGCGCTCCATTGTTTATCTATTTATATTCTGCAGCTGTCTTGTTCACAAATGTCAAATATGGTATGATTGACGTACGACGCCATTTGCAAAAATTATAACATTTTCCGATAGGATGATTAATTTTGCGCCACCTTGTAGTTAATCTACAATTGCATTCAAAGGTGAAATACATTCGGAAATTTATGTGTATGAGAAAGTTTAGCAACTTATTGTTTAGTAGGGACGAGTTATTCGAGAAACAGTACGTTGATGATGTCTTATGACATGAATAGAGGAATAAGAGGTGGAAAGGATAACGAATAGAGAAAGATTGGTAAACTGAAAGGGAGCCCTGCTGAGATTGGAATTGAATTTGCAAACATTTTCTTAATGAAAGTTGTAAGACTAGCAAATTGTGGAGGAGTGAACTATAGTAAAGAGTTATGGAAAAATTATATATAAAAGAAATCGTGTAAATTTTCAATAAGTGAAAAAACAAGAACTTGCAGTAGACTTGAATCTAAGAAGAGAAAATTCTTTGTCTTATCGACATTAGATGCAAAAACATAGAAAATGAATACCGTTGCTTATGAGCAGTAAGACTCCCTAACCTGGCAAGTCGATCTTTGGGAAGGTAACATCGTCATCACAAAACAACTTGTAAGAAGGGCATGACAACTTCTGGGGCTTTATGTCTAAGATCTAAGATGAAGGCTTCCAATATTCTATAAGTTAAAAGAGTAGTGCTAAGTTTCTTGAGCCTAATAACGTCGGCAAAAAGGCTATTTTTAAAGGAACCTATGTAATCGCGGCTGCTCTACGACCTCAAAGATGTTTTGTACCACAAAATCAGTATAGTAAGGCCAAGAGAGGCTCAACTACTTTAATAAAGTTCAGAATCTCTCTGGTGAAGGTTCTGACAATTTCCCCTAAGAATAAGTATTTCGGTGACTAAGTATCCTCTCCTTAAGGCACTTCAAGCCATGTAGCCAAATAAGATGTTTTCTACAGTTTCGACGTCTTCAATGCAAAAGCGATACTCAAGTTCCTAAATAAGACCTGTTTGGTTTAGGTAATATCGAAGATGGCAGTGTGCGGTCAAAAATCCAACCAGTCTTCTGATATCATCCCTTCTAAGTTAGACGGATTCTTTTGATTTATCGTGAAAAGGTTTGATAATTTGTTTGGGCTGACGAAACCCTGGGACGTTTTCCCAATGGGATGTACACATTTTGTCCTTCCAACTTTTTGGAGGCTTATTACTAAATTCGGGATGCAACTTTTGGTGTATTGAAGCAGTACAAGATTTATTTAATCTGAAACTGGATTGAGGCCAACACTTGACTTTCTGTTAGTTTATGAATAGCGATACCTTTCATTCACTTTTCGGGGATAAGATCTGCGCGTACCTCAATGGCATGTATTTCCGCTTGGAATACACTGGGACTTTTTTCCATTGGTGGCGAAATTCTGGTGTTTGAACCATGCCAGCGCCCACTACGAGGTCCATCATTGACCCATCCGTATACTACCTTTGAGGATTGAAGTGGGGTTTCTGTAGTTCCATGCTTCTCAGCTCTGGATAACTATATTGAACCTTCTGCCGAATCACAGTGTCTAACTCTGGGATTTCGGAAAGAAGACTTATTCGATCAATGTGATTGTGACTATGCTGGGAATTACTATCATTTTTATACAATAATAAGAAGTGGTGGCGCTAAACCAACAAAGGCTTCTATTGGTGTTGCAGAGTAAGGGTGCATTCCAGCGGTGATGCTGAGGCATGCTAGTCTTTGTAGTACAGTTTTTTCCTCCATTTTATTCCACCATACTTTTTATGAGTAAGTGATGATAGGTTGTATCATCATTGTATGTATCCAATGGGTTACCTTTGGGGTTAGTTTTACAATATACTCGTAAACGACTGTTTTTTTTTCGGGAATCATTCCAAGATTTGACTTTCTCTGTTGTAATATGTCGTCGGCATATCCTACTGATGGATAGCTTATATTACTAAGCCTTTCTTGTAGGCCATTAATGACAACAAGAGTTATAAGAGAACACAGTGACAGCCTTTGATGGCTAAGATAGAGTTTCCAGTCTCACCGGTAGATATAGAGATTTTTCGGTCTACACCCATCGAGTAGTGGGATGATCAATACCCTTTTGGGCAAGGCTTCCGAAATGGATTCATATTCAGTATTATCGGACGCACTTTTAATACCAAGGAAGTAGAATGTTGCAATTTCTTTTTGCCAGTTTGCGTCTTTGATCTGTGTTACTAAATTTCAGATTTACTAGACCACCTGATTCCACTATGTTAAGCAGCTAAAATTCATGGAGGACCGTGAGTAACTACGCCCAGGAGCCAAACTGCGTTGGCTCTGCATATCTCTGACTCCTCCATGTTGCCAGCATAGGAACGATCGAATGTAAGGACTGAATAGAGGTCCACCGCTAAGAGACCACTGAAAGACGAACTTCCTTGTTGCTGTTGCGGGGCTTTAAAACTCCGAACGAAGTGTTAACGCAGTTCCAGGGTGGATTACAGCCATACGGTAAGGAGGGGGTTTTAGTTAGTATCAAATTTGAAGTTTGAACCAAGCGTTTGTTAGGCAATACTAGAAAAAGTATCAAAATGATTAAATTGGGACGATTATGGCTTACAAGTAGAAGTAGAATACACTTCTCGAGTCATAGACAGTAGGAATGCAAATCATGCTGAACAAAATGGAAAATTCATATAAGATGGTAGGCCAGAGAGTGAATGCTGAAAATCAAGACTTATGTCGTAGCTAAGAGTGAAAATCTAAACGAACATACATATATAGTATATCTAGTTCAACTACAATAGTACATAGTCACAGGAAATAAAATCAGTTATGGAAGAATAAAAATACGAGTAGCTTAGAGTTAAACGTATCTACAATTTCAGTAGCACACTTCAGCCATCTTACCAACTCTGGCTCGCAAACATGGAGCTTCAGCAATGGAGACGTCATTATTTAAAGTTTCAAGAGGTTCTACCCTCTTGAATGCTAAACGTATTTCTAAGAGAAAGAACTGGCCTTGCACACGAAGTTTGGAGAGCAAGCTTCCAGGATATCAGATGGGCCTTAGAATCAACAGAATGGCCACCAAGGAAAGCAAAAGTCGACCTGGCAAACAACTGAAACCTTGGAGGAATGTTTTCCTTTGCGTCCACCATCTGTGCCTTGGTCATCCGTCCTATATGACCGAGTCAACTCAGCCGTTGGCTAGATCGATTTCGCTGTTCAGTCCGTAGAGCTTGCCTTTGTATCTCCTCCTCCACTCACCGCTTATGCAGACAGGACCGAAAATCACTCGAAGGATTTTTCTCTCATCCATCTTCGATATCGTCCATATTTTAACGCCATAGAGCGGGACTAGGATTAGTTCTTGGATTAAGTCTTGGATTGAGTAACTTTTGTTGTTCGAGAGAGGGCTTTGCTGTCAATTGCCTTTTTAGCCCAAAGAAGCAGCGATTAGCAAGAGTTATTTGTCGTTCGATCTCAGTACTATTGTCGTTGTCTGAATTGATAATAGAGATTGGTTAGACAATGCCAAATCGCCTCATTACAACCCACGTAACAGCCCATTTTATATCGCGTCACTGTATCGTAGGCATCAAGAGCAGCAATTTGAAAAACTTCCATGTCGCTGGACTTATTCACATACTTGCAAACATACCTAATTGGTTTTGTTGAGTTGCAGAATTCGACATTCCAGTGATTTTTTAATGTTGGAGAGCTGCGCCGAAAAGGAAACAATCCAGTTAGTGTCAACGACAACGTTTTTTCCTTTCACTCTTCTTGTAATTATTTTGCCATTGTCCTCGGGGGAACGCGGTCGATACAGGGGGTATCTATCGTTTCCGTAGATAGTTTCACCGAGTAATAGACGTGGGAATCGTTTAGTGGAGATGCATAGTGATTTGGGTTGTTTTTCTTTTAGAAAGGACTGTGGACCATATTTGCTGTAACAATTTCGAACAGTTTAGCGCCGATTTCTGGATCGGAAATCTATGCGCTGATGACACAGTTGATTTAGTCACGACGTATTTTGTCTATCAACCAAATGAGTGGGTGTGAATGCGGCAGACTTTGCTTTTGCTTTGTCGGCTTTCAATGTGATTGAAAATGAATCCTACCAAAAGGCTTTGGTAAAAAACGAAGCTACAGGACTATTGACCCAACTTAAGTCTCTAGAAACAGCAATATTGTCGGAATTTTTGAAATGTATAATAAAGCAATTTATTATGGTTTCTAAAATATAACAAGGCGTTGATACAGACGTAAGAACAGTGTCTAGGCAAAAACAAATCAAAGGATTACAGAAACAATCAGAGGAGAATTGTAAAGAGGAAAAACAAGATGATGGGTGTCGCGAGGGGGAGGGGAAAGCACCACCTCAGCAGCTAATGCTGTATTGCAATTTCGAGTGAAATAGACCATTCTCAATGCATTGATAGAAAATAAATTCTTGAGACGATACAAACAACGAATAGACGATAGAAGACACTGTCTTAAATTGATTGATTAACTCATATTTTGGTCAATAATAACACCTAGGTATTTGAAGCCCACAACACTCTCAACTTTAAAACAATCTCCACTACAGTTGGGCTGGCCAAGGTGTAAGCAGTTCCAAGGTCATCTGCAAATGCTGTGATTTTACCCTCAAGTGGTTGCGCAAATAAAGAATTAACATAAATTAAAAACAGTATTGGACCAAGCACAGATCCTTGAGGCACACCTTGATTTGTTACATTGGAATTACTTATACAGTTTCCAATTTTGACTATTTGAGTTCCATCCTTTAGATATGACTAAAACCATTTAAACATGAAACTGCAAAAATCCACTTTATAGGTACAAAGTCTAGAAGGAAATTGTGGTTTACCATGTCGAAAGCTTTTTTAATATCAACAAAAATCCCGGCACAACTCGTTTTCTGATCCAGTCCCTCGAGAATTACGGAGCAGTAATTTAACAAAGCCTTCTCAGTAGAATGGCCTGCACTAAATCCATACTGCATTGGACTAAAGAAATTAATTCTGTTAAGGTATATGACAAAATACGTATCTTAATTGTTTTCTCAATTGTTTTAGAGATACGAGATAATAATGATATGGACCTATAATTCGTTTTGTCTCCTCTTGCCGTTTTTGAATAGAGGTATCACTATTGCACATTTTAATCTATCAGGGAATATCCCAGAAATGGTGTTTAAGTTAAATAGATGAGCTAAAATATCTGCAATATTTAATGCAGTTCTTTTTAGCACTAAATTGGATATTTCATCGCTACCACAGGAACCCGAATTCCTTAAGGAGTTTATTATTTTGAGAAGTTCACAGCCCGATGTTGTCTCAAAAAAGAAGCTATTTCTGACGAAATTCTACAGATCCAGGAGGTACAAGAAGAGGACAAGTAACACGGAGAAGATGACTGACCAGCTGTGGAAAAATAAAAACTAAATACATTAGCTAACGCTGTAGGATCCGAAATAGTTAAATTTCCGCTTTTTCCGCTTTTAAACGTGATCGATCAAGAGTATTACGACCGGCAATGTTATTAATTACTTGCCATTCTTTACTCCGATTTCCATTCGCCATCCTTATCCTGTTCTGAAAGTAGCTATTACGGCAACTGCCAATTTATCTGTTAACTTGTTTCTTCATACAGACGAGACTAGTTCTTAAGTTTGAATTTAGTTAAGTTTAGGCATACTTAATATACTCGTTGAAGCTGAATTAACAAAAAGTTTGGATAATAAAAGTATTGTTAATGAATTTAATTATCAATATGTAGATAGAAAAAAAATTTAAAAATACTTTATATTAATATTTATATTTAATAATATGATTTTAATTAATAACGTAATATTAATATAAAATTTAATATACATCTATACCAAAAAGAATTCTCAATGAATAAAGGTGAATTGAATTTTGTAGATTTTTTAAGAAAAAGTAATTTTTCTGTGCTATGGGGGGGCAAAACTTATTGGCCCAGTATGCCAAATCTTAAAATACGCCTCTTATTTGAATAAATAAAGCTGTGATAAAAATAATATTATACTAATAAATTAATAATAATTCAACTGAGAAGCAACTGTAAGCAAAAGAAGACGAAAGATGTTTATTTTAAGGTCATAGTGATATTTCTATTCAAAGAAAGCTAATAATGGGAATTTCTTCTGATAAGACCAACTACAGAGTTTCCAATTACACATAACGTAGATCGATTTCCTCAATTTTCTTTTAGGTATCTATTTTCATATTTGTTTATCAAATCGTTTTTACATTTTCATTTAATAAAAACACCAACGGACTTAGAAGCCTGAAAATCATTTGCATGTAAATGGTGTTGTTTTTAGAGGCAGACAACTTAAAAACACAGAAAAATATTTTTAATATCCATAAAATTGACCTTATTTGACAGATAATTTTTATGGCCTTAATGTTTGAATATAATTTTGGGCATGTGACCAACGTGGCCGGCCAAAAATGGAGTAATCGGGCATTCAATTTTCGCACAATCTTTGCAGTTAATCAGGCAGTATTTCGGCATTAACGTATCGAATGTTGGCTTTAAAATGATCAATTGTTTCTGTTTACATATCCCCAAAGGAAATAATCTAATCGCGTCACTTCGCAAGAACGTGGTGGCCAGTAAATAGGTCCATTTCGCTAAATTAATTTTTCGTAAAATGTTTCTTTCAGCAAATAATTTATGTCGAGCGCTGTGTGGCATGTGGTGCCATCCTGCTAAAACCTCATGTTTGCAATATAATTGCAATATATATATATATAGTAATAATGTTTTGGCCCATAAAGCGCATCAAACGGAGACTTTTTCTTTTTGTAATAATGTCTCGACAATAGCTTGTGGATTATTATCGCTTCAAATGCGGCAATTCAGTTTATTGACTTCCTCGCAGCCATTTAACCAAAAAGTGTGCTTAATCACTGAACAAAACTTCAAATGAAATTTTGAATCGATAACAATGTTTGAACCGGCCCATTCACTAAATGAACGGCGCGAACGATGATCTTGTGGCTTCAATTCCTGTACAATGTGAATTTTTAAGCACGTAAACGAAGATCTTTACGCAAGAGTTTTGATGAGGTAGATGGACACAAGTTTGATTGTTGACGTTGCACGTTATCATCGTGTATTTCGGCAATCACCATATCTCCTTCTAAGCATTTTTATAAGCTTGGCGAAATTCAATAAAAGTACTTTTTATCTCGCCTATGCATCAACAAAAAATGTTGTTGTTGGTCAACTGTAGCCTGTTCGGACAGAGCTTTTGCATACCCAAGTACTCCTGAAAAATATGATCTTCATATACATATGTTAGTCTATTCATATTTTTTTGATATAAGCTATCTTAAACAATTTCACTACACGAATTTTCTAAATGCGTTTGTGGATTTTTTTTATACTTTCGGCGTTAAAATATCATTACCGTCCTTATCTCCACAATTTTACCCAGCTGCTTGGGAGATCTGTTTCTTCATTTGTAAATAATGAACTATCAGCTTTTATTGGCCTTCGTTTTTAACAAGCTTATAGTATTGCAATTCGCAGTGTTAGCTGCTTCCAGTTTTGCTCCCTAAGTTGACTTAGGTCCCCTCCCAATTGTGTGCGACACCTGAGTCTCGGTCTTATTCTGCTGCACTGTTTCTCGAAGGCAGATTCGACGACTTTTCGGACCGGAGCATTGGTGTCTATCCGCTCTACGTGACACAGCCATATCAGTCGTTGGATCTTCACACTTCTGGCTAGATAGATGTCGCTGTTCAGTCCGTAGAGCTTGCCTTTGTATCTCCTCCTCCACTAACCGTCACTGAAGACGGCACCGAAAATCACTCAAAGTATGTTCCTCTCGAAGCAGCCAAGAGCAGCCTCATCAATTCCTGATGCTGTCCATGCCTTAGCACCACAAAGCGGGACTGAGATTATTCAGGTCTTGCATCGAGTTATGTACTTAAGTTGTTCAAGAGAGGGCTTTGCTAGCCAATTGCATTCTTAGCCCAAGGAAGCAGCGATCGGCAAGTTATTCTTCGTTTGATCTCAGTGCTGATGTCGTTGTCTGAATTCATAGCGGAGCCTATGTAAACAAAGTCCTTAACTACCTCGAAGTTATACCTGTCGAAGTTGCGTTTTGTCCGAGACGTCGGTGTTCAGTGTCCTTTTTGCTTGACAGAATATACTTTGCCTTGCCCTCATTGACCGCTAAGCCCATTTTCGCCGCTTCCGTCTCAATACTTGCAATGTATTGTAAGCAATGTTAAGAAGACTGATGCATTTGTAGTTGGCGCAGTTTAGAGCATCTCCTTTCTTTAGGATCGACTAACAATGCTGAGGTTAGATTCATCGGGCATACTTTCGTCCGACCATATTTTACAGATGAGTTGATGTATGCTCCTTACCAAGTCATCGCCTGCCGCTTTGAAGAGCTCGGCAGTCAGGCCATCCGCTCCAGCAGCTTTGTTGGACTTAAGCTTCGATATGGCTATCTTCACTTCATCCAGGTCGGGTGGACGGAATTGTTGGTCATCATCGTCCAGGTTGAAAGGTTGATTCTGCCTGACAGCGGTATTTGGTCCGTTATCGCTGCTATACAGTCTGCAGAAATGGTCTTTCCAAATCCTCAGCATCGACTGCGATTCTACTACGATGTTTCCTCGTTCGTCTTTACAGGCTTCGGTTCTGGGTTTCTGTCTGTGACATGTTTATTTTACCTTTTGGTTAAACTTCCGAATGTCATTCCTGGAATAGCACCTCTCAATTTCCTCGACCGCGAGCTTCTCATGCTCTTTCTTCTTCCTCCTGAGAAGCCGGTGCTCGTCTCTCCTCTTCCGCTCATAGAGCTCGTTAGCAGCTCTTATCTTTCTTTTCAGCAACGCATGCTTTATGCTTAGGTACATGTGCTTGCCGGCATTCACCATCAAACCAGGGGTTTCGTTGTGGTGGTCGAGTAAAACCCAGCACTTCGATGCTTTATGTTTGCGGCAAGGGACCTCTTAAGAGATTAAGGGAGACTCGATCGGAAAAGGATTTGGCGATCTCTTGCGATTATAGCCATCTGGCGCCGAAATTCACCACAATATTAGTTTGTCTTGGCGTTGTTCGGGATATCCGCAACCGTACCTTGGCTACAACAAGGTAGTGGTGCGAGCCTACGTTGGCTCCTCGGAACGTTCGGGCATCCATAATACTGGAGATGACGCAATGACGTCAATCTTGTTGATAGTTGATGGATCAGGAGTTCTCCAAGTTCCCTTGGAAATATCGAGACGGGGGAACCACGTGCAAGCTACGACAATATTTCGTCCCGCCACAATGTCAATTTGCATGAATCCGTTACTGGCGGTGATGTCATTCGGGATATATCTTCCGACAGTGCTATCAAAGATGCCCTCTCTTCCTAGCAGTGTATTAAAATCGCCAAGGACAATATTAATGTCAGTGCTCGTAGGTCTTATTCAGGAGCTCATAGAAGGCGTCTTTGGTGTCGTCATATCTGAAGTTCATTGTCCTTAAATATTGTGCATGGGTTGTGCATGAAACTGTTAATTTTTCCCATGGCCTGGCAGGTACTCCGGCGGCACAACTCCCAACCTGGAGGGCCAATTTTGCCTTACCCCTACAATTTTAATCGTTTTTTGCTTTTTGCTTTGACTCGATAATCAGTAATTGACAAGGGATAAAGGACCCCACTCCAAAGTTATAAGTGTTTGTGACCTTATCAACAGCAGTATCCACTTGATCTCACCAAATCTGTTAATACTGCTCTTGGTATTGGTCCTTAAGGGAAGGACTAACAGGCTAGATATTAATGAATGTGATGTGTAAAACCACACGTACAAGATCCCCTGTTCTTATTGCTTCAGGAATTTTGCTTCCTGACTCTATTTACAATAAGTTAACTCTTTTAAACTTGAATAAGGATATAAGTGATTTTAATTCCAAATTTTCATACATGATTTCCTTCTAAAAAAAATCTTCAATTTAAGCTAATACCAAACTTTCCGGTCAGACTGTATCATGTTGCCTTCGTGGACATCGTCGTGTCTCACATGAATTGCAATCAAATTTTTAGCTGACACTGGTTAAGCTTAAAAGAAGGCAACGCTCTCTGTTCAATTTTACTTCCGTTTTCATTAACTTTCTCTGCGATTTCCTTTTGGGTATCTCATCTTGGACTTTCGACTGATCTATAACTCGATTTCATTCAACAGAACCCTGTAATCGGTATTATCCTTGGAGAATAGAAAAATCATTCCTTCTATCCAAGAGTATCTCTTTTGTCACAATTTGCATTATCTTCTCTTGTTCTCAGGTAGCGAAAGTTTGTAAATATATGTAGGTACTCGTATACTTGTGCTTACACTGACAGCTAGTAAAATAAAATAATGTGACGAGCAAATAAAAATGATGACAACGTGTCGGATGCGCTCCATATCTTCGTCATGCATCGTCATGCCCTTCGGGAAGTTTCAGTTAAAACGGGTGCAGTTGTAAACGAACACGAGTTTCGTATAAAGTATGTATTCGTAAGCTAACAGCCGACATATCATGAGGGTAAGGATAATAACCTTCCTGCTGTCATCTGCTAGATGATTCACTAAAGGATTCTCATTCTCACACTAAGCAAGCTTTGAATTTGTGTCGCGCCTGAAACATGAATATGACACCGACAACCCACCCCCACACGTCACACTCACCCATAATATTCAGTCACACTGGGGTGTCGCAAAAGAAAAAACAGTGATATCTTCCTGTCTACATCTACAATATACTCGTACATGTCACTGACATCTTTAAATAGGGAGGTGAACTGAACAACAAGAGTAATATCAACAGCACCACCAGCAACAAAACGAAAGTCCTTGCCGATAAATATCGATGAAATTGATTTGTGTATATGTGTGTGTGGGCGTTTGTATGCTGTATTTTTTGTTTTGTAAGCTTAGCACCCTCAAGGAAACAACAAACAAAGAGTGGTGGTAAATGGTAGGGGGTACGTGCCCTTATCCGAACAACAAATGTTATTTAATTGAATTTGGGAGTTGAGGGCAAGGGATGGCATGGCGACAATTTTAAGGATGGATGGAGTATCTGTTTACCAGGCGATACATTATCCGCATTAAAAATGTATCTACTCGGAGGAGTGATGAGTTGCCCGGCCCCTATCTAGCGACGATAGGGAATAATGATTCAAAACAAAAAAAAAACATACCAACCAACTTTACAGATGAGAGATTAACGTCGCGTCTAGTCTCTGGGAAAAAAAAAATAAAACTTGAGAGCTAGATAAAAAGTCAACGCAGTCTATATTGTATATTTTGTAATATCCTTTTGTGTGTAATGAAATAGATTAGTGGTGGTAGACTAGAAAGCACCCTCAGAAGGATAACAAACGAAGCAAAAATGCGTGCCATAGTGATTTTTTTTGTTTTATGGAAGACTTAACGCTGACGGGAGGAATTATGAAAAAAAAGGCGAAAAACTTCAGCTAAATAAGCTTAATTAAGTTAAGGATGTATTTATAGATAAAGTATTCTGATGAGTGGTTGCGAAATTCACCAAAGTAGGTAGGTACTACCGGTTTTCGTGAGCTGTTCTCAGTGGTTATTTTTAGAATATGCTTCATTAAAGGAGTTGGTTTTGCCAAGAGTTAATTCTGATCACGGGTTCACTTTAGCTTACAGTTCGTGGCGATCTAAGTTAGAAATTCTCCTTCAGAAGTTCACCCAAAAAGTCATATAAATAAATTAAATGTTATGCGGTTCTGGATGAAAAATAAATTCTCATCTGCTCCCGTAGTTGATCCGGATTTTTACTCTCTGGGCAATGACTCCATTGAAAGAACTCAAATATCTGCGCAATTTATTGTTTGCTCAGAAAATAATGAATTTTTCCTAAGGCACATAATATACCTAGTCAAGTCATAAATACTGGTACACAGAAATTAATATTTAAACAATTTTTTTTGTTTTTATTGGGTTATTCAATGGCTACAAATCTAAGAACAACTTATTCGAAATGACTTCCATTTGCCTTCCAGTCCGACTTAAAACGATGTGGCCACTCATCGATTGCGAGACGCACTTCATGCATAGGGAAATTGTCCACTGCACGGACAAGGGCTCGCTTCAACGACTCAATATTTGGGTTTCGAGTAGAGCAAGCCATGCCCTCTAATACGGACCAAAACTTGTTATCCAACGGGTTAAGGTCTGAACTACCAGCTGGCCAATCATCCGTTGATATAAAGTCCGGAACGTTGTTTTTGAGTCAGAGTTGAGTCGCTTTTGCTTTGTGAGCTGGAGCAGAGTCTTGCTGGAAAGTTTATGGCTTGTTGTGGAATATTGATTGGTAGAGCGACTTCACAATGTGTTCCAAGACGGTCGATTGATATACTTTGGCCGATGTTTTCACTCCTTTCTCGCAAAAATGGAGCTTCGTACGCCATCGTAGCACTTTCCCCACCATACTACTTCAAATGCGGGATGGTGGCCTCTTTGAACCCTCGGGATGAGTTGGGATGCTTCTCTTGATGACCGAGCATACACACGATAGTTCTGCTTATTGAGCGATTCTTTTACGGTGAAGATTTTCTCTTCAGTAAACAGAATTTGTCTGTGAGCGTTCCTCGCTTACCGGCTGAGTAACGCTTTCGATCTTCGCTTGCGTTTTCCCTTCAATGCGCCGTGAGCAGGTGTCGAGTGTGTCGCTTTTACGCCCTGAGCCCCAAGTCTTGTTTGATAATGCAAGACATGGTTTTTTGCGAAATTTGCATTTCCCGTATACTCCACCAGTATCTTCAAACAACTTCACAGCACGATGCACAAAATTGCGAGTGATTCTAAGCGGTCGTAACGTCCTAAGGATATCGCCTTTTTCCATGTTGCATTTAGGTAGGCCAACTACAACAATACGATTTTCGGTGTCGCCCCATTCCATGATTTTAAGCAATTAATGTCAAAAACTTTTTACGTCACAATAAAGCATAAATATCAACTGTCAAAACGCATTCAAATCGAAATGGATGCGCCCGGTGTTGCATTCGTAATGAGTGAGTTCAGTTGTGTACCAGTATTTATGACTTGACTAGGTATTTTACTTTTTAGCAAACCTTTCACTTTCGAAATTGCCATAAATAAAAATTGAATGCAGATCCGGCAGATGGAAAAGAAGTTGACCCTACTATCTCAAGACTGCTACTGGATACTCATTTTCCAGGCAGCTCCCTTTTCACCGCTAGCAACAATCACAATGGAACTACTGCAGGCGCGACAAAAATTATTGGCCCCATCACAAGAGACAAACTGCTCTGGGCACTGCATAGCTTAAAAACATACAAGTCTGCTTGGCCGGACGATATAATTCCAGCCGGGCTACAAAGATCCTCTAATATATTCTTGCCATCGCTTGAAAATACATACCTCTGTTAGTCTATCATCTTTCCTTCTAAGAACTCTAGAATGACCTGATTGATATTCTGGCAGCTCTGAAGGTAGATGAATCACTTGGGGACTTGATCAGTCTTATGCTAAAGTGCAGGATTATCCAAATCCTGCCTCCAAACTGGGTGGGTCCTCTGTCAAAAGAAATCAGAAGAAATTCTCTTGAAATTAGTGGTTTACGAACTGCTGATATACCTAGAAGAGGATGGTAGCAAGGTGGTTCCTTAAGCGGATGACGTTGCTAAAGCCGTCTAAGGAAAACATCTACATACGATTAAATAGCTCATTAAGAATAATCTCAACATATTTACAGGCTGGGAGGATCGTTGTGGACTAGGAATACGTCCCCTTAAAACCGATCTTATCCTCTTCTCTAGGAAATACAAAATTCCGAATATAGACCGCCCATCAATCAACTGTATCAGCTTGGTCTTCTCTGATACAGTGAAGTATCTGGACTGGAAGCCTAACATTCCAGAAAGAGTAAAGAACGCCTCAGTATTATTCTCTTGGAAAACAGCCATCGGGAACAAATGGGGTCTCCAACCCCGCATCACCCATTGGCTATATATCTCGGTTATAAAACCGATACTCACCTTCGGGGTGGTTGTTTGGTGGACGGCCTAAGACAAAGCGTTAACTGTATGGAGCTAAGTAATGTCCAAGAAACAACATGTCTGGGGGTAAGCGGAGCCCTTCTCACTACTCCCCACTTCTGGAATTCTATACCTACATACCTACATGGTAACACCACTTTGGTAGTTTTCTTGCTGGGAACTCTCACGCTCGTCATCTGTCAGTCAATCATCTCTATCTTCTTGATCACTTGTACGAATTGTGTTTAAATCGGTACTTCACCTACGCTGCTCTGGACGCTCTGTTTCACCTGACACCCCTCGACATTTATAGCAGATAAGTAGCCGCCAGCGCAGCTATTCGCCGTAAAGCAAATATTCTTACCACATTAGGAATTCTACCAGAAAACATCGACATACCAAAACAATGGTTTGACAAGAGCTTCCAAGTAAGCAGTCCCTCCAGATCCTTGTGGGAGGAAAATGCCTTCCTGGTTAACAACTCAATCCACTTCTTCACCGACTGTTCAAAGACTATTAGTGACGTTGGGTGTGGTGTTTTTGCCAAAAATTTTAATCTTAGCCTGTCCTTCCGCCTCCCCAACTAGGCGAAAATTCTGGCAATTAAGGAAGCACTGTCCTGGCTGAACAAAAATTTAATATCTGCAATGGATATCCGCATGTTTCCCGATAGTCAGGCCGTTATCAAATCCCTAGGCTCATGCCCTCTAAATTGATAAACAGTCATGGACAAAGAATATCTATAACAAAAAGAATCACTCCCCCTGAGGCCGAAAAAATCCACCCGTCGTACAAAAAACAACAACAACGTCTCATTAGATCAAAGAGCGCAGATCTATTGCTTTGTTTCAAATTCCAAATCCCATTTAATTTTGCCTGAGTAAGAATGCATACGATAGTCTGCCTGTCATTTGTTCCTCATGTCAATTTAAATACACCCTGAAACATTTTTGTGAGTAATTTTTCTCCCTCCTAGACTGCAAAACGCTATGTAATTCATACGGACAAAGTGGAATCAGACTGGTTTTTCTCCTTTTGTTTATACGTTCGTGATTGGCTAACCCCAAAACTTTTTACTATGAGTAAATGCGTGTAAATGATTGTCATCGTATTGTATTTGCTTATACCCTTTTGCAATGTTTAAGATTCCAAGATGTGTTTTACCCTGCTTTGTATCCTTTTCTTACTTATTGGCGGATGTTGCTATCAACTTCTAACATAATACCAACACACACAAAGGATAACTGTACCAAGGTCACAAAAAGATAAGGAAAATATTGAGCAGTGAACCTACTGTTTAATCTATACACTGTGGTCATGGACGCCGATTATCTCTCATGGATGTGGCAGGGGAGTTCAACATTCACCTTTGCTGGGTGCTGGGGTACAGAGATATTCCAGAGAATTGTATAGTAGAGCCGACGAACTTGTCAAAATTGGAACCATAGGTATCACTCCTGAAAAGGATAACATAGGTATACCTATCGCTTCGTGCAAACAATAATTAAAGCCAATAGAAGAACAAACCATAGGTGGATGGTTGGATCGACATGCTTAGCCAAATCTGGCCTAATCTAGATCTGATCGCTCAATGAGTTTAATCCTTATAAATAGAAAACATCTAGGTCCCATTATAGGTATCGTCACTGGACACTACCTTATAGGTAAAAATGCAAGAAGGTTTGTCATGTTTACTAACGACTTTTACAGAAGCTTCATGGACCAGGAGGAGGAGGAGACAATCCCTCACCTCCTATGTATATGTCCAGTTCTTTCGCAAGTAGAAATCTCCACCTAGAATTTGAGAAAATTGTGATTACCTCTGTTACCTTCTGATCAAAAGGTAACGAAATTTTCAATTCAAACAAACCGCGCTCGAGGTATTGTCGAAACCTTTTTTTAAGGTTGGTACATCTGTTATCTGGCGCTCAAATATCTGTTTGTCATTTGTCAGGAGTTTTTGCTTTGTAAATAAGCGAATTTCGCATAATTTAGTTGAGCATAGAGTTCACGCTGTTTTTTTTTTTAATGAAAATGCAACTTTATTGTGAAAAAATGGTTACAAATGAATCATTCAAAGTATTGCCCATCGCTAACTACAACTTTTTCCCATTTTTCTTGCAGAGCTCGGATACCGTTACGGTAAAAGTGTTCATTTTTTGAGGCTTGCTACAAATCAAGCCATGTTTTGATGTCTTCATATGAGTGGAACTGCTGATCAGTCAGTTTCCATCGAACAGAACAAGCAATAATCGGACGACGCAATATCTGGGGAATATGGGCTTCCCATTTCGCGCCGTGCTGTGTTCAATCGCATCAATTGGTCGATACCGTTCCTCAGTGATCACCGTGCTTAAAGCAGCGGAACCAATTACGGAACGTTGCTTCACTAAGAGCAGCATATTCGTAAAATTTTTGGAGCTCTCAATGTGCTTCAGCCGCCGTTTTCTTCAAATGAAAGAAGAAAATCAATGACGTTTTGAATATGTCAAAATCGAACTGCTGGAGGCATCTATTGACAAACAGCGAAAAATTATGATGATGATTTGCCTCGTGAAGGTCGTCAATCCTCCAGTATCTACGACTGACGTTAACATCAAAAACGTTAAGAAAATTATCCTCGCTGATCATCGTGTGAGCATCAGGGAGAAAACAACCGATATTGGTGTCTGATTCGGATCGGTACAGAGCGTTATTCACGATGTTTTGGGTATGAGGCGAATTAAAGCGTGGCTTGTGCCGGGAGAGCTAAATTTATTGCAGAAACAGCATCGCACTGAAGTCGCCTAAGTAATGCTTTCTTTGGGCCAATTTGTTATCGATGACATAATATCGGCAGCGAGACATGGGTCTATAAATATAACATCGAAGCTAACCAACAATCATTAGAATGGCGCTTCTCAGACAAAAGAAGACCCAAAAATCCCAAACCAGGGTCGATTGTGGGGATAAATTCGACAAAGCACAGGCCGCAAGCTCCGTATTCACTTGACATGGCCCATTGTGCCTTTTTCTATTCCTACGACTAAAGTTACCACTACGCGAAAAGTGTTTTGAGACGATTGAGGTCATTAAGGAGAATTTTCAACAGGAGACGAAGGCGATTCCAAAAAGTGTTTCGATGATGAGAGAAAGCGTTGGAGTATGTGTATTGCTTGCAATGGAGATTATTTGATCGGGATAAAATGAATATCGATGAATAATTACGAGTACTTTTTGATCAGAAGGTGTATTATTGGTAAGAACTGAACTGCAGGTCTACTCGTTTTTTAAAGGACCTTCTAATTTAGATTTATGAATTGCTTGCTTGCTTATTTATGGTCTTCAGCCTACTACCTTGATCAAAAAGTTCCCAGAATAACACACACACAGAGATAGATGTACTTTTGGCTACGTAACTGTCAAGCTATGACGCTAAGATTTAGAGAGAATATCAACAACAGATGTACCAACTTAGCAAAAAAAAAACAGAACTCAAATCGGAACAATGGGAGCGCACCACGATGGCTATTCCGGGAACTTTTTGATCAAGGTAGTATGTTGGTATACATGCCTCTGAAGTATGATAAAATGTTCAACTATATTAGCTGTTTACTTTGTCTGTGGCAGCTACTAAGGTTAGACGTGTTAATATGAGCTCGGCGATTTTCGTTTGTTAAAAGAAATGGATCAAAGAATTTGTATCAAATTTTACGTGAAAATGCCATGAACTGTAACAAAGTGTGTGAAATGTTAACAAAGGCCTATGGTGGTAT
Source organism: Volucella inflata (assembly GCA_928272305.1). Taxonomy (NCBI): domain Eukaryota; kingdom Metazoa; phylum Arthropoda; class Insecta; order Diptera; family Syrphidae; genus Volucella; species Volucella inflata. The sequence continues at coordinate 39,654,088 of OV743716.1, read as the reverse complement.
AAGCTTTTCCAAAATTGCCATGAAGACGTTGAAGATGATGAACGCCTTGGACTCCCCAACACATAAACAACTAATGAAAACGTGGAAAAAGTGAAAGAAATGGTTATGAACGATCGCCAAATTACAAGCAAGAGAAATCGCTGATGATGTTGGCATATCGATTGGCTCATGCCATGAAATCTGTGGAAAAACAATTCATGCCTTTGGCATTCTTCCTTAAGCCGAACAACTCGCTTATGGAATGCCTTGCCGGGCTCTTTATTCCCTAGTCATTATAACCTCCAATCATCCAAGACCAACGTACACCGGTACCTCTCTTTCTATCCTTTTTTCATCGCCCGTGCTGGGTGCAACCATTTTATGGCTGCTTGGGCGCGCGCCAAATACAAATATTGCAACAATGCCCTACCCGCTATATTCGCCAGACAAAGCTTTGTGTGACTTTTTCCTATTTCCAAAAATAAAGAGAACCGTAAAGCGCCCTCATTTTACAGGCATAGATCACATTTAAAGCACATCGCTGAAAGAGCTAAAGATATCCCAAAGATCAAGTTTGAGAAGTGTTTCGAGAATTAGAAGAAGCGGTGGCACAAGTGCATAATATCTAATGGGGACTATTTTGAAGACGACTACATCAGCGTAGGCAAATAAATAAATTTTCTTTTCAAACAACTAAAATTCCCGTCATTTTCTGAACACACCTCGTACCTGTTCGCGCCACCTAAGGTAAGGTGTTCCTCCGCTGCGATGTCATTCCGGCTTACGGTTGAAGACTTGCGGGTTGGAGCATTGGTGTCCTTATGTCCTAACCATATCAGGTGACAGATGCGCAATTTTCTGACTAGGCCGATGTCCTTGCCAAGCGCTTACAGCTCGTAGTTAAATCTTCTTCTTCAAATTCTGTTGCTGTTGTTGGCAGAATTAATGGCAGAGCCAAGGCAGACATAGCACCTTTCTACTTCGTTCCTCTACATAGATGTTTGTCCAATTCGTCGATGTTGACAGCATATACCTAGTATACTTAGTTTTCTCCTAATTTACGGTTAAACCCATTTAAGAAGGCTCTATTCCAATACTAGTAAACGCTATTGGTGACATTCCACTGTTTTTTCCGAATTATATCGGTATTATCGGTGGTGGGTAGTAGACTTTTGACAGATAATGTCTTACGTATCACCTTAGCTAAAATCCTTTTTAATATCAAAGGTTTCGGTTTAGTCATAATCGACACCAGTGGAGCAGCGAGCGTTCTCAATTGTCATTCTTTACAGATGGACGAGCGTGGGAGGTATACCAAATCTAGATATTTCTCTTTATAGCTTGTCTCTATAGATTCTCTCATACGCGGCCTTAAAATCGATGAATGGGCTGCACTTGATGGACTTTTTGGTCTGATATCTGATCAACGTTGATAGATTCATCCTGTTTTTTTGTTCGTCATGAAGTCTACAGAAATGGTTACCATCTACTGCGACTCTAATTCGATGTTCTTTTGTTCGTCTTCTGTCCGTGGCATATTTTCTTTCCATATCTCAATTTCCTCGACAGCACGCTTCTCATGCTCCTCCTTTGTCCTTCTGAGAAGCCGTTGTTCGTATCTCCTCTTCCGCTCATAGAGCTTGTTAGCAGCTCTCGTCTTCCATTGTAGCGCCTCTTTGTTTGCATCTTGCTTAGCTGTATGTGCTTGCCAGTATTCGTTACCAAACGAAGGGTTTGGTTGTGCTGGTCGAATGAAACCCAGCACATGAAGTTGTGGCACCTTTGATGTCTTTTTGGCAGTGTTGTCACTAGTCTTCAATGCTTGATATTGGCGGCAGTGGGCTCTTTAAGGGATTAAGAGAGACTCGATCGGAGAAGGATTTCGCGATCACTTGGAATTGTATCCGTCTGACGTCGAAATTCATCACAGAATTAAATCTACTTGCGATGATCGAGATATTCGACCCCGTTCTTTGGCTACAACAAGGAAATATTGTCCGAGGCGATGTTTAGCGTTTAGCCTTGATCCGGATTACTAAGGGGCGCTGGTTCACGTGCAGGAATCTCAAGACTTCTTGCTTAAGATTGCCTCTAACAAACAATTCCGCATCTAAATACGCGCAACTTTTACAGTCGATAGCAATCGCCATGTCGCAGTTTTCAATCCTCTTTTTGTCCAGTGCATATTGCGAGTACCACCTGATTATATTAATCCTGTTGGGCTACCCCCATACAGATAATCCCTTACATGTCTATCTAGTTTAGGTGGCGCTACAGTCCGGGGTGGACCTGGGCCTCAGTCAACAAGCTTCTCCAGCCAGCTCGATCCCTGGCTAGATGTCTCCAGTTTCGCACGCTAAGTTGGCTGAGGTCCTCTTCCACTTGCGTGCGCCACTTGAGTCTTGGCCTTCCTCTACTGCGCTGTCCCTCGGGGGCGGATTCGAAGACTTTTCGGACCGGAGCATTGGCGTCCATGCGCTCTACATGATCCAGCCATCTCAGTCTTTGGATCTTCACTCTTCTGGCTAGGTCCATGTCGCACTGTACAGTCCATACAGTTCGTCGTTGTATCTCCTCCTCCACTCACCGTCAATGCAGACGGGACCGAAGATCGCCCGACGAATTTTTCTCTCGAAGCAACCAAGAACACCCTCATCCATTTTTGATAATGTCCATGCCTCTGCGCCATAGAGCAGGACCGGGATTATTAAAGTCTTATAAAGGGTGACTTTTGTTGTCCGAGAGAGGGCTTTGCTACTCAATTGCCTTCTTAACCCAAAGAAACAGCGGTTGGCAAGAGTTATTCTTCGCTTGATCTCAGCGCTGGTGTCGTTGTCTGTATTTATAGCGGAGCCTAGGTAGACAAAGTCCTTAACTACCTCAAAGTTATATCTGTCGAAGGTGACGTTCTGTCCGAGACGTCGGTGTTGGTTGTCCTTTTTGCTTGACAGCATATACTTGGTCTTGCCCTCATTGGCCGCAAAACCCATTTTCGCCGCTTCCGCGCCACTGACATCACGCTGCTTTCTCCCGATTATGTCAATATCGTCGGCGTATGCGAGTAGTTAGACGGACTTTTGAAAGATAGTGCCTCTTGTGTTTGCTCGTGAGTTTTGCACTATTCTTTCAAGTACGATGTTGAAAAAATCGCATGACAGCGCATCGCCTTGTCTAAATCCTTTCTGGACATCAAAGGTCTCGGTGAGATCTTTACCGACCTTGATGGAGCAGCGTGCATTCTCCATCGTCATCCTGCACAGACGGACGAGTTTGGCAGGGATGCCAAAAGTAGACATTGCTCTATATAGCTCGTCTCTATAGATGCTGTCATACGCGGCCTTAAAATCGATGAATAGGTGGTGGGTATCGATCCGAAGCTCATGGGTCTTCTCCAAGATCTGCCGTAGTGTGAATATCTGGTCGATGGTGGACTTTCCTGGCCTGAAGCCACACTGATATGGACCTATCAGGTTGTTGACGAACGGCTTCAGGTGTTCACACAATACGGCGGATAAGATCTTATATGCGATGTTAAGGAGACTGATGCCTCTGTAGTTGGCGCAGTTCAGAGGGTCTCCTTTCGTTATATGCATCTTGCTTAGCTGCATGTGCTTGCCGGCATTCATCATCGAGCCAGGGGTTTCGTTGTTGTGGACGAGTGAAACCCAGCACATCAGAAGCGGCATCTCTGATGTCGTTTTGGCAGTATTTCCAATGGTCTTCGATGCTTGATGCTGGCGGCATTGGACCTCTTAAGAGATTAAGAGACACTCGATCGGAAAAGTACTTGGCGATCTCTTGCGATTGTAGCCGTCTGACGTCGAATTTTCTCACAGCATTAGTTTGGCTTGGAGTAGTTTGGGATATCCGCAACCGTACCTTGGCTACAACAAGGTAATGGTCCGAGTCGATGTTGCCTCCTCGGAACGTACGGACATCCATAATGCTGGAGGAGTGTCTTGCTTCGATCGCAATGTGATCAATCTGGTTGACTGTTGATTGATCAGGAGTTCTCCAAGTCCCCTTGTGTATGTCGAGATGTGGGAACCGCGTGCTAGCCACGACAATGTTTCGCCCCGCCGCAAAGTCGATTATCCTGAATCCGTTATCGGAGGTGGTGCTGTGCAGGCTATATTTTCTGATTGTTCCACCAAAGATACCCTCTCTTCCTATTTTTGCATTAAAATCACCGAGGACAATTTTAATGTCATAGCTAGGGCATTGCTCGTAGGTCTTGTTGAGGAGCTCGTAGAAGGCATCCTTGGTGTCATTATCTTTCTCCTCTGTGGGGGCATGCGCGCGTATGAGGCTTATGTTGGCGAATTTAGCCTTGATGCGGATTGCTACGAGGCGCTCGCTCACATGCCGGAAGCTGAGGACTTCTCGTCTTAGTCTGCCTCCGACAACAAATCCGCATCCAAATAAGCGCTGCTTATGCCGTCGATAGCAATTGCCGTAGTAGATGTCGCAGTTTTTCATCTTCTTTTTGTCCGGCCCATCCGAAGCTCATTGTCCTTAAATCGTTTGCGTGGGTTGTCAACAGTAGATCCGTCCATATCCGAGGCTTGTTGATGCTTCGTAACTTAATCTTTTTTAAATGGCCGGGCAGTTACCCCGGCGGCACAACCCCCAACCTGGAGGACCAGTTCCATTTTGAGTGCCCCTAGGACGAGGGGTCGGTTACACCGAAGCCAGTAACCCGTTCCGGGATGTGAGCGCTGCCGTTGGCCCTTATAGGGCTCGTCCGCCACCATCTCTTTTCCAAGACCTTGACTAAGTCCTGGAAATCCTTTCCGGCCTGAGCTCCAAATATGTCGGAGTAGCCCAGATAAAGTCTTGTTTTGTTTTTCCGACACTAATCCTGGTTAATGGCGCAGGAAACTCGCCATTTGCCCCCTTCACTTCGCAACCTCTAGTGAGATTCCCAGATGGCGCCACGAGGAGGCGTGAAGTAGGACTTATTAGCAGAGCTGCAAGATGTTCGGGTGCAGAGGCTCATTCTCGTCATTTAAGGAACCAGCACCTGTCGGAAGATGCTACTTCTACGAGGCCTTATACTAATCGTTGCCATGTCTATCTATCTATCTACATATCCAGTTCGGTGTCTTATCCAGATTGTTTTCAGAATCTTAGTAAGACAAGGCACCCAAACGAAGTAAGGATATTTTAAACCTAGATATGTATCTGTGCATGCGGTATTTACCTGCTCAATTTTTATGCTAATATCTTACAGGCTTTTGCATTGCCTTTTACCGCTCCCCTTATATCGTTGTTTGTAATTGCCCTAGATAGTTCGGACCTCTTAGCTTTTATCATCTGCTGGCTTAGTCATCCACAGAAGCCTAAGTCTGCGTGTTTAATGTTATTTGGAAACAAGAAACAAAAAAAACACCTTCAATACATCCTGTATATTTACGTTTCCATGATGCATAGGAAATAAATAAATTGTTCAGTATTGTATAGGTATTTCAAATATCGTGGTTTTCTATTACTTATCCCTAGCCATCTTTATAAATAATAAAATATTTGCATATTTTTATCATATTATGGTCCTTCCTTATTTCCATCATCACCACAATAAATTGTTTGATTTTTTTGTTAATCCCAACCTCTTCTAATCTGACAATCCGATCTAAACAGGAAGCACTAAAAAATAAATGAGTGATACCAAAAAAAATAAATAAAAGTTTGAACTTCCTCATACCGTAACCAACATTAATCATAAATCAATTCCCATTCATGGCTTTGGGGGCGATAAAAAGATAAAAAATAAACTTCACCATCAACGGTACTATTGATTTTGTAGAAGCCATGGATGTGAAATTATTTAGACAGGTACACATGGCCCAACCAACGCTCAGTAAACTGGCAGAATCCACAACTTTGTGGAATTTTCAAAAGTTTTGATGAAAAATTAAATACGCCTGAAAACGGTTAAAGATCGAAACGGGACCAATGTGAATGCTGCAGGAGAAGTGCAAGTGGTTAAACTAAATTTAAAGCGGATAGATTGAGGTGGTATAAATACACCATGCTGTGTGTATACTTGTATATTGAAGGGGCAAATGCTTGCCAGAAAAAAAACAAAATATTTTGCAAAGGAAGGATATAAAGTGAACGGGAAATTCTGATCTTTTTTTTCAATGTATTTTCCTTCATAACTTTCTTGGTCTGAGCTGTTTGCAAGCATGTCAGTACCATACCCAATCAGTTGCAAGACAAGTCCTCCTATTTTTGCGGGGTGAAAATCTTTTATTGCTATTTGAACACTCTCAAAATCTTAATACTCATTTGGACCAAGAAAACTTTGTCAGGAGCCGATGGCTATCAACAGAATATGGTGGCCGGGTTAAAATTTCCCAGGCCAACTGATTACTTTTTTGGACGGGTTTCCTAATCATGTGTAGTCTTGTGTCAAACAAATGAAGGACTACAGCCTTCACAAGAAATGGATACTTCCGGCATATTTCTGTGACGTCAAAGTTAACACTCATACACTAATAGCGATTATTGTAATTGTTTTATTTTGCAAAGGTTGGGACATCTATTGGCACTTTTTTAAAAGTTTTTTTTTTACACAAAAATAATTTTCAACGATTGTTGCTTTATTGAAAAGAGTAAATCCTTATTAATAATAGAGTAATACTTCATTGAAATGACCGCGTTGGCTGGCTAAACAATAAGCCATTGTGGCATCCCAATTTTTCAATACATGGTATTTATAATAGCTGGTCCAATACTGTTGTTGAATGCCTGAATCTTCTCGGGATTGTTTGCAAAGCATCGATCTTTAAATGGGACCTTACAAAGCAATCTAAGGGTGTCAAATTGCAGCTCAATGGTGACTTAGAAACATCACCAAAATAACTGATAACAGGGTGATTGAAGTTAGGGTGCAAGGAATCGATTGATAGAAGGCTTGGGTGGTACGTAGCCCGGTTTTGCTGGAACCATAGATCGCCAAATCCTCAATCCTCCATTCCACTGACTGTAACGAGCTTCCATTGTTGACTTGGAAAAAAAGGCAGTCACACGTTGAAGATGCATTGCCTTCTCTATGACTACGTGTAGATCTTACGAGCTCCAAATATGGACATTTTGCTTGTTTACTAAACAGCCGAAATGTAAATTCGCCTCATCTGAGAAGATAGTTTTTGGAGCAAATTTGTTCTCAATTTCGAGCTGCCCAAAAGACTAACTAGAAGAGCGATAACGAAGCGGGTGGTCATTTTGCTCCAATTGCTGAGTCAATTTGATCTTGTAAGCGAATAATTCGAGATCTTTTTGCAAACTTTTTCTCAAGCTAACGCGACAAGGTCTTTGACGCCTTGAGGTTCTCGGGATAAGGCGCACACTTTCGGCGACATATACAATGCTATCCGTTGTGTGCACAAGATAAATACGGGAATATGTTCGGTTATTAATTAGCCAACTAGTCTCATGAACTTTTTTCACAAACTTGCTCACATTGGCTGTAGTTGATGCATTATTTCGACTGATTTTTTTTCCAAAGTCGTAAGTAAGTCGATCTTTTTCGTATTGCGAAAATATAATACTGCGTTTTTTTAAATTTCTGAGATCATTGGAGTGTCAGTGTCAAGAAAATAAGTGATTCAAAAAGATACCGAGAGAAGATCCACTCTATTCCTGTAGCTAATAAAGGGCGAGCCAACAGATGGTGTGGATTTTGGTTGTCAATTACTGTCATTTAACCAAATTCACTGTGGTTGATCTTTTTGACAGATGTCATACAATCTTTGGAAGTTTTAGTCATGGAGTCGTTTGTTATTCAATCTCATTACGAAAATGGCCGATCTGTAAAAGTAACATTTAGTGAAATTCATGAATTTTTCGGTCAACATAATAGCCCTAGTGAATCTAGAATTCATGCTATGTTGTAGCGTTTTGAAAAAATTGATTTGGTATCGGGTCAAACTCAATATCAGCATACTTGGCCAATACTTACACGCTAAAACATCACCACTGTGAGCGAAAGTGTTCAAAACCAGCCAGGCACCTCAATTCGTCACCGAACTCAATAATTGGGCCTCACTTATGGCACTTTACGCGACTTTTAAAAGTTGATTTTAGTTGCACGCCTATAAAATCCAAATAACACAAGTATTGAAGCCCTTGGACCATCTACGACGTCGCCGATTTGTTAAATAGATGTTGGACCGTCAGGACAGTTTGTCATTGAATTTGATATTTTCTGACGAAGCCAATTTTCGGATGGATGAGTACGTAAATAAAAAAAATTGTCATTTCTGGGGAACGGAAAACCCATACGAGATTCACAAAAAACCAATGCATCCTGAAAAATGTCACTGTATAGTGCGGATTATGGGTTGGCGGCATCACTGGCCAGTAGTTTTTCGAAGATGAGGATGGAGAGATAGTTACAGTGAATTTGGAAAAATTGAATGAATTGGGTTTAGATGATCTCTGGTTTCAACAAAATGGTGCTACCACCGAGAAAAGCCATCAATCAATCAATGTATTGCGTACGAAATTTAAAGATCGCATTATTTTGGTTAGAGGAGAAGTTGAATTGCCTCCAAGGTCATGCGTTTTGGCACCTTTAGACTTCTTCTTGTGGGGTAATTTGAAGAGTAAGATAAGCCAATAACCCAGCGACAATTCAGGATGTCAAACATAATATCTAAACTGAAATTGTGGGTATTGATCCTCTTATTCTTCAAAAAGTCGTCAACAGAAGCAGTGGTAGTCACATGAACGATGTTCTATTTATTTTTAATAATTGCCATAGATCGAATAATAAATAAAATAAAATAAAAACACACCAGCTGTTGGCTCACCCTTAAGTACACAAGACCTTTGGGATCCCACCAAGAACACAGTATTTGCTTCTTGAGATGCACACTATCTCCAGGAAAGACCGGTTTTGTTTCAATATTCTTAAAAACTGACGAGAAAGGTGTACGATAGATATGGAAAGCCGGTTGATGATTTTTTTTCGATAGATTATAGAAAGGTTTGAGAAAAGACAAGACTTTTAATGCGATCCCATTCAGTTGTCTGTACACTATGGCTGGATGGATCTGGGTCGACGAAAGAGGAATGCTTTACTCAATCTTATACAAAGAGATCCCCTGAACTATGTCAACTACAGAGGAATAAGTCCTATCAACATCGCATATAAAACACTGTCTGTTGTATTATATTATCGCCTTAGATCCTACCTATAGGTATGGTTTTAGACCAGGAAAGTCCACAATAGATCTAATTCCACTTTGCGGTGGAACGTGAAAAACAAAAAAAAACAGATTTTCAGAGAAAAGTTTTTCGGATAATGTTCGGTTACGTTGCATCAATGGAATATCGTGGAGATGTTTCAAAAACGTACTCAATTGATTGTAATTTGTCTAATATGGAAGAACACCTTGAACGAGGGGATCCCGATCCTCCACATACGGAAATTTTTCTACTCCAATACGGAGGTACGACGCAGTCGAAAATGGCCTTTTCTTAAGTAGTACAGACAAGTTAAAGTGGACCTCACCTAGCCGGAGAGGCATTTTGGCTGAAGTCCGGGCCCACTTCGGACTCTGGCACCATCTAAGTAAGTAAGTAGCTTTTAGAACTCCTGGATAAATTTTTTGACAGATTTGTGTTCTAGATTCATTACAATTTATTCAGTGGAAAGTGTACGTTACAACACGTTTGCGAATCATCAAATTTCTTTATTAATTTGAGCAATTTTCGGTCATTAAAATCATCTAGATAAGCATACAATTCACGACATATCGTTGCCGTGCCACTAAGGCAGCGAAACACAAAATATGAGAGAATATGGTGGAAAGCGTGGGGCGCTTGAGATCGGGTGAACCTGGGCCTCTACTCGCAAGCCTCTTCAGTTATTTTTGTTTTTAGCTAACTATTTCCAGTTGAGCAATCTAAACCGCTTGAATTCACATTCCACTTCTGTGCATGATCCAAGCTGAGGTCTTTTTCTAATGCGGGCTGGAGAATTGGTATCCATTCGCTCTATATGTCCTAGCCATATTTGGCGACTGAGGCGCAGTTTTCTAACTAAATCGATTTCACCGTAAAGTTCAGAGTTGAATCTTCTCTCCCAAAGCCCGTCAAAGTGAAACCGAATATTTTTTTATCGAAAATCCTGTGGTTAAGATTTTATACAATACCTATAGTTTCTCGGAGAAGGATCTTATGACTCAATTGCCCCCATAGCTCAATGAAATAGAAATTGACAAAAGTGACTCCTGGGGAGACAAGTCCCAACTACCTCGAAATTATAGCTATCGACTATGACATTCTGTCTAATTCTTAATGTTTTATGTCCTTCTTATACGAGTATTAGGCAACAGCTTATATTAAGTTTTATGCTGAGTTAACTTCTGTTTCAGTACTAACGAACGTACCAGTGACATCCCGCAGTATTGTCCCAATTATGTGGTCGTATGTCGATATCATCGGCATAGGCTTGCTCGTAAGATTCGCAACAATTCTTTCAAGTATGATGTTAAAAAAGGAACAAAACAGTGCGCCACTTTGTCTTAAACCTTTTCTGACTTTAAAAGACTTGGTAAAGGAGTCACCGGCCTTGGCGGAGCAGTGAGCGTTCTGCATCATTCCGCACAATGGGACGAGATTTATGTATGTATGTGGCTCTCAAGCCCGTCTCTATAAATGCTGTCATATGCGGCTTTAAAATCGATGAATAAGTGATGGGTATAGATTTGGACTTCTTGAGTTCACTTCAGGATCTATTAGTGTGTGAAGATTATGGCGATTGTGGGCTTCCCTGGTCTGATAGGTTTTAATTATGTTTTTGAATAAAGATTTCAGACGAATTGGCAAATAAGATCTTCTTATTCGGGGACTCTTATACCTCTATAGTTTGCGCAGCTAAGGGACCTTTTTGTAAGCCGGGCAAGCGATATTAAGATTCAATTGTCAGGCATGCAGATCGAATACAATCGTCTATTGTGCCTGACTGCATGAACATGGGTTGCTTCGCCGTTACACAGTCTGCAGTAAAAGGTTTTACATACGAGTATTCTCAGCACAGACTTCGGCTCTACTAACAAGGTTTCCTTCCTCATCTCTTCAGACTTCCCAATGGGTCTTCTTGCATAGTCATTTTAGCATGTTAATCCTGGAAATTTCGTGTTACGAGTTACGTGTATGGCGAAGATTCTGGCGGTATTTCGCTATTGCATCTTTTCTATGTTATTTCTTTTCGCAGCAATTATTCATTGTTGTGGCGGTTGAGAAATCTACATTCGCACCTTGGCTGCACCAAGATGGTAATCCAAGTCAATGATGATTGCCCTTAACGTTCGCCTAGAAAGAGTTTAACTTCGGACATTTCTTGGTGCTTAAGTTAGCGAATTTAGATTTGATGGGAAAAGTGGCACGATGTATACTTTCGTACGAAATCTCGAAGCTTCTTGTTTTAGTCTACCGCAATGATAAATTCGAGTTCGAATATATGCTAGTTTCGTTCCCTTTAGCGGTCGCTAAAGTATACACATATACCAATTTTTCATTCCCTTTTTGTTCTGTTCATCCCATCGCTTTGTCTTGATGGCTGTTATATTGTTTTTGTTTGCGTGATACAAGTCATGTACCCCTATAAATTCTGGTGTCCAAACATGCCGCGAGCAAATCCGAGGGTCATTCAAACGCTTTCAAGGATCGTTAACAGTGAATCCGGTTCTACCAAATACCATTAGTTAGTTCGACGTCATGATGACGTAGGCCAGTATTATGCTCTGGATATTTTGTCACCTCCCCGGTGACCATAACAAGGAAGTAATGTAGCGTGTTCAATATTGCAGCACATAGGACGATATTGATTTGCCACAGTAGTTATTAAAGAGAGGGTTTTTTGACGACATTACACTGACCTGACTGATCTCACCCAAAATGCAAAACGCTTATTTGAATGCGGATTTGTTGTCGGAGGCAGACTAAGACAAGAAGTCCTCAGCTTCCGGCATGTGAGCGAGCGCCTCGTAGCAATCCGCATCAATATGCGCACATGGCCCCACAGCGGAGAAAAATGACGACATCAAGGATACCTTCTACGAGCTCCTTAACAAAACCTACGAGCAATGCCCTAGCTATAACATTAAAATTGTCCTCGGTGATTTTAATGCAAAGCTAGGAAGAGAGGGTATCTTTGGTGGAACAATCGGAAAATATAGCCTGCACAACACCACCTCCGATAACGGATTCAGGCTAATCGACTTTGCGGTGGGGCGAAACATTGTCGTAGCTAGCACGCGGTTCCCACATCTCGATATTCACAAGGGGACTTGGAGAACTCCTGATCAATCAACAGTCAGCCAGATTGATCACATTGCGATCGACGCAAGACACTCCTCCAGTATTATGGATGTCCGTACGTTCCGAGGAGCCAACATCGACTCGGACCATAACCTTGTTGTAGCCAAGGTACGGTTGCGGATATCCCAAACTACGCCAAGACAAACTAATGCTGTGAGAAAATTCGACATCAGACGGCTACAATCGCAAGAGATCGCCAAGTCCTTTTCCGATCGAGTATCTCTTAATCTCTTAAGTGGTCCAATGCCGCCAGCATCAACCATCGAAGACCATTGGAAACACTGCCAAAACGCCATCAGAGATGCCGCTTCTGATGTGCTAGGTTTCACTCGTCCACCACAACGAAACCCCTGGTTCGATGATGAATGCTGGCAAGCACATACAGCTAAGCAAGATGCATATAACGCGGCGCTGCTTAGAAAGACCAGAGCTGCTCATGAGCTCTATGAGCGGAAGAGGAGAGACGAGCACCGACTTCTCAGGAGGAAGAAGAAAGAGCACGAGAAGCGCGCGATCGAGGAAATTGAGAGATGCTACTCCAGGAATGAGGTTCGGAAGTTTTATCAAAAGGTAAAAATAACATGCCGCGGAAACAAACCCCGAACCGAAGCCTGTAGAGATGAACAAGGGAACATCGTAGTTGAATCGCAGTCGATGCTGAGGATTTGGAAAGATCATTTCTGTAGACTGTATAACGGCGATGAAGGACCAAATACCGCTGTCAGGCAAAATCAAACTTTCAACCTGGACGATGATGACCAACAATTCCGTCCACCCGACCTGGATGAAGTGAAGATAGCCATATCGAAGCTTAAGTCCAACAAAGCTGCTGGAGTGGATGGCCTGACTGCCGAGTTCTTCAAAGCGGCAAGCGATGACTTGGTAAGGAGCATACACCAACTCATCTGTAAAATATGGTCGGACGAAAGTATGCCCGATGAATGGAACCTCAGCATTGTTTGTCCAATTCTCAAGAAAGGAGACCCTCTGAACTGCGCCAACAACAGAGGCATCAGTCTCCTTAACATCGCATATAAGATCTTATCCGCCGTATTGTGTGAACGCCTGAAGCCGTTCGTCAGCAACCTGATAGGTCCATATCAGTGTGGCTTCAGGCCAGGAAAGTCCACCATCGACCAGATATTCACACTACGGCAGATCTTGGAGAAGACCCATGAGCTTCGGATCGATACCCACCACCTATTCATCGATTTTAAGGCCGCGTATGACAGCATCTATAGAGACGAGCTAGAGCAATGTCTAGTTTTGGCATCCCTGCCAAACTCGTCCGTCTATGCAGGATGACGATGGAGAATGCACGCTGCTCCATCAAGGTCGGTAAAGATCTCACAGAGACCTTTGATGTCCAGAAAGGATTTAGACAAGGCGATGCGCTGTCATACGATTTTTTCAACATCGTACTTGAAAGAATAGTGCAAAACTCACGAGCAAACACAAGAGGCACTGTCTTTCAAAAGTCCGTCCAACTACTCGCATACGCCGACGATATTGACATGATCGGGAGAAAGCAGCTTGATGTCAGTGGCGCTTTCGCGAGTATTGAGACGGAAGCGGCGAAAATGGGTTTACCGGTCAATGAGGGCAAGACCAAGTATATGCTGTCAAGCAAAAAGGACAACCAACACCGACGTCTCGGACAGAACGTCACCCTCGACAGATATAACTTTGAGGTAGTTAAGGACTTTGTCTACCTAGGCTCCGCTATAAATACAAACAACGACACCAGCGCTGAGATCAAGCGAAGAATAACTCTTGCCAACCGCTGTTTCTTTGGGTTAAGAAGGCAATTGAGTAGCAAAGCCCTCTCTCGGACAACAAAAGTCACCCTTTATAAGACTTTAATAATCCCGGTCCTGCTCTATGGCGCAGAGGCATGGACATTATCAAAAATGGATGAGGGTGTTCTTGGTTGCTTCGAGAGAAAAATTCTTCGGGCGATCTTCGGTCCCGTCTGCATTGACGGTGAGTGGAGGAGGAGATACAACGACGAACTGTATGGACTGTACAGCGACATGGTGAAGATCCAAAGACTGAGATGGCTGGGTCATGTAGAGCGCATGGACACCAATGCTCCGGTCCGAAAAGTCTTCGAATCCGCCCCCGAGGGACAGCGCAGTAGAGGAAAGCCAAGACTCAGGTGGCGCACGCAAGTGGAAGAGGACCTCAGCCAACTTAGCGTGCGAAACTGGAGGCAGCTAGGCAGGGATCGAGCTGGCTGGAGAAGCTTGTTGACTGAGGCCCAGGTCCACCCCGGACTGTAGCGCCACCTAAAGTAAGTAAGTAAGAAAGTCATGGCAACAACTGACTTGTGCGCCGATGTATTATCCTGATGAAAATTAATCTTCCTTTTGTCCAAACTCGGACTTTTTTCGCGTATTGTTTCAGCTTATTTATCTAGCAGATTAGCATAGTATTAACCTGTGACAGTTTGCCCTATGGGGAGGTGCCGTCAAACAGCAATACTTTGACCAGCGATGATAGCTTTGACCGAAATCGATAAAACTTTTATTTTAAAGAGAAAGTTCTTGCAAGGGCCATTATCACCCAGCGAATGGGGCTTTGCATTGTGCATGTTGGATGTGCAAAAACTTGCGACAAATTATCTCGAAAAACGTGATAATAAAAAGTACAATTTATTGAGCAAAGATTGGTTGTTAGGTTTCCTCAAGAGGAATGAAGACCTTGTCAGCAAGACGATAAGCCAGAATTTGAAACAATCAAAAGCTAAGGTAAGTAAAGATGACGTTGAGACATTTTTTAATCATTTAAAAAATACTTTCACATTAGAGAATGGGGAAGATATTTTACCACAATTTATTTTTGATTATGATGAGACAAAATTGTCCGACGACCCCGGCTCTCAAAAATGGATTTTTGAAAAAAGGTTGTAGGTATCCGGAGAGGATAATGGACAGTTCGAGGAGCAGCATATCTGTCATATTTTGTGGCTCAGCTGCTGGAGAAATGTTGCCACCCAACGTCGCCTACAAATCAGAGCAATTGTGGGAACAGTGGATGCAAAGTGGGCTAAAAAACACCAAATATAACAGAAGCAATCAGGTTGGTTTGATGCTTCCATATTCAAGGACTGGTTTCTTAACTACTTTATACCATTCACAAGAAAATCTGACAGTGAAGTTGTTTTGCTAGGCGATAACCTTTCTAGTCACTTCTTTGTAGAGGTTATTGAAGCTGCTTTGACTATTTTCTTCCGAACTCGACACATTTAATGCAACCACTCGATGTGGCTTTTAATGGGCCTCTTAAAAAAAACCTGGAGGGGAATCCTAAAAAGCTGGAAAGAAAGCAAAACCAAAACATCGCAAACTTTGGCTAAAGAAAAATGTCCCAAGTTGCTCAAAGGGCTTGTTGAAAAGTCATTTGATAGCTGGCTTTAAAAAATGTGAGATTATTTCGCTCGATCCTCAACAGGTTTTGAGCAGAATGTCGAATGAAGCAAGAGTGGAGGAGGCCTCAAAAAATATTTTTTCATGTGTCATCAAATGTCAATATGTTGAAAGTTATGATGATTCGCCCGCTAGATAGAAAAGGAGCAAAGTTAAAGTGATACCTGGTAACGCGATAAGTATGGGAGAGCTACAAGGAGGTCAAATGCAGAATTTGGCAGAAGCTTCAGTTTCTAATGAACAGTTGGAGTCACCATGTTCTGATATCTTGCCAGAGGTTGGGAACGAAGTGAAAAAGGGAATGGAATCACTTTTATCAGAGCCGCTTAGCTCCTATTCATCACTAGAAGACTTAGTTCTAACCAATAAAGTAGAATGAGGTAAGATCTTCAATTAATTTACTTTAAAAAGGACATAAACCGTGACTTATTTAGTACCTAATTTTCAGTAAAAACTAATTTTTCTAACCTTTTGTGTTCCTAAAGAAATAATACTTTGTTATTTTTGTTTTTTATTTTGAAGTTTTTGAAGCATAAGATATATTTAAAGCCCAAGAAAAACAAGATGTTGTTTTAAAAAAAAAAACACTGTGGCGCTGGCATCCCGGTATGGGCCATGGCCTAGCTTTTTGACACTCATTTGTGTAGCTCATGTTGTCATTTTAGTCACATCTTATCGGGGCCTACGGTTTATCGCCGAGGCCGAACGGGCAATTTTACTTTCGGGAGTTTGCCATTGCCCGCCGAAAGGGTGATGGCGTTTTGAAAAACTGTTGGTCACCCAGCCAGGAATCGAACCCAGACTCTCTGCGTGATAGTCCAATGAGCTAACTATAGCGCCATCGCCATCGGGTTATTTTTTTTATTGAAATAATAAAAAATATTTAAATATTTCTACTTAAAAAAATTTCGGTCAAAGTTAAAATTTTCAGGGTAAGACTTTGACCTTTTTCGTTAATATACTAACGTGCAGCGGGCAACGCCCGCGAATTTGTGGTGAAGTTTTCGTACACCTATATTTTGTCAGTTTTTGAACCTCTGTATGGGTTTACAATTTAAAATCGGTCAAAGTACTACTGTCTGACGGTAATCAATAAAAATAATTAATTTTTAATCCCAGAACACTGACGCCATCACTTTTTCCGCCCGATACACATGTCTTGGCTTTCTTCGGCGGAGGAGAACCATTATGTTTCCATTGTTTCGGTTGCTCTTTTGTCTCCGTATTGATGAATCAAGGTTTCATCAGTTATTATAAATCTTCTCAAAAAGTCGGTAATGTTCCTTCGGAATAACGCCAGATTCTCTCTTGAAATTTCAACCCCATTGAAGTTTTGTTTTATGGTTAACAAACGAACTTTTCAAACAGCCCTCGTAATTTCACATTCATTACCAGAAGCGCGTAGGAATTTCAATAAATTCAATGCAATACGTCCGTTTTTCACCTCCATCTCTAAGTACTATAGTTTTAAATTATTCAATATTGACATAGAGGTTTCAGCGATTGCAGTTTTGTCTAGCATTTATCATAACCTGCATACAATTGGCAGTAGGAAAGGCAACGTCATCCGCGCACATCGGCGCATTTGTTTATTGCCGCAAAAATCTCTGCCTCCTCATTGATGAACAGCACGCCATTGATGCGATATCATTGAAAATCCACTCTAAATACCATACATAGACGACAACGACATTATTTCTATACAAAAATACCGATTGACTTCACTGTATATTCAAATTATGTACAAAATTTGTAAAATAGAGCCATTAAATGCATTCATTCTGCGATTCCAAAAGCAGATTTCAGAAAATTTTGCCAATTCCAGTCTGAATTCTGTATTTTTTATTTTTCGTAACTCACTGTGGAACAAGAAATTATTTGTTGAGGTGTTTGGAAAGTTATTCATTTACGATTTGATAGACTTTCAGGAATAGTAGCCGTTACGAAAATTCGGTTTAATTCAGAAACAAACTCAGTTTTATAATTTTTGTAAGATTCAAGTGGGATACCTTGGCTTCCCTACACATACTTTGTTTTTAATTTCTTAAGTACTTTCTCCATTTCTTGAAATGAAAATAGAATATTCAAAAACTCAGGTTTACTTAAATATGCTCGAAAAATATATTTGTTTGTCAGTCAATATTCTGTAGAAGATCTTGAGTTCTTCTGTTGTTGCTTTTTTTGCTCCTGATACGCCCGCTAACATATGAACCATTTTCAATTTCGCCCCTGGGGTTGTACCTACTTCTTGCACATCTTCTAAAATTGCGATTCTCATTAAATATAGCAATCTTCTAAGTTATGCTCAGTCAGATATCGTCAATGAAATTTCCGAAGTGGTAAGCGAAGAGTTTATGTGTTTAAATTTCTCACCATTAGACACGATGACTCGTAAGCAAATGTCAAAAAATGAGATTGCGGTGTGTGGGAAGTTGATATTTGGTCTGGGTATGATAAATCGATTGACGTATCCTTGCAGCACCTTTATTCAATTTTTAAGAATTGCTTAAGGGCACTATCCTCGGCAGAAATAGGATAACTTGTTGCAAACTTGTTAATATACTGCTTCGATAGACTTTCTTTCAAGACATTAAAAGTTATAGAGATTTTACTTTTGCCACAGCGGCGTTCAAAAAACAATACATCTCTGGGAATTCGGTAGGATTATTGTTAGTAAAAATGATATGTAGTTGTATTTCGAAGTTTCTTGATGTTTCTCTATTAATATCAGTAGACTTTGAATCGCGTTATCGGAGTATATCCTGACCTGCCCCACAAAGCCGAACTTTCTGGCTAAATTAAGAAAAGTTTCCACGTGATTCAACTGATCTTCAGCAAGGAAACCTTTTAATGGGAGAAAGCGAAAATTGCAATGGGTGCAATAAGTAGTAACCATCGATGTGAACTCGACTTGCCAACTTGCCAAGCTTATAACCGCGAGTGCTGAAAAAAAAACAACATGAGGGACAGTGAATGAATGAATAAGTCAGTGTCTTCGAGAAGAGATGGTAGCGGATAAGCCCCTAATAGAACAACGGCAGCGCACATCTCCGAATGGGTTACTGGCTTCGATCTAAACAGTTGCTTGCCCTCCGGGCAAAATGAGGATGGAAAATTGCGACATCTTCTACCTTGATTGCTGTTGACGGCAAAAGCAGCGCCTATTTGGATGCGAATTTGTTGATAGACTTCGGCAAGAAGTCTTGAGCTTCGAGCATGCTAAGGAGTCGTTCCGCATCAAAGCAAAATTTACCAACATAAGCCTGATATCCACTCAAGCCCCCACAAAGGAGACAGATGACGACACCAAAGAAGCCTTCTATGAGTTTTTGAACAAGACATATGAGCAAGAACTAGACGGCTTCAATCGCCGTCCATATCTTTTTCCGGTAGAGTCTCTCTTAATCTTTTAAGAGGTCCTTTGCCACCAGCATCAAACATCGAAGACCAGTGGCAACACTGCCAAAAAGCCATCAGAGAAGCCGCTACTGATGTACTGGGTTTCATTCAACCACCACAACGAAACCCCTGGTTTGATGATGAATGCTGACAAGCACATGCAGCTTAGCAAGATGCATACAAAGCGGCACTGCATAGGAGGACTAGGAGAGACGAAGACCTGATTCTCAGGAGAAAAACGGAAGAGCAAGAGAAGCGCGGTCGAGGAAATTGAGACATGCTACTTCAGGAATGAGATTCGGAAGTTTCACCAAAAGGTAAAAAAAAAAATGCCACGGACACAAACCCCGAACCGAAGCCTGTAAGGACGAACAAGGGAACATCGTAGTAGAGTCACAATCGATGCTGAGAATCTGGAATGATTACTTCTGTAGACTGTATAACAGCGACGACGAAACAAATACCGCTATCAGGCAGAATCAACCCCTCAACCTGGACGATGATGATCAATAATTCCGTCCACACGACCTGGATTGGACGGCCTGACTGCCTAGCTCTTCAAAGCGGCAGGCGATGACTTGGTAAGGTAAGGATCATACACCAACTCATCTGTAAACTATGGTCGGACGAAAGTATGCCCGATGAATGGAACCTCAGCATTGTTTGCCCGATTCTCAAGAAAGGAGACCTTCTAAACTGCGCCAATTACAGAGGCATCAGTCTTCTTAACATTCACATTTAAGATTCTATCTGCCGTTTTCTTTATAAGCGCCTGAAGCCCTTCGTCAGCAATGTGATAGGTTCATATCAGTGTGGCTTCAGGCCAGGCAAGTCGACCATCACACTACAGCAGATCTTGAAGAAAACTCATGAGCTTCAGATTGATACATACTACCTATTCATCAATTTCAAGGTCGCGTATGACAGCATCTATAGAGACGAGCTATACTGAGCAATGTCTAGTTTTGGCATTCCCGCCAAACTCGTTCGTCTCAGCAGGATAACGATGGTGAATACACGCTTTCACCGAGACATTTGACGTCGAAAAAGGATTTGGACAAGACGATACGCTGTCATGCGAATTTTTCAATGTTAGACTTGAAAGAATAATACAAAACTCACGCGCAAACACAAAAAGCAATGATTTAAGTGGCGCCTTTGCAAGTATTGAGACAGAAACGGCGAAAATGGGCTTAGCGGTCAATGAGGGCAAGGCTAAGAATATACTGTCAAGCAAAAAGAATACTGAACACCGATGTTTCGGACAGAAGGTCACCTTCGACAGATAAAACTTTGAAGTTTTTAAAGACTTTGTCTACCTTAACTTCGCTATAAATTCAGACAGCGACTCCAGCGCTGAGATCAAATGAAGAATAACTCTTGCCAACTGATGTTTCATTGGGCTAAGAAGGCAATTGACTGGCAAAGCCCACTCTCATGAAACAAAAGTCCCCCTTTAAAAGACAATCCTGCTCTATGGCGTAGAAGCATGTTCATTATAAAAAATGAAGGAGGCAGCTTTGATATGCCAGAAATCATATTCAAAAAATAAATAAATGAAATTACCTACGAGATTTTAATCATAAAAATTCATTCCGACAATATTTCTGTCTTGTATTATTATTTAAAGTTCTCAAGCTCTTAAAAAACCACCCTTTATAACCATATGTACCTATATATATTCTTATTCAGAATGGCAAACACTACAATATACTATAAGTTCACGTCAAAGTAAGTCAAAAGTCAAGGTGATGCTCATTGTTTTCTTAGATCAGTAGTGCCCAGCTCAACACGTAGCTCGCGAGCTCCTGGTAGCCCACAGCTTGTTTTCTAAGCGCCCGCCAACAAGCAGGTTGCATTGTCCTTGTCACCCTGGGGTAGAATCGGCTAAGCTGATCTGTGATTTTCACATTTTGTGACCATCAATGTGATCAAACAAAATATTCCGTCTGCGAACGGTGATCAAACAACGCCATAAAAAAGATGAATGCTTAACAGAATAAACCCATGCAGAAACTGGTTGCCATGACTACAGACGGAACACCTGCCATGATCGGAGAAATGTTGGATTTATTGGACTGTGCTGAAGATTTTCCAAAATTTAATTCCTGTCACTGTCTCTTACACCAGGAAAATTTGATCGCCAAAAAACTTAACCTTGGCCATGTTATGATGATATTAGTGCGGATTGTAAATTTCATTCCTGGAAGAGCTTTAAAACACCATCTTTTTAAAAATTTGCTTGATGAATTGGACAGTGCATACGGTAATTTGATATACTTCGCGGATCTAAGGCGGCTAAGTCGTGATAAAGTGCTGACAAGATTTGTTGGTTGGTCTGATGGCAGAAATCAAAGATAGCTACGAAAAAAGATTCGATGATAAAGTATGGCTGGCCGACTTCGCTTTTCTAACTGATTACTGCAAAATTAAATAGCCTCAACGAAACACTGCAAGGAAGAGAAAAAACATAGCAGACATGATGAGCGCAATTTTAGCATTCATGAACAAAATCGATTAATGTATGTTAAGAGGCAGTTAGAGGAGAAAAATGTTCAACATATTCCTTTGTTTACTATCCTTTTGGACGCTGATTATCTTATCGAGTATAATCAAACTTAACATTTGCAGCTATTCCATCAGCTTAAATTGGAATTCGAAAGGCGTTTTGACAACATGTTTTGTATGGAACCTCTCCTTATTTTTGTCAAAAATCCATTCATAAATATCGATTATTCAAAACTAGTTGCATTAATGCAAACTCATTGCTTCACAAACAATGCGGAAGCTGAATTAGAAATTGTTACATTTCGCAGTGATATCATTCTTAAAAGCGTAGAAAATAAAAGCGACGAGGTTTTCAAGCTGATAGATCCTGTTAAATACAAAAACATACGACACGGTGCACTCATAATTAAAGCATTTTTCGGGTCAACATATCTTTTTCTCAACTAAAAGTAAGTTAAACTAAGTACAGAAGTGTGTTTATAAACGACCACGTCAAAAATTGTATGATTTTGGGTTGCACAAAAGATTACCACCCAGACTTTAAGGAGCTATCTGAAAACGTAAACAGCCAAGTATCACATTAAATTTGTGCTGTTGCATGTCATAACAAATAAAAAGTTTCTTTTATCTCAATTTGTTCTTTTTTTTTTTAACTCGGTGGTGCCCGCGTAGCATGTCAGGGTGTCCAAAATAGCCCTTGGAGCAATGCCAGTTGCGCACCACTGTTTAAGATATTCGAGATTTGTTGCATTACGTTCGTATTTCGATAAGCAAGTCCTTTTTAAATAATCGACTTCGTGTGTTGGACATGCATTTCGTTGCAGTTTTCACAGCTTTTTCGAAAAAAGTTCGCAAATAATGACATCCAGTCCCTTGTTGTGTTTCTAACCCAATTAATCTAAAAACTTTTATTTGTATTTATTCATTTGAATAATAGAAAACTCAACTCAAGTACACGTATGTCAGATATAACAGTATCGATTTGCTAAGTTTTATTATTGCACCTGCAATCGTGTCTAGCTGTGTCCATATAGATAGATCTATTGTCATATACGACTGCACACCTGATGATAACCTTTTGTCACCTTTGACCCCAATGCTCTGACAAATTGTGGATACGTGACGGGCCAGAGCATTGTGACACATCCGGTTATTTTTCGTATTGATTCAAGCCTAAAATCCTCTTCCTATGACGTTGGTATTTATTTAAGCATCATCAGAGTTTATCCCAAACAATAGTCGCGCTATTGTTTCCTCTTATCTTTCACCGAAACCCATTTTGTTTCGCTTTGTTTTGTTTTGCTTTTTTATTGTTTTTTTTTATTTCGATTTTACATTTTAATCTCGATACCTGAATCAACACTCCTGCCGATGTGATTTGAAATTTTCAATTCCAGGCAACCCCCTTTGGTTGGTGGTGTTCTTCCGGTTTTCGGCTCTGATGGGCACATTTGATTTTACTGCCCCCATTAATTGCCGATAATGGCATTTTTTCTAAACGAAACCAGGAAGAAGGGAATTGTGTACCCGGAAATGCAAATAATACTAGCCATAGCCCGGATAACAGTGATGAGTTGAGTATTAGAGGTCTGCCGGTTGTTTGTACTTAAATCTGAGACAAGAAAATCCTTTAAAACCTCTCCCCATCCAAACCAATCCAATTGTTTTCACCCGTCACATCCAAAATGCAGCAATGGCAAAAAGCTACCTATTTTCTCTTAGGTTTTGTTGTTTCTACAACAATTTTTGGGAAATTTTCAACGAAGGTCCAACTGCCCAAAATATAAAGCGAGTAGGGCGTAAGTGAATCCCATTTGAGATAAAAAATCTTATTTTAGGATTTGAGGTCGATAAGTGATAGGTCCACTGCAACATAATCAAAAGAAAGAAAAACAAAGAGGAAGAGAAATATACACGCATGAATAACCTCAAACAATTAGAAGGGATAATTCAATTTTACAAATAAGAAAACGAAAATGGTAGAGAAAGAAAAAGCAGAGCCGAAAAAAAAACAGAGAAAATTGGGAGAAAGTTGTAGAAAATAATTCGAAAACCGAGAATGTTGTCCGTAAATTCAATTTAATTTAATGGCCTAGCCATTGGCCTAACAGAAAATAGAAACATTTGATCCTTTTATATCTCGTCGGTTCATGGGATGCGTAGGTTTACTGAATAAGGATTGTAGAGGATAAAAAAAAGAGTAAGAGCGGACTTAACTTATCCTTTCATGTGAAAATAGAGCTACTATTGGCCTATTTTTTGTTTAAATCAACTCCTTGAGACCATGTGAATAATATACAACGACCTATGAATAGGTAAGGGATTTGAAGAAACATTTGTAGCATTATGAAATATTAAAACAAAATTTGCTAGCGAAATCGTATGGTCAAACTGTCAGTCATGCTATCACTTGGCAATCGATAAACAACTAAATACAAAGAGGTAACTGCAAATTCTTAAAACAAAAGTTACTGGAGTCTGAAGAAAATTAATTAGTATTTACTTAAGGTGGGAGCTACTACAATCTGAGACGGACTTGGGCTTTAGTCAACAAGCGTCTCGAGCCATCTCAACCTTTTTGTATAATTAACGCTCACACAAGGGGTTATTAGCAACCTTAAATTGATTAACACAGCACGGTCGATAGAAAATTAGGGAGGATGGAAAGAGTTGCCCTAGTAATGACATTAAAACTGTTCTCGGCGATTTTAATGCAAAGCTAAGAAGAGAAGGAATCTTTGGAAGCACTGACGGAAGATATAGCCTGCACGACATCATGATAACCGATTCAGGCTAATCGACTTTGCGGCGGGATGTAACATTGTTGTAGCTAGCATTGCGTTCCTCCATCTTGATATTCACAAGGGGACTTGGAGAACTCATGATGAATCAACTATCAACCAGATTCACCACATTGCGATCCACGACACTCCTCCAGTATTACGGATATCCGAACGTTCCGAGGAGCCATCGAGCAAACCACTAACTTGTTGTAGCCAAGTTACGGTTGCGGATATCCCGAACAACTCAAAGACAAGCTAATATTGTGAGAAATTTCGACGTCAGACGGCTACAATCGCAGGAAATCGCCAAATTCTTTTCCGATCTAGTCTCCCTCAATCACTTAAGAGGTCCCTTACCGCCAGTATCAAGCATCGATCAGAGATGCCGCTACTGATGTGCTGGATTACACTCGACCACCATAAGGAAACTCCTGGTTTAATGACGAATGCCGACTAGCACAAGCACAATGCTGTGCTGCAAAGGAAGACAAGAGCTGCTCAGGAGTTCTATGAGCAGAAGAGGAGAGACGAACACCGGGTTCTCAGGATGAAAAAAGAAAGAGCAAGAGAAGCTCGCGGTCGAGGAAATTGAGATATGCTTCTCCGGGCATGAGGTTCGGAAGTTTTACCAAAAGCTAAAAATAACATGCCATTGCAACAAACCCCGAACCGAAGCCTGTAGAGATGAACAAGAGAACATCGTAGTAGAATTGCAGTCAATGCTGAGGATTTAAAAAGACCATTTCTGCAGACTGTGTAACGGCGATGACGGACCTAATACCGCTGTCAGGTAGACTTAACCTTTTAACCTTTCAACAATTTCGTCCACCTGAGTGGGATGAAGTGATGAAAGTAATATCCAAGCTAAAGTCCAACAAAGCTACTGGAGCGGACGGCCTGACTGCCGAACTCTTGAAAGTGGCAGGCGATGACTTAGTAAGGAGCATACACCAACTCATCGCAAAAATAGGGTCGAATGAATGTATGCTCGATTAATGAAAGGATACCCTCTAAGCTTCGCCAACTACAAAGGCACCAGTTTTCTTAACATCGCATTCAAGACCTTTTCTCCTATATTTTGTGAACGCCTGAAGCTGTTCGTCAGCAACCTGATAGGTCCATATCAGTGTGGTTTCAGGCCAGGAAAGTCCACAATCGACCAAATATACACACTAAGGCAGACCTTGGAGAAAACCTGTAAGCTTCATATTGATACACACCACCTATTCGTTATTACTCGCATACGCCGAAGATGTTGACACAATCCGAAGAAAACAGCGTGATGATGATGAAGGGAAGACCAAGTATATGCTGTCAAGCAAAAAAGACACTCAACATTGACGTCTCGGGCAGAACGCCAACTTTGACAGATATAACTTTGAGGCAGTTTAGGACTTCTTCTACCTAGGTTCCGCTATAAATTCAGACAAAGACACCAGTGCTGGCGCTGAAATTGAAGAAGGATAACTCTTGCCAATTGCTGCATCTTTGGGCTAAAAAGGCAATTGACTCACTTAATAATTCCAGTTCTGCTCTATCGCGGAGAGACATTGGCATTATCAAAAACGGATGAGGGTGCTCTTGGTGGGCTTGGGAGAAAAATTCTTCGAGTGGTTTCGGTCATCTGCATTGATTGTGAGTGGAGGAGGAGATATAACGACGAACTGTACGGACTGTACAGCGGCATTGACCTAGGCAGAAGAGTGTAGATCCAACGACTGAGATGTCTGGGTCATGTAGAGCGGATGGATACCAACGCTCCGATCCGAAAGTCACCGAGGGATAGCGCAGTAGAGGAAGGCCAGACTATAAGGGGACCTCAGCTAACTTAGCATGCCAAACTGTTGAAAGCTAGCAAAAGATCGAGCTAGCTGGAGACGCTTGTTGACTGAGGCCCAGGTCTACCCCACCTAAATTAAGTAAGTGAGGTCATTAAGAGCTTTTGCTACTACACGAGTGCGAAAATTGATTCGTTCCATTAAAGATTCGACGCTCTCAAATGTATGCGGAGACAAGGCACAATTTGGTATTATTGAACTGGACGCAAAATTTGCGGAATACAGATTGGCTTCGTCCAAAGAGCTGACAGCTGGAATGTCAATATGAGCCTTGGGATG
Organism: Volucella inflata; assembly: GCA_928272305.1. Lineage (NCBI taxonomy): Eukaryota > Metazoa > Arthropoda > Insecta > Diptera > Syrphidae > Volucella > Volucella inflata. The sequence continues at coordinate 39,627,538 of OV743716.1, read as the reverse complement.
GAGGATGGGGCAGAATCCTTAAGAAACGACCAAAAATGCTAACTACCTTTAGAACATTGCAGCATTTTTTGCCTCAGTTTTTGATCGCATAAAAATTGCACACGGTAAAGAAAGTCGTTGCAGTCATTCCTGGCTTTTTAAGAAAATTTTACTGTTTTACTTTGTCGGCTTTGTTTTATAGGACCGAAAAACATTTCTCTAACCCTGGCAGCCTCTTTGCGGCTCGAGTCGTACCACGCCTTTCCGTGGGTTTAATGCTGTTAATCTGATGAGGGATAGAGGATCTCATTCCAAAGAGAATGATGTCTGTGATCGTATCAGCAGAGGCATCAACGTCGTTATCGAGCAATTTTAACGACCAGTTAAAATGCCTTCAAAAGGAATGAGCTTTCTCGTAGTGCCATACGGTTCTTTTAGGGATATAGCTGATATGATACAATGGCCCGACAGTGTACTTATCAGGGTTAGAAGTTAGAAAGCAGTCCAAAGTGTTGGCGGTGGACTCAATTCCAAACCGGGTCAAGTTGTTTTTCGCAGCTTTTTGTTATTGTAGTAGTAGTATGATTCTAAAGATACATGATTTAATAATGCATGATTTTCCTTAGAAGATACAGTGAAAAGAATATTGCATTTGTTCAGAAGAGGTTTGAAAAAATTCGTTTTCATCAAAGTCGTTCACAACAGCTTGATCTTCGTCCATTTAAACTTTAGAAAATTTTACGCAAAGATCTTGATTTAAAGGCAAACAAGATCCAGATCGTGCATGAATTGAAGCCGAATGAAACATCGTTGATGTCGAAATTTAGGTGTGAATCAATTGACATTGGATCCGCTAATTTATCGTAAAACTGGTTTTGGGATGATGGCTCATTTTTGAATGAATGGGTATGTCAATAAGCAAAATTGTAGCATTTGAAGCAAAGATATCGAATCGAAACTCCTTTACTTCCTTTAAAATGCACAGTTTGGTGTGGTCATCGAACCATATCTTTTCAAAAACTAAGGTCGTCAGCTCGTTACGGTCAATGATATTTGCTGTAGAGCCATGATTAATGACTTTTTCGTTCCCAATCAATAGGCATTAATGTGGAAGAGATGTGTTTCCAGCACGATGGCGCTAAGTGCTATACAGCAAACGAAACAATCAACTTATTGAAGGAAACACAATTTCGTGTAATGGACCCATAATTTGCCATCCATGAATCCTCTGATTTGATTGATTATTTTCTGTGGGGATACGTTAAGTCGCTAGTCTACGGTGAGAAACCGATAACAATCAACGAATTGGAAGGCAAAATTATTTGTGTTTTTGAGGACATACGACAACATATGCTTGAAAATGCGAAAACTTTGTTTTTTGTCATCAAATCCAGTCCTGGTGGGTATGCCCGAGGTTATACTTAAATATTAATTGTACAATGTATCCTCTCGACTGAATATAAATAAATATCTTCTTTATGGAAATTTTATGTGTTTTGTTCAAAATGGTAGTTATTTCTCACTTAGAAAAATACCATGACCGTAGGAGAAGTGGTCGGCTAGATAGAAGACAGTAATCCGTTGCCGTTGGTTCATTAAGGGTTCACACGCCACCATGGCTTTTTCAAGATTCTGACTTAGTTTCGAAAATCCGTGCCGGCCTGAGCTCCAAGTATATTGGAATAGCCCAAATGAGGTCTCATTTTCTGTCTCATTTATATTGGTGCTAGTTTTGTCTGCTGGTCAGCACTCGCGCCTATACGTTAAGCAAGTCGAGTCGAGATGATCACCTACTAGTACCTGCTGTTACCATTTGGAAGCAAAATAAGCACCATTTAAATGTAGAAATAGTTGGAAACATCGCCGAATAACACCTCTATTATTACAACGCCCAACGACGTTGGGTGCAGCATGCGATAGAACCAGATCATCAGCAAATGCAATCATGTTACCAGTTAGCGGTAAGTAAAATGTAGAATTTGTATAAAAACAACTTAAAATGTACTGTCTAGCGTTAAGTAGAAAGTAGAAAGATTGCTATAAGAATCGCTAATATTTACACAAGTGGAACTTGCAGTGGTTACAAAAGGATATATTGATCCCGTTTGCAATTGGTATAAATGTCCAACCAATACCTAAGGAATTTACTGCCGATTTGAAGGCAGAAACTCGTTGCAGAAAGCCTTAAGTGAGGTTTGACGAACCATCAATGAAGACAAACAAAATTAATTACATATAGCGTAATAGCATGGTGAATAGCAACAAATAGCAGGAAGATAGCGGGGGCTCAAAGAACAGCTTTCACAGCCATTAGAGGTGCGCATCGTACCATCCAATACAATAGTGAGGTTGCCAACATCAAACCACCCCTCTGCGAAGTAAGGAGCACTATCGAGGATTAAGACAGCCAATATAAGGTAGTCGAATCTTGAAGGACATAGCGTATCCAAGGCTCTATGGCACTTCTCGATGATAAAAGATCGAGAGAGCTAATTAATCGGTACAGGGATAAGCTTAGAACATTAAGAGGAATCCTGATAGGACACTATTTCCTGCTGGAACACGGAAAGAGATTCAAAATGACAGATACGGCCATTTGTACATTCTGCTGCGATATCGCGTAGCCGAAGGAAATTCTGAGGAAAATACATTTTTTAAACAGACGGCATGGGTTTTAAAGGTCTTCTTGGCTATTGTAAAGAAATTCGGTGTTTTACCAGAGAGATTGTTTAGGTTCTTGCCACTTGAAGTTAAATTCAACTGGTCCCACAGGGATCGCGATGAGCCCGTTTTGGTGCCTAGTCATGTGTCTTATGACACACCTTGTTAAACCTAACCTTACCTTACCTAACCTATTCATACCGAACTAGTTATAGAACTGTATTATCTCCGGCATCTGAGTTCGTTGGCTAATTGAGGGTTCTTCATGCAATGTGGTTAGAATAACATTTTTATTTTTTTTAGCTTTATAGGAAATGAGCGTTTTCTTCTTATCAAAATCTAAGAGGGAACTATAAAGAACAAATGTCGTTGCATCAGCATGGATTTGTATCGCGTACATCTACATTAACCAACTTTTTGAATCTTTTGAATCAGAAGATCAGGTTGATATTAGTTTTACTGGTTTCAAAATAACTCTTGACACATTATGTCATAGTATTCTTAGAAAGAAATTTAAATCCTTCGGCATCCATTCAACCTTTCTTCAGTGCATTTCGAGCTACCTTCAAAATATAAAGCAGGATGTCAAAATTGGTTGTTCTCAATCTAAACTCATTGAGATCTCATCTGGTGTTCCACAAGGTAGCCATTTAGGACCTTTGCTATTTAATAATTTTATAAACAAGTTCCCTTCATTATTGAATCGAGCTAGGTACTTGATGTATACCGATAACCTTAAAATATTTTTGCGTGTTAAAACAATTTGTGATTGAAACAGGGTAGTTATTGGGTATGAGGTGAATCGACCTACTTTAAACATAAGTAAGTGTTTTTCTTTTTTTGTGTGCCTTACATTATTACCTGTTATTCATGACTATATATAGTAATTTTCGGTTCTAGAGTTTTCTATTGGGTGCTGTAGAAATAGGGTAGGCACAGACACATGTCAATCTGTCGATATCCCGTGTTGCAACGATCTTCTACACATCAATTGTGCGTATAATACCTCCACGCGGCATTGGTATAGGGTATTGGTTACTGTTCATATGCAATGGACTTGCTAAACTGATAAGCGCGAGTGCTGACCAGCAGACAAAAATAGCAGCACTGCGAACGGGACAGCGGAAGAATAAAGAAAGATCATGGAACAAATGAGATCTTAGCCTGGCTTATCCGACACATATAAAGCTCAGGCCTGAAAGGATTTCCAGAACTAAGTCATGGTCTTGGAAAAGAGATGGGGACGGATGAGTCCTTTATTGGCCAACGGCAGTATTCACATCCCTGAACGCGTTACTGGCTTTCGTTGTAACCGACCTTTCCTTCTAGGGGTATCAAAGAATGGAACTGGCCCTCCAGGTGGGGGCAATGCCGCCGGGGAAACTGCCCGGCAATACACAATAAATGAAAGCTACGAAGCCACATTAAGCCTCGGATACGGACGGATCTACTGTAGACAACACTTTCAAACGAATTAAGAACAACGATCTTCGAATATGCACGTAGAATGTGAGGTCCCTTAAAAGGCCACGTGCAGCCGAACAACTAGCGGAGGCCCTGGACTGCTGCAAAGCAGGCATTACCGCCATCCAAGAAATGTCATGGGATAGGACGAACAAAGAGAGGATGAAAAACTCTGACACAAAATGCGGCGATAGTTATCGATGCAGGAGCAGGTTCTATTTGGATGCAGATTAAGGCAAGAAGTCTTGAGTTCCATTACGGACTTAGGCTAATCGAATCTGCGTCGGGACGAACCATTGTCGTAGGTAGCACACGTTTCCCCCATCTCGATATTTACAAGGGAACTTGGAGAACTCCTGATCAAATAACCGTTAACCAGATCGAAGACATTGCGATCGACGCAAGACACTCCTCCACTATTATGGATGTCCGAACGTTCCGAGGAGCCAACATCGACTCGGACCTTATTGTTACCAATGTACGATTTCCGATATCCCGTTTTGAAAAGATTGGAATATATATCTATTGCTTCGTTTGGTAAAACCCCAAGTTGTATACCATATGTCTAAACAGGTTTAAGCCTGTATAAAAGCAATATATTTTTAATCTCTTGTTAGTATAGCCGAAGAGTAAGAGCAAGACCAGTGGCGATTTCCTTAAACTTGGAGTATTCCGACTCGTGGTTAACACCAAATAGACTCTTCGCAAGGAAGGATTCCAAAATCTCATATAATTATTCCAGAAGAAGCCGTCTTAACATAAGCGTCAGCCTTTATGCCTTACCTTATCAAAGGCTTGAGAGACGTCCATTAATGCATTAGAACGTATCCTTTTCTCATTTAGGGCTTTCCATACTTCATTTGATATTGCATAAGCCTGGAATGCTTTGTTCTGAAGCCGAATTTATTACTAAGATCAAATGTCTTTCTTCAATGACCGGTTGTAGACGCTATAACAAAAGTTTCTAAAATACCTTAGATATTATTTGATGAAGTGATATTGGACTGTACCATTTTTTGTCGTTTGGAGGCTTTCCCGGTTTTGGAACAATTGTAACCTCGGCGATTTTCCATTGTCTTGGAACGTGTAGTAATCCTACGTGACATTTTTAATATCCATAAGCTTGATCTGGGCTTTCTTTCGCAATTCTTTGAGGATCAGTCCGGTTATTTAATTTTATTTTTATTTTTATTATTCTTTATTGTCTGGCAAATTTGACCAACGCCATTTTATTTTAAAGGTGCCAGGTGTCGTCATATCACCAGGTGTCGTCATGTCTTCTAGTTTTTTCTAATGATGAATTTTTACCCGGCCCGGACGGTCTCTCCGCAATTTTTTTAAAAAGTGTGCCTCTGGCGAATAATCTGAGGAGTGATGAAAATGTTCCCCGTCGTTCGTAAAGCCTTCAGCTAGCCCTCTTTCAATAAAAAAGTCGTCGAGGACTGTTGTTTTTGCTTTGTCTGTAGACCAATATGTTTTTCCGCCGAAAAAAAAAATATTAAATTGCATGCCGGGATCGTGAAGTGTTTGGTTTGTTTCCAGTTGAAATCACCACCAACTATATAATTGGGTCCTAGTGAGTCCAAAAGATTTATAAAGTCGGTATTTTCTAGTTTGTATCGCGGAGGGCAATAAACGGACGCATCGGTCACCCTAATTATGTTTATAGAATTTTCAATACTGTCGTCGATGAAAAGGGAATATCCGCCTCTAGATCTTTCGGATGGATGGTAAGCATGGTAAGCGCAGTATCGTTTTTTTTTTGCACTAGATTCCTATTCTTTTTTTCTTTTCTTTCTTTTTCAAGTGGGTTTCGAAAATCAAGAAATTTTCAATATTGTTTTTGCACAAGAATACTTATGGTTCGCCTATCTTTTGCAATAGTCCGTTTGCATATAATGTCAATATGTTAAGCAACTTTTTCATATTCATACTTGTGCTCCTGTCTTGCGAGTTTTATGCTCGAGATTGCTCAGTTTTTCAAATATGAGTTTATGAGAGTTGGTTTGTTGATTCCGCGCGGATAGGCTTTCCGTGCGGAAAGATATATCGATCGATACATTTTTTAGTGTTGTTGATTCCGGCCGTATAATTTAATTTACCGACACTTTTAACACAGCCTGCGGAAGAAATAACGTTATCGACGTTTGAATTTTAAAAATTTCGGTTTTTGTGTAATCGAAAGAAATTTTAAGAATTCAAAAAATAAAATAAGACAAGATGGAAGTGATGGGGTATTTAGATTCAGATAGTGGTAGTGATACTGGTGACTATGCTTTAAGACGTGAGCGAAGGGTTTTACGATGCAGTTCAGCTGATATTTTGCAATTGAACGACAAAAAATGTATTTCCACTGGTCTAAGCCCAGCTCAACTTTCGCCTTAACAAAATTGCGTTCCAATACGTGCTTATGGAACTGGAGCATTCGCTCAGCCAAAGAAAAAGACAAGGCTCACTTTCCACCGAAGAAATGTTAGCTGACTGTATACGCTTTTTCGCGGAAAGCAGGTATCAGCACGACGTTGGAAAAGACTTAAACGTCAACATTGCGTAATCCACATTTTCCCTAGTGCTGTCCGAGGTGTTAGAATCATTAGAAAACATTCTTTGCATCAAATGGATATCAAATGTCTGCTTTTACCTTTTTCCATCCTGCAACGTCTTTTACAGGAGGACCACATACATTCAACTTTTGACTTAGTTAGCACCAAAAGTCTCGCACCTCCGGCGGATTCTGTTGACTGAAGCCTTGTGCGATGTCAGGATTTTTTTTAGCTCGCTAACTTGGCTTTATTGGTATATTTTTCCCTTTCATTCCTGTAAAAACCTCAATTTTTATTTCTAAAAAGCAAATAAATCACAAATAAATCTCGAAAAAATTTCCGCAGCGAAACTCTCACGGAAAGAAAGTAAACAAAAACATCGATAATGCGGAATCAACAATACAGATTTATGGGCGGAAACATGAGTAGGTAAGGTAGTTTCCCGTGTAAGAAACAACAATGCAAAAATATTTTTCCGCACGGAAAGAGTGCGGTACGGAATCAACAATACGACCCTATTTGTTTTATCTTGCTGCTCAAGTTTCGAGAGAATTACAGAAAAAAATTGCAAGACTGGATCTGGACCAATACTTTCGCCTTTTCCTTGACAAGTTTTCTTTCAGTCGCAGTTTTTCCTTTACAAACTTTATATTCTTCCTGTGAATTTGGGTTTTTTTTTATTGCATCGCACCTCTTTTAGTGCGCTAGCAAACTTCCCTTTGCAGTCTAAACAAGTCGCTGGAGCCTGTTTATCTAAGCTACACTTTTCCGAAAGATGTTTAACGAAGCATTGATGAAATTAATTCGACACTAAGCCAAAATGTCATGGAAAAGCTTGTACAAATGTCCAAAGTGTGCCATTAGTCACAAGGCAGCCATTTATCCGACGTTGAATTGCATATTCAACTTCCATGTCCATTACTTCACTCTTTATGAAGATGAGAACATCAAACCTTTTCAAATAAACCTTTACCAGGTACTAAGAATAAACTTGTATTTTAATCTTCTGTACAAGGAAGATTTTCAATCAAAATCCTTTTTATTCAGGAAATGCTTATTCACGAAGGCTTTAAAATCAATGCACTTACATAAATGTTAAGCACTCAGTTATATGTCAGCAGAGAAATGGATTTGGATCATTATCACAGATAATACCGATAGTAATCAGATTTGCTGACACAACCTGTCGGCAGTTTGTCCAATGCGAAATTTAATAAAACGAGCAGCTTATAATTCCCATAAGAGCTTATTATTAAGCCTACAAGGAGATTCACTCTGTTAATACCATCAAATAGCCTATCAACAGCCTTAGCTTTCTCGATTCTTGCGCCCCATGCTACTACCCATTTCCTTTGACAAGCAATTCATCACCTCGAAAAGTTTTCCAAATCCTAAATGCAACAATTAATCAATGGTCCTCATTTCCATTTGTCAATGCAAACAAGTTACACATTATCCCCTGACAATCGCAAACAAATTAAGTACAAATTGGACTCAATTGACGCATAATGATTGCAAATTATCCAACCGCCCGCCCGACAATGACCCACTTTTAACTTCATTCCCCAAACACAGAATGGCCAACTTTCGGTCTATTGTTTGTCTTTCCTCCAACCTCTTTAGAACTTCCTTATACACTGTTAAATGTTACTACCCCCGTCATTGGTAGAATGAACTTAGCAACTGTGACGGTAATTTCTATTATCCCCCTCTTTAGTCCGGAAAAGGGCGATTTAAATACTCAACGGGTATCTAAATACAGCCGATGAAGTGATTTAAAGTCATTCCGTTTGCGTAAATTAAATTTTAAAGTGCCAGAGCCCCATTTAATTAGCACGACTTTCTCAACGAACATACTCTCACACCTACACATGGCCCCTAGATATCTATACATATTCGTTTCTATGAATATGAATATAATTACAATAGATATGACAACGAGTATACTACATAGTACGTAACCACTTGAAAAGGGTTTTTTTATCTCTTTGAGGAGAAACGGGCATACGGGTTTCTGGAAAAAGGTGGTGACCCATTATTTGGCATGGAAGAGCAGAGTTTTTTGACCCTCACTGCTTGCACACGTATATTTCTTGGTCGTTTGCCTGTTCGCGTATATCTATCTTCTAAAGCTTCCTTGATGACATTATGAACCTAATTAAATGGCATCAGGCATTCTCTTTAGAGAGCTGCTGTTGGTGAATGCCGTCGTTGCCAAAGAAATTGCTGCAAAAAGCCAAAGCCAAGCAACCATCCATCTGTTCGTATTTTTCCACCTGTTTGCTTCCAGGTTCCACTAACCAAGTAATCTTCGTTCGTCATCCTTTTATGCACGTCGAGCTTCGTCCTTCGTGATCATACTTATACTCACAGCCGCTGTAGTGCTCCTCAGTTACAATTACTTGCATATCCTGAAGCGTCAAATGCTTTACACTTTGTTTAGTACATACATACACGCGAATATGCCTGTATCTTGTGTATGTACCTGTATCCACGTTTTCTTGCGCCAGTTGAGTCTTTGGGTGAAAACGCTTTTAAATGCCTTTTGCTGTGCTCCAGTGCGTTGTCAAGCTCTTGACTAAGATGACGAGTGACAGCGTGAAATGTGTTGAAGAATATTTGAGGAATTCCCAGAAAGGTACTCGAGCACAAACATGAATAAACGCCATCGTGACATGCATAAATATTGACATAAATGCTCGTACTAGTGTTTGGATACAGATGTTAGATACTTTTCCCTGGCTTTCGCTTGCTCTTGATTAAAAAGTGAAACTACCAGCATTCCCGCTTGAATTAAATTCGGTTGAAAAAAACTATTTCAAAGTGTTGAAATAGAATAATTATTATGGAGCTTCATAGCCAATTCACACTTCTATGAACAGCAAGCTATGGTCGTACATACTCATATATAGGTACTTACTTTAGGTGGCGTTACAGACCGCGGTGGACCTGGGCCTCAATCAACAAGCGTCCCCAGCTAGCTCGAACTTTTGCTAGCCGTCACCAGTTTTACACGCTAAGTTGGCTGAGGTTCCATTCCACTTGCGCGCGACACCCGAGCCACTGTCTTCCTCTACTGAGCTGTCCCTCGGGGTTGGATTCGCAGACTTTCCGGACCGGAGCATTGGTGTTCATCCGCTTTACATGACCCAGCCATCTCAGTCGTTGGATAGTTACTCTTCTACTAAGGTCGATGTCACCGTCAATGCCGACGGGACCGAAGATTGCCCGAAGAATTTGTTTCTCGAAGCAACCAAGAGCACCTTCATCCATTTTTGACAATGTCCATGCCTCTGCGCCATAAAGAAGGACTGGGATTATTAAGGTCTTATATAGGGTAACTTTAGTTGTTCGAGAGAGGGCTTTGCTAGTCAATTGCCTCCTTAGCCCAAAGAAGTAGCGATTGACAGGAGTTATTCTTCGTTTGGCCTCAGCGCTGGTGCCACAGTCTGAATTCAAAGCGGAGCCTAGGTAGACAAAGTCCTTAACTACTCGTACCTCAAAGTTATACCTGTCAAGGCTGACGTTTTGTCCGAGATGTCGGTGTTCAGTGTCCGTTTTGCTTGACAGCATATACTTAGTCTTGGCCTCATTGACCGCTAAACCCATTCTCGCCACTTTCGTCTCAATACTCGTGAAAGCGCCACCGACATCACTCTGCTTTCTTCCAATTATGTCAATATTATTGGCGTATGCGAGTAATTGGACGGACTTTTGAAAGATTGTGCATCTTGTGTTTGGGAGTGAGTTTTGTACTATTCTTTCAAGTACGAAAGCGCATCGCCTTGTCTAAATTCTTTTTTGACATCAAATGTCTAGGTGAGAGAGTGTATTCTCCATCGTACAGACTAAAGAATTTGGCAGGGATGCCAAAACCAGACACTGCTCTGTATAGCTCGTCTCTAAAGATGCTGTCATACGCGGCCTTAAAATCGATTAATAGGTGGCGGGTATTGATCTGAAGCTCATAGGTTTTCTCCAACATCTGCCGTAGTGTGAATATCAGGTCGATGGTGGACTTTTCTTGCCTAAAGCCACACTGATATGGACAATCAGGTTGTTGACGAAGCGCTTCAAGCGCTCACACAATACGGCAGATAAGATCTTGTAAGCTATTTTAAGAAGACTGATGCCCCTGTTGTTGGAGCAGTATAGAGGGTCTCCTCTCATTCATCGGGCATACTTTCATCCGACTATATTTTAGCGATGAGTTGATGTATGCTCTTTTCCAAGTCATCGCCTGGCGCTTTGAGGAGCTCGGCAGTAAGGCCAGTCACTCCTTTGTTGGTCTTCAGCTTAGATATTGCCGCTATACAATCAACAAAAATGCTATTTTCAAATCCCCTGCGACTCTTCTACTTTATTCTCTTGTTCGTCTCCATAGGCTTCGGTCCGGGGTTCGTGTCCGCGGCATTTTTTTACCTTTTAGTAAAACTTCCGAATCTCATTCTTAGAGTAGCATCTCTCAGTTTCCTCGACCGCGCGCTTCTTATGCTCTTTCTTTTTTCTCCTGTGAATCAGGTGTTTGGCTCTCCTCTTCTGCTCATAGAGATCGTGAGCAGCTCTAGTCCTCCTATGCAGTACCGCTTTGTATGCATCTTGCTAAGCTGCATGTGCTTCAGGGATTTTGTTGTGGTCGAGTGAAACTCAGCACATCAGAAGCGGCATCTCTGATGGCCTTCTGGCAGTGTTACCACTGGTCTTCGATGCTAGATGCCGGCGGCAAAGGACCTCTTTAGAGATTAACGGGACTCAATCGGAAAAGAACTTGGCGATATCTTGCGATTGTAGCCGTCTGACGTCGAAGTTCCTTTCAGCATTTGCTTGTCTTGGCGTTGTTCGGGATATCCCCAAACTTAACGTTGTTCCAAATGGGAAATGGTCCGACTCGATGTTGGCTCCTCGGAACGTTTGGACATCCATTACGCTGAGGGAGTGTCTTGCGTTCATCGCAATGTGGTCAATTTGGTTGACGGTTCATTGATCAGAAGTTCTCCAAGTCCCCTTGAGTATGTCGAGATGTGGGAACCGCGTGCTAGCTACGACAATGTTTCGCCCCGCCGCAAAGTCGATTAGCCTGAATCCGTTATCGGAGGTGGTGTTGTGCAGGCTATATTTTCCGATTGTTCCACCAAAGATACCCTCTCTTCCTAGCTTTGCATTAAAATCACCGAGAACAATTTTAATGTCATAGCTAGGGCATTGCTCGTCGGTCTTGTTGAGGAGCTTATAGAAGACATCCTTGGTGTCGTCATCTTTCTCCTCTGTGGGGGCATGCGCGCATAGCAGGCTTATATTGGCAAATCTAGCCTCGATGCGGATTGCTACGAGGCGCTCGTTCACATGCCGGAAACTCAAGATCTCTTGCCTAAGTCTACCTCCAACAGCAAATCCGCATCCAAATAGCCGCTGGTTTTGCCGTCGATAATAATCGCCGTAGTAGATGTCGCAGCTTGTTATACTCTTTTTGCCCGGCCCATTCCATCGTATTTCACGGATGGCGGTTAGGTCTGCTTTGCAGCAGTCTAGGGCCTCCCCTAGTTGTTCGGCTGCACGTGGTCTATTAAAGGACCTAACATTCCACGTGCATATCCGAAGCTCATTGTCCTTAAATAGTTTGCGTGGGTTGTCAACAGTATATCCATCCGTATTCGAGGCTTGTTGTTGCTTCGTAACATATGTATTTTTGTCATGGCCGGCAGTTACCCCGGCGGTATAACCCCCAATCTGGAGGCCCAGTTCCATTTTTTGACACCTCTGCGACGAGGGGTCGGTTGTACCGAAAGCCAGTAACCCGGTTGGGCATGTGAGTGCTGCCGTTGGTCCATTAAGGGCTCTTCCGCCACCATCTCTTTTCCAAGACCCTGACTTAGTCTTGTTTTTTTTTTTTGTTTTTAAAGAACTTAATACTCCAGAGAGTATGAAGACTCTTAAAATGCTGGACCACCTGTTAAGTTTTTTGGAAAATGGCATAGAGAGAGAGAGAGAGAGAGAGAAAGATCTTTGGGCTCAGTGGTTATTTCGCTCCATAGGTGGCATACAACATTTAATTGGGAGACTAATTATTAGTGTAAATTGACTTGTTTTTGTTGATTTTAGACAACCATTCATCTCACATGATTTTGGTTGCTTGAAAAAAAGAATGTCTTCCGGTCGCGGTTGGGATTGAACCCCGAACCCTCCGATTGGGGAGTCACGGCCACACCCACCCTCGGAAATCTTTACCGGTCTGAGTTCCAAATATGTCGGAGTTGCCCGGATAAAGTCTCATTTGTTTCGGGATTGTTTCCACCATTGATTCCATCTGGGGAATTCATCCGGAAGAAATATTCAGAGCTTTTGTGGTAATCTTTCCAAAATTTCTTTTATGTGTTGCCCAAGAAAACGCACTGTAGGAGACCGTCTGACCGATCTACAAGAAAGGAATCCTTCTTGTCTGCACCAACCTAAACGCCTTTTAGGTTGGATTTTGCCTACCGAATTATGTTAGTGTCTGAAACCTTTTACAAACGATCTAGCTAACCCGTTTTAGTGCTGATTAATGCTCGGTAAAGCCACAGTCGTCTTAAAACTCACCATACTACAGATCCGTAAAAAAAAAATCAACAAGTCAGAATCGATGCACACTACCACTCGATTTTAAGGCATCTATCAAAACGAGCCATACAGAGACATGTTAAGCCAGACAAACTCGTCAGATGAAGAATTCATGCTGCCCGTGAAGGTCTAAAACAAGCTCCCTAAGACAGGAAATGATTAAGGTAAGGTGATGCGGCGCTATCATTTAAAGAGTATCTGCCTTTTGTAAATGGTAGATAACTGCTGTTTGGAAATATTTAAATTTTTGTACAATGCAATATTGTTTTGTTTTTTTTGTATTCAGTTTGTCTTAATAAATGTCAATGTTGTAATTTAATTTAATACACTACTTATCTTTGAAATGGCAATGCGGAGAAAAGCAAGTGTACTCTGGGAGCATTTTTCGGAAAATGAATTGCAAAAAGCGAAGTGCAATTATTATTCGCAGATAATATCGTTTACCCTGGGAAGCTTGGGGAATCTAAGTAGACATTTGCACAGAAGATATCCCACAATAACGACAAAGCCAATAGAACGTCAGCCAACAATAATACCAGTATTAAGTACAATTGAAAAAGACATCCCAACGACATCTTCCAATGTTATTTACATACGCTACCCCAGAAATTAAACAACAGCAGGCTACACAACCCAAGACATTTTAATTTGCTGAGAGTGCAAGACCGATTTTAGAAATAAAGCCAAAAATTCACAACCAATTGCTGATGTTAATTGCCAAGGAATATCACATCTTACAGTCTGCCAACTCGCAAAACACCGACTGAAACGTTGTCACCCCAACTTTATTTAAGCAATGTGCTTAGTCAAATTGCAATTGCAATTGAAGCTGTTTGCTTCACAACAGATGCATGGACATCCATCAGCTTACTACGTTAATGGCGAATATATATCCTCAAACTCTAGGGATGGCGCTCTATAGGTTGCTTCCCCCGCTTGTTTAACTTAACCATAAAGGCCAGGATATCATAAATATCAGAAATCAAGTGCAATGTCAAAAATGTTTTTGGAATATTTCAAAAGAAGTTCACAAGGTAATTTTTATTTAGGTGAACCTTAGCTCCCTTAGGCTTAAAACAAGCTAAAGGTAACTCAAAAACTCAGACTTAAAAATAAACAAAAAGACTTTAGAGCTAGGGACCAAGAAAGTAGTGAAGAAGATCTATATTGAATCAAGTTCAAGTTGACTTTTCGGAGCAGTGATGGATTGGAATATAGGAGAGACGAGGGCATCGTAAATAACAAACGTTGGTATTAAAGGAAATAGAGTTTAAAAGGGTTCAAGTTGAGAAATTTAAGGCTGACTCGATAGGGTAGTAAAATAAGAGAGTCATCTCAGGGTAGTCCTCGAAGAGCAAATCGAAGAGCACAGCGCTCAATGCTTTCTATTAGGGATATGTGAGCTCGTTGAAACTGTAAGAAAACGAGGTCGGAAAAAGAATTCCTGGATTTCTCAGATGACAAATGCGCAACAACGCCTGGGGCTAACCACTGAAGCGATCCAGGACCGAGCATTATGTAGACGCGTTCTGCGGTCTGCGACATTAGCCAACCCCATAAGCGGAGCAGCAGCGATGCAGTAAAAATGGGAAACTCGTTACGCATAAGTTCGTATAACGAGGAAAGGGTTAATACGAGTAAAAGGATAAGAAGAAGAAGTGAGCTCGTTGAAAGGGGGACCATGATTGGCTGGCATATTCGAGAAGGGGTTGGGAAATTTTTTGTTCTATCGTTTTATAAAACCAGGTGAAGAGTAAGCTTAAAGAATTATCTCATCAATATGCGAGCGGAAGTTTAACTCCCTATCGTACAATATTCCAAGGTGGCGAGGGGATTGAACCTCGGGCATGGGTTAGCCGTCCAGAAAATAAAGTAGAGGAAAAGATTGGTTTCGTTGGCGTAAATAGATAGGGAACAATGTTCAAAAATTTTATCAAAATCGTTTTTTTGTTAAGAGGAAAAGAAAGGGACCTGGATGGCTGCCATGTAGGACACCAGAAGTGGCTAGAAATGGGGTTGAGACGGTTGACCTGAAGCGAATGCTATAATAACGGTTTTCCAGATAAGAAGATATCCATTTTAATAACATGAGGCCAAAGCCGATTTTACGCCGATTTACGCGTGCCTCAAGGGGGTTATGATACCCTTTTACTGTTGCCATGGCGCGGGCGGAAAGATAGAAGGAGAAGAAAGGAAAGCATTGTTGTGATGTAGTGGTTTGAAATTCAGGTATGTTTGGTTTCGATATTGACTCTCCAGGGGTGGGAGTCCGAATAGAACGGAGAGTTTTTTCTTCACTCGGAATGATTCAGGTTATAAATTTAAACGGTTGTTTTGTGCTTGAAACTCTACAACAGCCAAATCTACATGCCAGTGCTATGCATTCACACGCAAATTTTTCTGACTAAGTTCCATTTACAAAAATGAAAAACTTGTCATGAGGAGGATTCGAACCTTTGCCCTCCGAGTAAGAAGCGATGGCTAGTACCACTACACTACGGCCACCCCGTGGTAATTGAACAAGATCAGTTGATGAGATACTTTATCAAAGGCTTTAGCGAAATTTGTAGCAATAACATCGATTTCGTTTACATTTTCTGGGGCTGAAAGTACACACGACACGAATTCAACAAAGTTTGTGGTAGTTGATCTATCTTTCAGAAATTAGTTCTGACTGGGAGATATAAGTGACTTCCACTGAAAGCTTAGAATGTCATATAAAATACTTTCAAGTATTTTAAGTATATGAGAAAGCGATTGGTAATTAGTTACTTCATTTTTTTATTCTGTTAAGCCCTAATTACCCTTCGATACTCATTAAGAAACAGTTCCCTTGAATTGTAATTATACCTTAAACTTTATTTATTGGAACAAATTGGAATGAATCAAATTATATTTATTTGTAGTTGCTCATCCTGATTGTCAGAACCTTTCCTTTTTCCTTCTTCTTAATAAAACTACAAAGCCGTAAGGAACGCTTTATCTTTTGCTCCTTTTTCAATCTTTTTCAATCTCAAAGAAATTAAACCGCTGCAGAATCCGCATTTTTGTGTAAAGTTTTCACAATTTTCAAACGTTCGTCGATTGCTAAACGATGTATGGTCCTATACAAGTACTTTTGTTTGTAAAAATATTCTTTACGGCTGCAAACTAAAATCAAACACTGGCGTTGCTGGTCAATGTTGTGCCTTTTTGTAAAAGCCCGTGTCGTACGCGTATTATGTAATTGTTAAATGACACTTTGATCACTTTGCCTGAAGGAGTCTTTAAAGTGTAACAGTACGTGTTGAACAAACAGCACTTGAAATCGACTTCTGGTATCATCGTTTCAAATTTCATAGCTAAAAGGTGTCCAGCAGAGAATTTTCAAAATTCAATTATAATTCCTCGTAAACTAATAGAGTGAGATATGTAAGTGTGAGGGGTATCAATATTTATATTGAGTTGATTCGTGGGTTCGTGTGCAGTGTTCGACGAGTAAGTGATGGGCCGAGCATGCAACCTATCTGGTCGTGGGTTATGGGTAGAAAAAACGGTTAAACAAAACCCACTGTTTGCGTAAAAATAATAATAATAATAATAGAAATAAACAGCACACGCTATTTTTTAAAATAAAATTAAATTTCATCTATTCAAAATAAGAATCTTGCAGTTTTCTAACGAACGAGAAATCTTAGCGAGAACAATGTAGGAAGGTTTTCGAACAACACGAACATTTGGGAACATTTTGCTTACTGACGAAGAATGTTTTCATATCAATGTATGTGTTAATAAACACAACCGACAACCCTATCAAAAAAAACCTTTACTTTGTCGAACAACAGAGTGGTGTACAATTTCTGCATGATTTTTGAACATGCGAGAGACAAGCACTGCTGATATGTATTGCCTCAGGATCGACAAGTTTTAGTACCGCAGCTGAAGCTGTTTTCTTCTGGGTTCAACAACAGAACAAAATTCCACAAAGACTCAACACATAAGAAGCTAAAGTTTTAATTGCGAAGCTGAGGGTAATTTATTCGAATAAGTTAAGCGGCAAGTACGAAGATAAACCCTAGGTATCTCAGTCACCGGCCCTTACCGTGTGTTTCTTTCATTGTGGGGATACCTTAATTCGATGGTGAATAGCAACAATCCAGGAGCAATTCAGACTCTACAAGGAAATATCCTCCCAAGAGGGTGTTGAGAGGAATGGACTGCATTTAGACGAGGTTATTTTAAAGCATTATACCCACACTGTAAAACTCTATTTTGTATATGTATACAAAATTGAAGAAAAATGCTGTTTTTTTTTATTTAATACTAAACTTCAAAATCTTCAGCTGGCTAGACTCTCTTCATTTTCGTAAAATTTGTTGTACACATGATAAACAAAATCATTGTTGCAGTTACGTTTCACTTTTTACACGGTAGCATAAGAGTTACAAACTTTAAAGATTGACTAACTTTGACGTGGAATTAAAAGTCCTGTGCGATTTACCTTTCAGAGATATTACCTCACTACTAGACTTTTTACAACAAAGGTGCCAATATTTGGAATTATAATAATATAATATAAACGCGAAGGATTTTTTAACACACAAAAAATGGCTTAATGGAAATCTTTTGTTACTTTTAAACAACATGATGTTGACTTTCGACTCAATACATCGACAAAACAATACCTCCACATGAAGATCTTAGGCTACTGGTCGATGTCCATCCGGACTCGACTTGCTAAACTTTAAAGCGCGAGTGCTGACCACCACAAAAAAAAAATAACAGCACCTTTAATGGGACAACGGATGAATTAAAAAAAAAATCCCGGCAAGGACTTCCGACACTAAGTAAGGGTCATGGAAAAGAGATGGTGATGGATGAGCTCTTAATAGGCCACGGGCACCTAAACAATTAGTGGAGGCCTTAGGCTGCTGCAAAGCAGACATTACCCCCATCTGAAAAATGCGATGGGATGGGCCGCACAAAAAGAGGATGACAAACGGTGGTTGTTATCGAGGGCAAGATTAGCTTCATTTGGATACGGGTTTGCTATTGAAGGCAGACTTAGGCAAAAAGTCTTGTGTTTCCGACATGTGAACGGGCGACTCGTAGCAATCCGTATCAAAGTTAAATTTGCCAACATTAGTCTTCTATGCACCCTCATAGAAGAGAAAAATGAAGACACCAAATGCATTTTCTACGAATTCTTGAACAAGACCTACAAGCAATGCCCTAGCTATGACATTAAATGATTATAACTAGAGCTGCTTACGAGCTGTACGAGCAGACGAGGATTCACGAACACTGGCTTCTCAGGAAGAAGAAGACATAGAATTGAAAGCGCCCGATTGAGGATATTGAGAGTTGCTACTCCAGAATTGAGATTCGGAAGTTTAACCCAATTGCAAAAAAAAACATACCACCAACACAAACCCCGAATTGAAGCCTGTAGAGACGAACAAAACAGCATGGAAGTAGAGTCGCAGTCGATGGTGAGGATTAGAAAAAAACATTTCTGTAGAATGCCTGACAGATGACGAAACAAATAACGCCTTCCAGCAGGATGAATCTTTCAGCGTGGATCAGATATCAGGGCAAAAAAGTCCACCATCGATCAGAAATTGAAGCTAAAGCATATCTTGTAGAAAACCTATGACCATCAGATCGATACACACCACCGAATTTAAGGCGGTGTTTTACAGCATCTATAGAGTAGAAACGAGCTATACAGAGCAATATGTAGTCCTGGCATCCCTGCCAAACTCGTCTGTCTGTGCAGAATGACGACGGAGAATGCAAGTTGCAGAAATCTATGATGCCAAAATGGATTTCGACAAGCCGACGCGCTGTCATGCGAAATCCTTAACATCGTTCTTGAAAGAAAAGTGCAAAACCCACGCACAAACACAAGAAGCACAATCTTTCAAAAGTCCGTTCAATTACTCGCATACGCTGGTGATATTGACATAATTGCAAGAAAACAGTATAACGCCAGTGGGGTTTTTCCGAATATTGAGACTGAAACGGCGAAAATGGGTTAAGCGGCCAAAGAGAGAAAGACAAAGTATATGCTGTCAAGCAAAAGACCATAATAATCCCAGTCCTGCTCTATGGCGCAGAGGCATGCATGTCATCATAGCCCCTTGAAGTAATGCGAAAAGCGGTCCCAGGGGGCTGTGTCAGAAGCCACAGGGTTGGGAGGAGTTTTAGTCCATGTGATCCGAAAGCATACGGAAAGAGCCGGGCATACGGGGATGGTCAACGCCAACAGACCTCCTCATGGTGCGTAAGGCATTTCTCCTCCTCCCAAAAGGAAAAAAAAAATGCACATCATCAAAAATGGTGCATCTCGCAAAGGATTGAGCTGGCTGGAGATGCTTGTTGAGTGAGGTCCAAGTCTTATTAACTTTTTAGTTCCAAGCTTGAAAATAAAATCGAATGAAGAAGTCGCGGGACTATGATATTTGTGATGTTAGCATATTTTTCTAAAACATACTTTTGATGCAGTATGGCATCTGAAGGTTAGAACAGAAAAATTGGTGATAACAATGTGAAAAATTAATTTTTTTGCAAAATTTTTATATGGGAAGAACACTTGATAATTGGATAATGGACATGATGAGAATTTATGTCACTTATTTCAGGTAAGACATCTGTATCAACAACAGTATCCGTCCTTCCGTTTACTCGTAGTTTTTATGGAATTTCATTAGCCTGTTCCATACAAAGAAATCACTCTCAACTGTCTTGTTAAAAGCAAAGCTCACTCATGTTATATTAAACTTTTTTTGGGAAGAAAAAAATTGGTCAACATCCATTGTTATCCTATATGTACTCAAGTAAAAGGAAAAATTTATGCATAGACCTCCATAGACCAACACTGAATAAATTCAGTTGCACTCGAGCTTATTTCGATGCAGTTTTACGCTCTTTTAACTAGTATGCAAAGTTTAATATTTTTATGATTAATAATATTTCTAATAGCATTGACTTAGCTGACAGCCGATGATTCTGGACGGTGCTGTCACTAAAGATATTCCCTCAGTCTCTGTGACAAGACTTAAGGTAATGAAAGCCCCAGGGTATGACCTTATTATAGGTGAAATACTAAAACAACTTGCACAGAGTGGTGCGATGAAGCCTATCAACTTAATTAAAGCTGAAATCACACTGCATCATGGCTCCTGTCAATGGAGTGATTATGGTACCTTAACCAAGAGTTCTCTACCCACTTATATGCCGGAATTCAAAATTGAGTGACGCCAACAAATTAAATCAAAAATTTTTAAATCAATATTCCAAGCAATTATGTTTTATGAATCTCCTGTTTGGGGTAAGTGTGCAAAAAGCCACCTGCGCAAGCTACAACTAGCACAAAACAAATTGCTCAAAATGATACTTAACCTTCCCTGGTTTTTTTCAACAGAGGAACTTCATAAAATGACTAACATTGAAATGGTTTCAGATAGAATAGAAAAACTAAACCATCAATATAATATCTCTTGTTCTTCATCTGACAACTACTTGATTTCAAACTTAGTCTCGTAGGAGTGCAATATAAATTTGTTTCATATTCATATTTATTTATTTATTTATTTATTTGTTTGTTCATATATTATATTCCAACACATTTATATTTATTTAATTACTTCTTTATTTATTTAATTGTTTCTCCTTCATTATCATTTACATGTTCATCATTTTATTTGTGTTACTTCTTACAAGTTAATAATCTTTATTTTTGAAATCAAGTGTTGAAACCGATTCTCCCTTCCCCCTGCGAATTTTGTCTTAATGAAGGTTTTTAGTGGTTTTTTCTTCAAATTGTATGTTAATCTGTGATATTATATTTAGTAAAAAATTGTACAAATATTTTAGAAGTAAGGCACCAAACGAAATCTATGTATCCCTAAAATTGTAACCTAAAAATTATAATTTCTTGCCACAATAAAATAAATAAAATAAAATAAAAATACTAGACCCCAACAAACAGCATAAAAGCTACATTCGCTGATGATAGAGCGGTTCTGGTTGTCGGCAATGCAGCAGAAGACGCAGCGAGAAAGCTACAAACATCGATGAAAACCATTGAATGTTGGATCTGAAAATAGCGCATAAAAATAAATAACACAAAGTCTGTACCTACATGTTTACTTGACAAAAATAAAAGAATAAAAGAAATTCCGATATCCAAAATCCTTATGCCAACACCACCAAATACCCAGGATTAACTTTAAATGCAAAATTTCGTTGAAAAGAGCACGTCAGAAGAAAAGAGACGTTGACCTAGTTTAAAGCTAAAGATAAAGCTAAACAAAATCGATTGGGTTATTGGAAGGCGATCAGTGTTATCCATCCACAACAAACTTTTGCTATACAAACACGTTAAAAAACAGTATGGACCTGTGGCATCCAATTATGGGGGTGTGCTAACAAAAGTACCATCAAAAGCATTTTAAGGCTTCAAAACGAATTATTCCTGTGCATTGCTTATGCACAATGGTATATCAATAACACTGACCTTCATCGTGAGCGAGATTCGAAGGTATGCAGCAAATAACTGGGCAAACATATGAAGAGGTATCTAAATTCCTTAAGAAAGAAGAGCAAATTAGAAGACTCCAACGTACGAAGCCGAACGAACTGGGAGTGCAATAGACAAAATAATGAATCGATGGGAATCAACTAGTTAAATCAATTTTTTTTTAAATTTTATTCATAACCAAGCTGCTTGTTAGTCTTATATCGTTATGTTTTCACCTTGAGTGTCTCTTCGTTTTCATCGTCAAAAACAAATGGCCTAATGATGTTCCTTGTCACAAACCACACCACGCAGTAACTTGGGTGGCTTCAATATTCTGAAAAACAACTTGACCCAGCTTGTAAATGAGCCTACGGGAAAACCAGACGTCGATAGTTATACCGCCAACACCCTGGACTTGTTTCTAACTTCTCACCCTAATAAATACACCTTTGATGTACTCTCCTCTCTAGGCTCGTCGGATCATTGGGTCATAATAACTAAATTCTCGTACACCGACCTCACAGCTATAGAAAAAATTCCTAAACGAACAGTATAGCAATATGAGAGAAATATTGGAGCGGACTTAACACCTTCTTCAGGAATTTCAGCTGCTCGTTATGTTTACCCGACAGCGAAGTGGATGCCGTTGCTGATATGATCACAGACATCATTCTTTTTGGAATGAGATCCGCTATCCCTCATCAGATTATCAGCATCAGACCAAAAGAAAAGGCATGGTACGACTCGAGCTTCAAACAGGCTGCCAGTGTTAGGAAAATGTTTTTTCGGTCCTATGAAACAAAGCCGACAAAGGAAAGCGGTAAAAATTTTAAAAAAGCCAGGAATGACTGCAGCGCCTTTCTTAAGCGTGTGCAATTTCGATACGACCAAAAACTGAGGCAAAACATACTACAATGTCCCAAGAGTATAAACTTTGGGTCGTTGGTTAAAAATATAAGAAATTCTGAATCATCCCAACGCTCATTTATAATGACATTTCGGCCGGCAGCTATTTGGACAAAGCCAATCTGCTTGCTGCACACTTTGCAGCGAACTCAACACCTCCAGATTGTGCTTTCTGTCCGCCTACACTCGAGCGCATCGAATCTTCAATGGGACAAATCCACTATCGCACTCGTGTAGTAGTAAAAGTACCTTAACATTTTAACATTTACAAAGCCGCTGGTTCAGACGGTATACCTCCCCTTCTTCTGAAGAAATGTTCTTTTACGATGGTAAAACCACTGCGTTAGCTTTTTCATTAATCCTACCTACTTATTAGAACTCTTTCCGAGCAGATGGAAAAGAGCATTTGTTCAATCTGTCCCTAAAAAAGCCGAAGCTTCTTCTCTCTCCTCTTATGGACCCATTGCACTTACGTCCCTTCTTTCCAGGGATGTGCAAGCGATGATAACATGAAATATCTCGAAACACGAAATCTTCTTAATGACCGACAGTACGGTTTTCGAAGCAACAGATCCACTGGCAATTTGATGGCATGTCTCACTAAAAGTGGAACCAAATCTTACATCAATCTGGCGAAAGCAAGATAGTTGCACTTGATATTTCTAAGCCATTTGACAGAGTCTGGCATCAGGCTCTTTTGTCGAAAATGCCTGCTTTTGGGATCGACGACTCTCTTCTTCAATGGATTAGAAACTACCTTTCGGAACGTTGAATTCAAGTTGTCTTGGATGGTTTCAAGTCTGATATTCACAAAATAAATGCTGGCATGCCCCATGGCTCCGTTCTGTCTCCGACACTCTTTTAATTTTCATCAACGATCTCTTGTCTGCTACTTCTAATCCAATTTACTTCTTTGCTGACGACAGTACTCTCTGCATATACGTTCCCGGACTCACATCCCTGCTCTTCGGTTGTAGAACGGGAACGGCAGCGTATGTTAAGCTCATCAAATTCCGATATAAACAGTATAACCAATTGGGGAACTACCAACAAAGTGGAATTTAATGCTTCTAAATCACAATGCTGTCTGCTGTCGCTTAAGCGAAATTCAAATACCTAGCCATTATCCATTAAAGGCACTTGCATCGTTGAAACCGGAAAATTTTCCATTCTCGGTATGTGTTTCGATTACTTCAGAATCACCACATATTTGAAGTCGCCAAAAATGCTGCGTAATATCTAGGTTTCCCCAAGCGATGTCAGAAATTGTATATCCTTCCTGATATGATTGCAATATAATATAAGGCTTTCATCCACCCAAAATTGAAGTACAAAGCTTAGATCTCGTCAGGTGCCCCTAAGACTTCCTTGCACTTGCTAGATAGGATGCAAAACCGTGCGATAAATCTTGCAGGCAATGCCAATATCGCACAGCCGTTGGACACCCCCGACCACCGACATAGTCTCTCCTGTCTCACCTTGTTCTATCGGCAGTTGCATTTTTCCCCTTCAAATCTCCGACCGTAACACCAGTCTAACTATGAATGCTCTTCAGTACACCCTCAAACCCACTTTTGGGCGTACCATGGAATGCCTTGCTGAGCTCTTTATTTCTTAGCCATTTCAATATATAGACATTAAAAACCAACGTTTATCAGTTCCTCTCTTTTCTCCCTCCCTAAACTTCATTCAGCCCACGCAATGTGCAAACATATTAAGGGTACATCAAATCCATTGTGTGCGCGCAAAATATGAAAAACAAAACTTTCTGAAATAGTCTGGTTTTTCGTGATCCACATGGGAGTTTTTAATTCAACTGTTGTTTAAAGACAAAATTCAATATACATTAATTCATAAAAACAATTTAACAAAAAATAAAATAAGTAAGTGTATGTAAGTGTGTAGTAAGTGTAGTCAAAACATTACGATAAAAAAAAGTTTTGGCATAAGTTATTAATGATATAATGGAACGGTCAATGGACGAAACGGTGTTGGAATCGTTGTTGCAGCGGATCTTCTAAACAACATCGTTGGTATCTTGAAAATAAGCGACCGCTTGATGAGTATTAAACTCGTCATACACAATGAAACGTGGAACATTGTAAGCGCGTACGCTCCACAAAATGGATGCGACCAATCGGAAAAAGATACATTTTGGTCAGAGTTCGGTAATTTGCTTATAAATATACCTATCGATGAGATGCTCTTCGTAAGCGGAGATTTAAATGGCCACGTCGGAGAAACAAATGTTGATTATGAGGACTGCCACGGCGGTAAAGGCTTTGGAACCAGAAATTCAGCTGGCGAAGACATCCTTGTAGCGTGTAGGGCTTACGGCTTAACCATCTTAAATACAATGTTTATTAAACATCAACGACATCTTATCACCTATAGCAGCTGATATCTTATCACGAAACGCAAATAGATTATCACCTCTGCAAAATGTCGATGAGAAACCGTGTTAAGGACTGTAAAGTAATACTTGGAGAATCGCTAGTAAGCCAACACCGTCTGCTCATTACAGAATTTTTCACAGCGGAACCACCGAAAACACGGGCATCGTTTGGAAAGCCAAAAATCCGGTGGTATAATCTATCGAAGGAACGAAGCGCAAGATTTATCGCACTGGCTAAAGAAGTACTTCAAAATATAAATGGTATAGCAGACTCACTTAGCCCGCAAGAAATGTGGAACAGAATGCACAAGGAATGCATAACACTCGCAAAGTCACTTCTGGGGACTATATCGGGATACCATCACGTCGAAAAAGAAACATGGTGGTGGAATGACGAAACCGAACGAGCTGTGGCCGACAAGAAGAATGCATTCCAAGCGTGAACAAAATGCGATCGGAGCGATGATATCGAAAAAGCTCGACTGGCTCTTGACTACGAGCGTCTTAAAAAGATCGCAAAGAAAGTCCTGGCTCGAACTCGAGCGGCAGCAGCGGAAAACCTGCACCAGGAGTTGGAACAAATATCCTCACGATCCGCAGATATAAGACAAGCTATACAAGAAGTTCAAAAGTAGTACAATACTAAAGTGCCAAATATTTTCAAGCTCGCTGCACAGAGGAGAAAAAATTCAATGGAAATAACCTCGCCGAAATACATCAAAAACGCAAACGGTCGCTTACTAACAAATGAAAAGTGACCGGTGGCTTGAATACTGCAAGGAGTTGCTTAACAAACAGTTTCCATGTGATATCGTGCCGACAGCTGGTCTATTCCAGGAGGAAGTTTCGGACTTTTCAATCGAAGAAATAAGTATAGCAATTGGAAAAATGAAGCGGAGTAAAGCGGCGGGACCAGATAGCATTCCATCCTAGTTTTGGTCGAAGATAGAGGGGATCGGCAGCGTTTGGCTATCGAAACTTTTAAATAAATTAAAATGTGGACAACCGATGCCGAATCAATGGAGGAGTAGCTTCTTGGTTCCATTATACAAAGGAGAAGGCGACACTCGAGAATGCAACAACTACCGTTCAATCAAGCTTATGTCACACACAATGAAAATCGTCGAAAGAGTCTTAAACGAACGTCTTCGGCAAAAAATAAAGCTCGATAATAGCCAGTGTGGATTTGTTGAGGGAAGATCGACGGTGGACGCTATCCAGAGCATACGAATAATAATGGAAAAGCACCGAGATTCGTCTAAGGATTTGCACTTGGTATTTATCGACCTCGGGAAAGCATTCGATCGAGTTCCTAGGGATCTCATATGGGCCGCGCTGAGGTCTCAAAACGTACCGGAAACGTTTGTTAGAATAATACAAGACATGTACGGAAACGTGAAAACTGCGGTAAAAAGCTCTGCTGGACTAACGAGAGAATTTCCAGTTAATGTCGGAGTGCATCAAGGAAGCGTACTTAGCTCTTTCCTCTTTAACGTAGTATTCGACTATCTTTTAAAAGACTGCATGCGCGAAGCAAATGTAACGCCAATTCTCTTCGCTGACGACGCAGTTATACTTAGCGATAACGTCGAAGATTTACAGAACGCCTTAGATTCATTGAGAAATGCGCTAGAGAGAAACGGGTTTAAAATAAGTCGTTGAAAGACGGAGCATTTGACGTGCCCATTTGCGCATCCGTTGCGACCTGTTCCGGATATAATGTTAGACGGAATAGTTCTTCCGAAAAGCACTATCTTTAAGTACTTAGGATCAATCGTTAACATGGAAGCGAAATGTGACGACGACGTTAACCACAGAGTGAGTGTGGGATGGATGAAATGGCGGGAAAATTCGGGAATCTTTTGCGACCGAAAATTTCCACGAATCGTTTAAAAAAAAAATGACGGTAGCGGAAATTAAAATGTGAAGGTTGTCTAGTGGAGTCACTAAATGCCATTGCATTAGATCTACGCGTATAAGAGGAAGTCTACATATAAAGAATTCGGTAACCGAACAGCTTGAGGCGAAAAGAATAAGCTGGTATTGCCGCGTTCAAAGAAGATCTGCGGAAAATCCGGTTAAAAAGGCACTATCAACTACGGTCACTCCAACCGTAAGAAAACGAGGTCGGAAAAAGAATTCCTGGATTTCTTAAATGGCAAATGCGCAACAACGCCTGGGGCTAACCACTGAAGCGATCCAGGACCGAGCCGTATGTAGACGCGTTCTGCGGTCTACGACATTAGCCAACCCCATAAGCGGAGCAGCAGCGATGCAGTAAAAATGGGAAACTCGTTACGCATAAGTTCGTATAACGAGGAAAGGGTTAATAAAAGGATAAGAAGATATGTATGGCAAATGATGAGTATCACATACATATATAGTCTAAGTCAACTGAAACCAAGTCGTGTTTGCAAAAATATTTCTAAATTTCTAGCAAGAATTCTCTTAAAGATTTATAAAACAAATGTAGGTACGAGTACTATAGTATTTTCGCTTTGAAAAATTGTAATTGAATTATTAAATTTTTCCAAAATAAAAGATAGAAATAAAAGATATAAGCGATTTTCGATTTGAGTCAAAAACTCTAAAATTTGATTGGCATTGGATGAATTTTGCTCAAGCACAGTTGGTGTGAAAAAGTAAACTTAGGCCTGATATTGCTCAAGAACAGGATCTATAGTATGTGCCAACGAAGGCTATCTAGTTGGACAATGTTTAAGAATTGTATGTTCTTTAATATTTAACGATTTTTGGAATTCATTAAAATCACACTTTCTTTGAAAGCTGTAGCTAAAATAATTATAAATATTTTTTTTAGAAAGTTCAATATTTTCTTTAAGGATGCAGTTGCACATAAATGGATTAAGTGACATGTGCAGCCAACAGAATACAAGTCCTTATATATTTTTCAAAGTTGAGTTTTAACTCCACGAATAATTCCCCGCATTACGGAGGCGTTATCGGAAGTGAAACCGATTAAATTTTGCAAAGGAATTGCATTTTTCTCAAATTCCTTTTTAATTACTTCGACAATTTCGTTAGCAGTTGAAAATGATAATATTCTCATACCAATAAACCTATCAATTACTTTTTGGCGCTTTAAACAAAAATGTCTTACGACCGAAACGTAAACGTATTGCAGTAATATCTGTAGCTTCATCTATTATCAATGAAAAGCGTTATATTTTTAAGACTGAACACACTATATTTCACTTTTTGAATAAGGTCCAATCACTTTTTTTAAAAGGGATGTTGTTTTAGTCCTACCACATTTTATATCTTTAGCCCGTGATGAATCTACGCAAATGGATTTTATAAGATCACAAGCATTTCGCCTACGAAAATTTACCACTGAAAATTGTTTACTTTCACAAAAAACAAATCTTATCTTACGGTTCTACATCTTCTCCCGAATCTTCTTCTTGGCTTCCCCTGGATTCCATGTTTTCTGAGGGTGTAATATCGCGTCTTTTAGCATTTTCTGCTGGATCAATTTTATTGTTCCTGAAAACATCAAATTTGTTAAAAAAAAAGTAGAATAAAATCAAAAATTACATTGTTACTTTTCTTTTAGTAACGTCTACAAATATCGTTTCATTATTTTTCTCCAATTCAAAAGAGCCCTCATTTCATCCACAATGCCTCACAAATGTCATGTAAGAGTAGAAGTGCAAGCGTAGAAGACGGATTTCTACTAAAACTGGAACTCGAACTGGAAATACTAATTGAAGCTGTGCTCACAAAATGCACTGAATTTACAACGGAAGAGGGCTGGAAAAAAGTTTAACAACTAACAACAACACAGTGTTTGATATTGATATATTCTTATTTTTGATTTTTCTTTTCTGAAGTGTGAAATTGTAAGGACTTGACAACTTTTTTTTTAAATAAAACGCAAACCATTTGAGATATTTTAAAAACTTTATTATCGGCTTGAAGTACAATCAAAACATTTATGAATGGAACTCGACTTCGTTCATATGGCCACTGCGGGCACGTTTGCAGCGGTCGATTCTTTGGACCCAATTTTCAACGACTCGGCCACACATTTCGGCCGAAACGTCCGCTATTTTGCGTTCAATGTTGGCTATGAGCTCTTCTAATGTCGTCGGCTTGTTGGCATAAACCAATGACTTAACGTAGCCCCACAGAAAATAGTCAAGCGGCGTTAAGTCGCACGACCGAGGCGGCCAATCGACCGGCCCATTTCTTGAGGTAACACGCTCACCATACTTACTCTTCAATAAATCGATTGTAACGTATGCTGTGTGGCTTGCGGCACCATCCTGTTGAAACCACTTGTCGTCCAAGTCCATATCTTCCAATTCGGGCCAAAAATAATCGGCGATCATGGCGCGATAAAGCTGACCATTCACAGTAACGTGAAGATCGTTATCGTCGACGAAAAAATATGACCAAATAACGCCGCCGGCATGTAAACCGCACCAAACAGTTATTTTTTCTGGATGAAGTGGTGATTCATGAAGCACATGTGGATTTTCACCCTACCAATAACGCATATTTTGCTTATTGACGAGCCTATTGAACCTCTTAAAGTTGCAGTCACCGACTCTATAATTTGCAGACGTTGCTCGTTCGTGTACTTTACCATGATGAAAATGTTGAGTTTACTGAATAAATTGACAGTGACAGTTTGATGACTAGTAAAAGAATGTGTTCACAAATTAAATTCAAAGCTATCAAGTCCCTATTGGAAAACCCGATAGTATAAAGTAAACTTTTACCGATTGTATGTACTCACTTTTTTGACGAACAAAATGTAGAACAAACTTTACAATTGTAGCAAGGGGGCAACGCTGCTAGGTAACCGTCATCAGAAAGAATCATTTTTGTTCAAAAATTATGTCTTCATTCCAGCATCCATTTAGCGAAACGGCGACATCATGTGTGATCCAATGGCTTTAATTCCCTTGAATTTGGCGTAAAGTAGATTTACAATGCCCATTGCTAATCTCGGGGATGAATCGAGGTGTTTGGCTCATTTAACCTTGGCTTACACTGGTGATGTTTTGCAGTGTACGTGTTATTATGGTGCTTAATCTGCAACTGCATAATTTTCTTCGAAATGTGCGAAATCCGGACACAGAAGTGCCATATTATGTAGACCGAACAAATAATGAATCTTGTGGAAAGACAAAGCCCATTTTCACATTGACTTTGGGTGGTGACAGTTGGGTGGAAGCTCGCTAGTCGGATGGCTGCGAGTCGAAAAGATTTCCCACATTGGCCACAAATCCCACCGAAGGACAGAAAGACAGAAGATGCGTGCTACTAATGGTGGTTAAGGTATGTGAATATTCAAATATTCGGTCTCTTAACAACAGCATTTTTGATTAAGAAAAAGCACCTGGTACTCCCCACGCTCAAACGATAAGCCCTCGAATTTGTTGAAGTGAATAAATGAAAATTAACTTAAAATTCATTAAAACGGCTCCAGCAAAACGGCTCCAGCAAGGACAATACAGAAATTAAAAAACGATGTCAAACATCTGATGATGTGTAATCTGATAAAATAAAATAGTTGTGCGATTTTGATTATGGATGTTCACCTTCCTCTTGAATCTGAACTGGAATCCTAGACAATCAATTCTTCCAAAACTGAGCCCATTACCAAGGACATTTTTGAATCTTGATTTGATGTCTATGGAAACAGGAAATACTTGTAACTCCCTACTTCGCACAGAAACCCACCACTGTGACAACAGGAATCAAGACAAATGCAAATGACTAACATTTCCAGTGCCAAATTATTATATTTTTGATAAATTTCTAAAGAAAATGCCAAGAATATACACATATCCGAATGGTATCTACAAATCTGTTGAAGTGGGAACCCTAGAAACAACAAACCCCATGAGATAAACTTTGGTTTTGCTTTTGGTCAAACACAATGAAGGAAAAAATCTACAGAAAAATTCAGAGGGAAACCCGAAGATGTTACCAGGAAAAGCAACCATTATGGCTGTCAAGGGATCGACTTGGAAAAGGACTTATGGGATCTATGCTTATTGTTGTGAAAGATGTTGGTAATAAAATTTACAAAATCCCTTCGTTTTGCTTTCGAGTGTTAAAGAAGATGATGTGAGTGAAATAGTGTAAAACCTCTTGCCGATAGCTAACAATAGATTCAATAATTGGCTTTCCTTTGGCTGTTTTGTTAAAGAAACGGTAGTCAAGCCACCTGCGGATACACCATACAATGGACACAAATGTTTCGACTTTCTAAATTCGTAGTCAGTTGTCTCAAAGGACACACAAATCTCTGGCAATCTCAATAAATAATCTGAGGGAGATTTTGTAAAGAAAACTCAAAGTCAATACTCATACTCCTCATGTACCTGACTCTTTCACCGATTGACTTGGAATAAGAAGAAATGTGTCAACTTTGTGGTTCTATTCATGTGACAGCTTTGTACTTCAGCTCTCTTGTATTTGTACAAGTTACTCCTTAATTATCTACTTCCCAGCCGCTACTGAGTACTTGTAAAAACAAAGGCCTCGTCTTCACTTCCCATCTCTTCGAATAAGAATACTCCAGCTTCTTGTTTGTCTATCTGTTTGCCGTTGGTTGTAATTAAATACACCCTCTGCCGCTGTACTCGTATACTCGTAGTAGTTGACATTCCTGCTGTGAGGCTTTTAATTCCATTTCAATGTTGTAAATGTGTCAGATGATTGTAAAATGTTCCAGGGTATTCCCCGTAATGACTGTCGGGCTTAGTGAGCAGGCTGTCTTGTTGGGTCCTTGCTACTGTGTCTTCAAAGTCCTTTCTATCGTCTTGTATGGATAACTACGAGTATTGTGCAATACTTTTGTGAAACTGGCCCAGAGTAGGCACGACTGTTTTGTGCTGTGTACGTTATCCTCGAGAATCTGTAATTTAAGTCCTTCGACCACAAAAGACGATTTAAATAAATACGAAGGAGCATTGTGTCAGCGTTGGGATTTACTGGTACCAAATGCATTTATCTTGCAGTCTTGGCTTGGACAAAGGAATAAGAAGTGAAAGAAACAGAAGAAGAAGAAGTAGAATAAGTAGAAAGGTGTCTACTTGGACATGTGAATATGGAGCTTGTGTGGGTTTTGGGGATATCATCGTTTTTTTTTTGCTTGAAATTGGATAATGCATGAGGGCGTCGATTTGATTGCATTTGAGTTCTCTTTTAAGGGTTGGAATTCTCAGTTCGATTTACGTTTGTCCGAGAGGTTTTTATTGCTCTACAGTGGACCGTGATTCGATTTCATCCAGTCGGGTATATTTGAAGTGTCAGTGGTATTTGTATTTATATTTCATAGATATCTACTTGTGTTTATGGATTTGAATCTGGATGTTGGGTATCGAATATAAATAGAGAAATGGTTACCAGGGAGATGTTGTTCAGTGTAAAGAAATTACCAAGCAAATCGATATAGGATAAGAGGTGCTTAAAGTTGAAAGTAAAACGATGAAATCTGAACTTTAAAAAAAAAATCGATATCACACATCTGAGGATTGCATGACAATGCACATAAATGCAATAGCCCAAATCAATCGGTGTAAACATAACATTTACATATTGTCGTTGTCGGGGTTACTTGAATGAAAACCAATGACTACACAGTGTGGCAAATAATATCCTAGACGTGAGCCATATCTCAATAACCAAGTGTATAATAAGAACAGAGCAATAATGATAAGGGTTTGTGTGCCCAGTTCTTACGTACTCAACCGAGAGTCGTTTACTATCATTTAACTAAAAAAAAACGGGAATATTATCCTCTGCTCTTAAATGACTCTCCCACCTACCTTTCCTCCCCCCTTATGACCAGCAAACACAGCCATCTCGAAAGGCCAGTCCGGGCGAAGAGTAGAAGGGGGTTGGACCAATTCGCAGCGGCCGGCATGCTGGTTTAAGCTCCGTCCTAAGCTCGTCGGAATGGGGGGATCTTGCTGGTAATAGTGGCCAACCACAAATACATATATCTTTCAGAAGGTATTTGAGCGAATTTTTAAAAGAAAAGAATTAAAATCCGAATCCGGCCTTCGATGCCACTGATCTAAATAGTTTTTATAGTGGAAAGAAAAGGCAATAAAAGCCGGATGAAATGCTCTCTTACGAAATCAACTAAGGGGTAGTAAATGTTAGACACTCATTGGTAGTTGCATGATCTGTCGGTTTGTTTAGCAATTACTTACTTACTTTAGAAGGCTTTTCAGACCTGAGCATTGGTGTCCGTGCGCTCTACATGACCCAGCCATCTCAGTCTTTGGATCTTCACTCTTCTGGCTAGGTCCATGTCGCTGTACATACAGTTCGTCGTTGTATCTCCTCCTCCACTCACCGTCAATGCAGACGGGACCGAAGATCGCCCGAAGAATTTTCTCTCGAAGCAGCCAAGAACACCCTCATCCATTTTTGATAATGTCCGTGCCTCTGCGCCATAGAGCTGTAAGGTCTTATAAAGGGTGACTTTTGTTGTCCGAGAGAGGGCTTTGCTACTCAATTGCCTTCTTAACCCAAAGAAACAGCGGTTGGCAAGAGTTATTCTTCGCTTGATCTCAGCGCTGGTGTCGTTGTCTGTATTTATAGCGGAGCCTAGGTAGACAAAGTCCTTAACTACCTCAAAGTTATATCTGTCGAAGGTGACGTTCTGTCCGAGACGTCGGTGTTGGTTGTCCTTTTTGCTTGACAGGATATACTTGGTCTTGTCCTCATTGACCGCTAAACCCATTTTCGCCACTTCCGTCTCAATACTCGCGAAAGCGCCACTGACATCACGCTGCTTTCTCCCGATTATGTCAATATCGTCGGCGTATGCGAGTAATTCGACGGACTTTTGAGAGACTATGCTTCCTACGTTTATGCGTGAATTTTGCACTATTCTTTCAAGTATCATGTTAAAAAATCCGCACGGCAGCGCATATCCTTGTCCTAATCCTTTTTTGACATCGAAGGTCTCAGTGAGCCCTTTACCGACTTTGATAGAGCAGCGTGCATTCTCGATCGTCATCCTGCACAGATAGACGAGATTGGCAGGGATGCCGAAACTAGACATTGCTCTGTATAGTTCTTCTCTATAGATGCTGTCATACGCGGCCTTAAAATCGATGAATAGGTGGTGTGTATCGATCTGAAGCTCATGGCTTTTCTCCAAGATCTGCCGTAGTGTGAATATCTGGTCGATGGTGGACTTTCCTGGCTTGAAGCCACACTGATATGGACCTATCATATATGCCTCTGTAGTTGGCGCAGTTCAGAGGGTCTCCTTTATTGAGAATCGGACAAACAATGCTGAGGTTCCATTCATCGGGCATACTTATGACTTTACTCCGACCTTATTTTACAGATGAGTTGGTGTATGCTCCTTACCAAGTCATTGCCTGCCGCTTTGAGGAGCTCGGCAGTCAGGCCATCCGCTCCAGCAGCTTTGTTGGACTTAAGCTTCGATATAGCTATCTTGACTTCATCCAGGTCGGGTGGACGGAATTGTTGGCCATCATCGTTTCGTTGTGGTAGACAAGTGCAACCCAGCACATCAGAAGCGGCATCTCTGATGGCGTTTTAGCAGAGTTTCCAATGGTCTTCGATGTTTGATGCTGGCGGCATTGGACCTCTTAAGAGATTAAGAGTCACTCGATCGGAAAAGGACTTGGCGATCTCTTGCGATTGTAGACGTCTGACGTCCAATTTGCTCACAGCATTAGTTTGTCTTGGCGTAGTTTGGGATATCCGCAACCATACCTTGGCTACAACAAGGTAATGGTCCGAGTCGATGTTGGCTCCACGGAACGTACGGGCATCCATAATACTGGAAGTGTCTTGTGTCGATCGCAATGTGATCAATCTGGTTGACTGTTGATTGATCAGGAGTTCTCCAAGTCCCCTTGTGTATGTCGAGATGTGGGAACCGCGTGCTAGCCACGACAATGTTTCGTCCCGCCGCAAAGTCGATTAGCCTGAATCCGTTATCGGATGTGGTGTTGTGCAGGCTATATTTTCCGATTGTTCCACCAAAGATACCCTTTCTTCCTAGCTTTGCATTAAAATCACGGTGGACAATTTTAATGTCATGGCTAGGACATTGCTCGTAGGGAGCTCGTAGAAGGCACCGTTGGTGTCGTCATCTTTCTGTGGGGCCATGAGCGCATATAAGGCCAATATTGGCGAATTTAGCCTTGATGCGGATTGCTACGAGGCGCTCGCTCACATGCCGGAAGCTGAGGACTTCTTGTCTTAGTCGGTTTCTGACAGCAACCTCTAGTGAGATTCCCAGATGGCGCCACGGGAAGGCGTGTAGTAGGACTTATTAGCAGAGCTGCAAGATGTTCGGCTGCAGAGGCTCATTCTCGTCATTTAAAGAACTAGCACCTGTCGGAAGATGCTACTTCTACGAGGCCTTTACTAATCGTTGTTAAGCAATTATCTACTCATTATTTATACTAAGCTACATCTTTATATCTTGCTCAATCGCTGCCCAAAATATCCTTTCACGCTCCAACCGCCAAGCTTTTAGCTACACATTCTTAATGTCAACTTATACATCACAAACAAAGTAAGTAACTGCCATCCATGATACACAGATTACAAGGTAGCCTTTTTCATTGGTTTTTTGTGTGACGTCAAGTGTTTGACAGCATATATACAGGTTCTGCTTCGCGCCTGCGCCTTTTAGCAGTGTTGTGAACAAATTTGTGTGTTATCATATTATTAAATTGTTAAAAAAATGTCAATTTGTGCAATATTTGGTTGCAATTCAAATAATAATAAGAAGCGAGAAAATGCAGAGAATGAAGTGAAACTTAATCGTTTCCGAAAAGACCCAAGAACGGCAAATATTTGGGTGCACAAATGTGGACGAAAAGCTACAGTGAATGTGAAAACAGCTTTCATTTGCTCCTAACTCTTGACTAAGGATTTTAAAACACGAATTGCTTAATTATTGTCCTAAAAATGCAAGACATTTGAGGGATGATGCTGTGCCAACAGAAAATCTTCCGCTTACCATTGCTTCCACGAGCACACATCAAGAGAAAGATAGAAAAAGAAATGAAAGGGCACAAGAAAGAAGCTATCAGGTTGTGGCAGTATCCTTGGTCAAAGAATCTATTAGCCAGGAAGGCAGATTAATTGAAAGCGTGTACGAGCTTGAGACACAGGAACTAACCACGTAAGTTTAAACTTTAATATATTACATTTAAACATGTACATTTTCTTCCTATAACTAATTCCACATTTTTAGGCCTAAGGAGCTGGAGTTGCAGGAAACAATTTTGAAAATACAACAACAAATCGACTCTCTTGAAAACGAGAATGAATCACTGAACTCAAAAGTTCTTTAATTGACCCACGGGAACTATAAGCATGATGTTGTAGTACTATAGTGTAGTGGACGACATACGGTACGACGCCCTGGAGTACCTGGCTGGATATCTCCTAAATCGTTTTAAGGTGAAAGTGGGCAATCTTCTGGACACATACGTAGAAAGGATAGACAAAGAAGGCACTGATCTGACGTGGACGAACGTGATAACTGAAGGAGGTCTTCGTAAGCCAAACTAAAAATTTATGACAGAGTTGGAGAAGTTAGATAAGGTATTTAATAGATATAATGGAAATGGTTATGTACTGAGACCGGGTAGAAATTATACAAATAGTATGTTTGAATGTTTAGATTCCAATTTAAGCCCAGAAATTATTAAAACTTTTTTTAGATGTAAAATATACTTTAGATAAAGAATTCAAAATACAACCATTTCCGATATCTTTCAAAATAAATTGCATGCAAAAAAAAAATTAAATAAAACTTGTTCATGAATATGTACTCGTTAATATGTAAATAAAAACACTTTCATATCTGGATATACATTCAATTATAAAATCTTTGCACGAGAATTGAATTTCAAAATGAGTTTCATTTATTATGATATTGCCGAGTAATACTCGTGACGTCACACGATTTGACAGATAAAGAGTATGATACCCTGTTTTCTGTGTATCATGACTGCCATCCCTATAAACATTCCCGCAATAGCATATTTTTACATATATAACAAAGGACAACTCAAAAAAATTCCAAGATGATTTCTTTTCAAAAACAAACTATTTAATGTATTTATTTAAGGTTACACAATTTGTTCCAATAATATGAGAGGGGGAGGGGTAAAAAAAATAAAGCAAAGACCCCTGAAATCGATATAATCTCAGGCTAAAATATAAATTTCACAAAATGCAATATTTAAAAAGTTATTTTTCAAAATATAATAACAAAAATAAATTTACTACATATGTACATATCAATAATATCCGTGCGGCATCGGATAAAGAATAGTGCCGCAGTGCGTCCCAGCTTGTCGTGAGAGGCGACTAAATGGGACACCAATCATACACAGGCAACTATGACACCAAAAATGAGCCTGTGACACTTTAATACCTTAAAACTTTCCCACAAGTTTGTATGCAATCAGTGGGTTCCCGCGTCTGGAGACTACCGGTGGGGTGAAAGAACAGTCAATCAATTCGAAATGAGCATACAAGTGTCAAATCACTCAAACTTTAGATACAC
This sequence comes from Volucella inflata, assembly GCA_928272305.1. Classification (NCBI taxonomy): domain Eukaryota; kingdom Metazoa; phylum Arthropoda; class Insecta; order Diptera; family Syrphidae; genus Volucella; species Volucella inflata. The sequence goes on along the minus strand of OV743716.1, from coordinate 39,589,922 downwards.
TTCATGGAAATGGTCGCAATTAATAGCACTACCCCGCTGGGCACCACGATTGCAACGCACTCGGGTGATCCCAGAGCAAGCAGAAGTGCTTGTGTCAGAGCCCGACGGATTCCGGGGGCGGGCAAAATGAAGTTTCCAAAATATTTTCATAAACTTCGGTTTGCAAGTTGGAACGTCGGATCGATGACCTCAAAAAGTTTAGAACTGGAAGCGATTATGCGTCGCAGAACTCTACAAATCCTGTGCGTACAGGAAACGAAGTGGTGTAATACAGGAAATAAAGCGCGTTTTCTAGATTTAAAAACTAAGGCATTTAAGATGTTCTACCATGGAACGGTCAATGGACGAAACGGGGTTGGAATCGTTGTTGCAGCGGATCTTCTAGACAACATCGTTGGTATCTTGAAAATAAGCGACCGCTTGATGAGTGTTAAACTCGTCATACACAATGAAACGTGGAATATTGTTAGCGCGTACGCTCCACAAAATGGATGCGACCAATCGGAAAAAGATACATTTTGGTCAGAGTTCGGTAATTTCCTTAGAAATATACCTATCGATGAGATGCTCTTCGTAGGCGGAGATTTAAATGGCCACGTCGGAGAAACAAATGTTGATTATGAGGACTGCCACGGCGATAAAGGCTTTGGAACCAGAAATTCAGCTGGCGAAGACATCCTTGTAGCATGTAGGGCTTACGGCTTAACCATCTTAAATACAATGTTTATCAAACATCAACGACATCTTATCGCCTATAGCAGCTGATATCTTATAACGAAACGCAAATAGATTATCACCTCTGCAAAATGTCGATGAGAAACCGTGTTAAGGACTGTAAAGTAATACTTGGAGAATCGCTAGTAAGCCAACACCGTCTGCTCATTACAGAATTTTTCACAGCGGAACCACCGAAAACACGGGCATCGTTTGGAAAGCCAAAAATCCGGTGGTATAATCTATCGAAGGAACGAAGCGCAAGATTTATCGCACTGGCTAAAGAAGTTCTTCAAAATATAAATGGTATAGCAGACTCACTTAGCCCGCAAATGTGGAACAGCATGCACGAGGAATGCATAACACTCGCAAAGTCCCATCTGGGGACTATATCGAAATACCATCACGTCGGCAAAGAAACATGGTGGTGGAATGACGAAACCGAACGAGCTGTGGCCGACAAGAAGAGTGCATTCCAAGCGTGGACAAAATGTGATCGGAGCGACGATGTCGAAAAAGCTCGATCTGCTCTTGAATACGAGCGTCTTAAAGAGATCGCAAAGAATGTCCTGGCTCGAACTCGAGCGGCGGAAGCGGAGAACCTGTACCAGGAGTTGGAACAAATATCCTCACGATCGGCGGATAGAAGACAAGCTATCCAAGAAGTTCAAACGTCGTACAGTACTAAAATGCCAAATATTTTTAAGCTCGCTGCACAGAGGCGAAAAAATTCAATGAAAATAACCTCGCCGAAATGCATCAAAAACGCAGATGGTCGTTTACTAACGAATGAAAAGGAAATTTGTGATCGGTGGCTTGAATACTGCAAGGAGTTGCTTAACAAACAGTTTCCACGTGATATCGTGTCGACAGCTGGTCTTTTCGAGGATGAAGTTTCGAACTTTTCAATCGAAGAAATAAGTATAGCAATCGGAAAAATGATGCGGGGGAAAGCGGCGGGACCAAATAGCATTCCATCAGAGTTTTGGTCGAAGATGGAGGGAATCGGCAGCGTGTGGCTATCGAAACTTTTAAATAAATTAAAATGTAGACAACCTATGCCGAATCAATGGAGAAGTAGCTTCTTGGTTCCATTATACAAAGGAAAAGGCGACACTCTAGAATGCAACAACTACCGTTCAATCAAGCTTATGTCACACACAATGAAAATCGTCGAAAGAGTCTTATACGAACGTCTTCGCAAAAAATAAAGTTCGATAATAGCCAGTGTGGATTTGTTGAAGGAAGATCGACGGTGGACGCTATCCAAAGCCTACGAATAATAATGGAAAAGCACCGAGATTCGTCTAAGGACTTACACATGGTATTTATCGACCTCGAGAAAGCATTCGATCGAGTGCCTAGGGATCTCATATGGGCCGCGCTGAGGTCTCAAAACGTACCGGAAACGTATGTTAGAATAATACAAGACATGTACGGAAACGTGAAAACTGCGGCTAAAAGCTCTGCTGGACTAACGAGAGAATTTCCAGTTAATGTCGGAGTGCATCAAGGAAGCGTCCCTAGCCCTTTCCTCTTCAGCGTAGTATTCGACTATCTTTAAAAAAGACTGCATACGCGAAGCAAATGTAACGCCAATTCTCTTCGCTGACGACGCAGTTATACTTAGCGATAACGTCGAAGATTTACAGAACGCCTTAGATTCATGGAGAAATGACCTAGAGAGAAACGGGTTTAAAATAAGTCGTTCAAAGACGGAGCATTTGACGTGCCCATTTGCGCATCCGTTGCGACCTGTTCCGGATATAATGTTAAACGGAATAGTGCTTCCGAAAAGCACTACCTTTATGTACTTAGGATCAATCGTTAACATGGAAGCGAAATGTGACGACGACGTAAACCACAGAGTGTGGGATGGATGAAATGGCGGGAAAATTCGGGAATCTTTTGCGACCGAAAATTTCCACTTAAATTGAAGGGGAAACTCTACACCACGGTTGTTAAACCAGCTCTCATGTACAGTTCACAGTGCTGGACAATGTACGAAGCGTTTAAAAACAAAATGACGGCAGCGGAAATGAAAATATTAAGGATTTCTAGTGGTGTCACTAAACGCGATTGCATTAGATCTACGCGTATAAGAGGAAGCCTACTTATAAAGAATTCGGTAACCGAACAGCTTGAGGCGAATAGAATAAGCTGGTATTGCCACGTTCAAAGAAAATCTGCAGAAAATCCGGTTAAAAAGGCACTATCAACTACGGTCACTCCAACTGTAAGAAAACGAGGTCGGAAAAAGAATTCCTGGATTTCTCAGATGGCAAATGCGCAACAATGCCTGGGGCTAACCACTGAAGCGATCCAGGACCGAGCATTATGTCGACGCGTTCTGCGGTCTGCGACATTAGCCAACCCCATAAGCGGAGCAGCAGCGATGCAGTAAAAATGGGAAACTCGTTACGCATAAGTTCGTATAACGAGGAAAGGGTTAATAAAAGGATAAGAAGAAGTACATATCAATAACTACAAAAAACATTTGATATAAAAAATATAAATATCAAAATCGTGTGCTCAAATTTTGTAACTTTTGTTGTTGTTACTTCTTCAATAATGTGATACCAAAATAAAAGAATAGAAAAAGAAAGTCAAAAAACTCACCAATAGTTATAAATAAATTTTCTTCAAGAGGTAGTGCACTGCCATCACTGGAATGGATGATTTTCGCAATTTGTGTTTCCCTTATTTACTATAGGTATCTTATGAAGGCTACAACTAATGAAACAAAATTAAATAAACTTATGTGAGTTACATATCAATCTTCAATCAATACGTATCCGTATACTACAACCTCTACAACCTAGGAGCCTTGCTAAGATGATAGTCTAAGAGCCCGAAGCAATTTTTGGGTGTGAAAGGTAAACTAAAAAAAAACCAATTGAGTTGAAAGCTGGTGTAAGCATTATTTTAAAAACTAAAGTCTTGCAGGTTATGGTCGCTTCTTTAGTGAGTAATAGTGTGCTGAAAACTCTTCTTTTTTTTTCAAAACTAAGGTGATTGATATAACCAGTGAATGCTAATTTAATTGTATAGTGCATTTTTATCTGATCGCAGAAATGTTGGTCCAAGACGTTTCGAGTGTGGCAAAGCTGTTCCCAGACCATTTTAAAATTAGAAAAAAAAATTGTTTCTTTATATATGACAGAACCAAGTATTAATTGCTACTAAAGGTAGAAAAGCAATGCCTAATAAAAAATATGAAGGTCCCAGTCCACTTGAACGTGGCATACACTCTGGCCGGTCTGTTTCGAATTTTTAATAAAATTAATTTTCGAAGTAATTGTTATAACCAAAATCGGAGTATACCATTACGTTAATATCACTCCCCTGATTACAAATTGGTGGGTCCAAGACCATTTCAAGGTATATTAATCATTTTAAAAATCTGAAAAAATTTGGTTTTCGAAATACGTACAACAATCTTTAGACTATCATTTTTCAAATGCACACCAAAATATAGGCCAACGACACCTAAATACGTAGCTGTAAGTCAAACACAATTCGGATGCGGCTTTTCCAACTACAGAACAGACTTAAAGTTTTCAACCCCAAAAAAAAAATTAAATTATTTGTCGCTAGCACCAAACGGTTTTTCACTGCTATTTTCGCTTCTCTCTTACCTTGTAAGATATTAGATCTGGGGTGATTTTTATTATTCACGCCATCGCATTAACGCAGCTGTCTGCTTCCTGGTTTTCTTTTTTTTTCTTTTTCTAACACAAGCTCTTATTTGAAACGTTCGAGATGTACTTACCAACTTGTTATAAGAATGACTAATATTTTAGTAGGAAGTGTCATTGTTGTACTTTTAAAAAACTCAATAAGTCGATAAGCGTGCACAAGTTCCCTCAAGATAATATGCTCGAGCGTTCAAGTCCTTCAGACACGTTTTGACTTACTCTGTATTTGATGCATATACGCGATTTTACACGAACGAAATCTTGATGAAGTTCAAGTCCAAATATGCTCCTGATATTTTACTATACTCTGTCTAACATAAATTGGAAGCTTCTTTTAAATCAGTAGCGTACCATATTTTTACACCACACTAAATTGAAGGAAACCCCCCATAAAAAGTGTTTAACCGCCAGTGAACTTGCAATTGCTTCTGACGTAGATCCAATACGTCTTATTCAGCTTACAATTTTGTGTGCACTGTGAACTGATTGGCTGTAGCCTGTAGCTGCTGCTATTCAACCCCTATTAAATTGAAGTGCATTTAGAGTTACCAGTGTTCGTTTGGCCTTTGGTTTTACAGCTTTGAAAAAAGTTCTTAAAGATGAGTGTTATCGTGGGGATCTTGTCTTGATTCTTTGCATTTCTCATTATGTGTGGAAAATACGTTGAAATGCAGTTACAAAATTATAAGCTGTTTTCTTTAAGGTAAAAGATTTTTTGCGTTTTCGTACCGTTTTCGTACCGCGTGGTCAATTTTATGTTGTTACGTGTATTTTTCTATTTTTTTTTTTATAAATATTTCAATCTAAAAGAAAGGTATGGTAACCACATATCATTCTTTCAGATTTTTGGTAATTTGAAGTGCTTTCTACGAAAACTCTGTAAGAGCTTTTGTTGGAACAGCACCTTACGGAAAACAAAAGAGTGCGAATGAAAGACAAACATCCCTATCTTCTCTGCACTGTCAATTTATGTTGGACAGAGTGTACATATATAACAAGCTTGTACTTAGGTTGAAAGTTCATTTGCGTTTTGAAATTCGTTGGAACTTGAATATCAATGACAATACATTCATCTTCTAAGAGATTACAAAGTGATTGAAAAAATTGTACCATACCATACATTTCTACAGTTTATGAAAAAGTAACAACGTAAGTACCAAAAAAATCATTTTAATATTTTTCTAAAAATTTCTTGAAATTACTTTAGAAAAGTTGTTACCTAAAATTATAAATGATGGCAGACACGAAAAAAAATTCACATAACACAGTTTGGGCTACTTGAAGTTTGGATTTATTTCAACATTATTATTATCAACACTTGCTGATGTGTCCCATATGTGAAAAAGTGTTCAGTAACGATGCCATGAAGCTTTCAAAAATGGAGGACCACTTATCAAGAGTACGCGCTGACAAAAAACTAAGCCATTGTCCTTCCTTTAAGCACTTAAAAAAAACTAGAGAAAAGTCCATCCATAAGATCGGTGTTTGCGTCATCATCTAAGCAAGACGTCGATGGCTTACGTGCGTCCTATAATATACTCGTATCTTTTATAATAGCGAAGTCAGGGAAACCCCACACAATTGGAGAGCAGCTTATTTTACCAGGCATTGCGGAGATCCTCAAAAATGTATTGCATAAGCCCACACATGACATTATTGAGAGAAATCCTTTGAGCAATAACACCGTTCAGAGACGAATAGACGAGATGGGTCGCGACGTGGATAACATTTTATGCAATTTCTCACAGACCAACAGATTCTCTCTCCAGTTGGACGAGTCTACATTACCCGGCAATGAAGCTCTGTTGTTAGCATATGTTTGATATATATAAGATGAAAAGAACTGCTTTTCGTTACATATTTAAAGACTGATACCATAGGAGAATCTATTTGTCACGCCGTGGAACGATCTTTTATCGATAAAGCTATTTAATGGAAGAACATTGTTTCTATTGCGACTGATGGTGCACCATCTATGGTTGGTCGTCATCGTGATTTTATAGCACACTTAAAGCGACAACTGCCTGAGGTACTGCTCATTCACTGCGTGATTCACAGACAGCATTTATTAGAAAAAAAATCGGAGTCCTAGATTGCATCAGTCTATTAAATATGTTTTAAATGCTGTCAACAGAGTTCTTTGAACTCTCGGTTATTTGTTCAGCTGAGAAACGAAATCTTTACTTGGTTACTTTTGCACACTGAAGTTCGCTGGCTGTCAAGAGGCTTTTCCAGGTTATCACCAGGGAGAGGGCCCATTTGCTCGTGCCCCAGATAAGCCGATGGTATCCAAAAGGTATCGTTTCCAGCCTGGCAATGCTGAGGTTAGGAAGTAGAAATGAATTTAGGCTACGTTTCACTAATATACAAGTTCTGATCTTACCTTTATCTTTAGTATATATATATATATATATATATATAGAAAGGTGTTCTAAGTTCACGAACCACGCCTTCAGCAATTCATGGTTCTTGAATTATGATGATGTCATCTGTGCCATTGGATGGACGCAGAATGAGTGCAGCCGAGGCCTTTTTTTTAGTAGTGGAGGTTAATCTGGAGAAATCGTAGCGTCATTGCTGCAATCCTCCAGAGAAACCCCTACCACGGTGCTGCAAGAGTCCTCCGAATCTAAGGACGAGTCCAATAGCTCATCCTTTAAATCTGATCGTAAAGGACCTCTGATTTCTTCGTCGTCGGTATCCATTCCCGACAGAAAACCAGATATGGCTGCCGATGTCTTATTAGTGATCCCGGACTGGTTTGAATAGTCGCTATTCAATTTAGGAAAGGATATCATAACTCCAAGGTCCGAGGCTGAATTTATAGCTTCCAGTAAAGGACGAGCCGATTGCTTATCAGCATCCAGCTCATCCTTTTTATAGACGCTTAGGTATTTAGACTCGAAACCGAACGGAATCATGCCTTTGGTCTGCGCTAGATGGTTAAGAGATTCTTTATTGATCATGATAAACGCGCATCTATAAGGACCCCTTTATTCCTCTGGTTTCGCAACCTTCCAGTCATGAGTCGGAAGGGTCGGCTTACTGAGCCTTATGATTTCCACAATGTTTTCTGGGGAGGAGGGCTCGACTGGGATCCAAGTATATCCTTCTTACCTACGACCTCGATCGTACCACTTGACTGAACCTCTCCTGGACCATATATGCCCTTTTTGCAAAAATCCAGAGATCTCTGATTGGTGCAAGCGATCAACTTGACATGGCGCTGATACCAGTCAGCGTCGCTTGTGATGGGAGGTGATCCGGGGTTTTCCCGCATGATGGCCAAGAAGTTGCTCGAAAGCTTCAGATTCACCATGCCACCGATGGGTAGAAATGGATCCAGGGGCGTTGCTCCTATCGATCACCGCGATCGTTATTTAGCCCTTTAGGACATCACTAAAGTACCTCAGATATCAGATCAGAAGGTCCAGGGGGTGTTATTGTTTTGGGCTTCTTGAGAACCGGACTTCCTGCAAGCGCCAGAAATCTTTTAGCGACTTTGGAGATATCTGCGAGGATATTGTTAGCCCACTCTAATTTCCTTGTTGTTTCCGCATCTTATTCCACCCTCGGAATAGATCCGAAGGTCCTTGCCAGGAACTCTCTTTTGGGGTTGAGCTTTTAATAACTCCTTTGATGGAGCGTTTTTGGTAGCAGCAGGGCGACCATGGTCCGCCAGAAAATTACTGCTGCTAGGGGTGGAGAAGTGTTAGGACCATGTCCTGCCACGGTCCTGCCGCTCGTTGACAGTTTTGTTTTGGGCTCGTTGCTTTTGCCTTTTGGTTTTTGTGTTTGGTTTACCATAATGGTCCCCCGAGGAGCGGAGAAAAAAGGTCCAACTGTACAGATATCCACTGCATACAGATAAGGCTAGCTAATCCGGAGGTTGCGAGGTATTTCGATCGCCCGTTAACGCTGAAGAAATGGAGAGACATCATTGCGGTCTCAAGAAATGTTGCAAACTTCATGAAAACAATTGTTACGGGTGATGAAATATGGTATTTTCAAACAGCGTATATGGTAAAAGGAAAAGCTACTTCAAAAATGAAGACAATGCTCATGAAATCGATTTTGATTCCCATAGGCAATAGGTTTAAGAAGGTCACCTAACAACAGAGCTCATTTTGTTTAAATGAAGGCCCTAGATTTTAGTCCGAGGCAGTCTGGTATGCGAAGTTGTAGTAATTGTATATTAAATAAATAAGGTGTGAGCGGGAGGTGGTGTGTCAAAAATGTCTCACATGGAAGCAGCGGTTGGCATGCTTGCGGTTGCCCGGCAATTAGCTCGTCGGTGGGGGGGTACTTGCTGCTTGTCTTCTGGTCTACAAATAAAAATCATGGCAAAAAGGTGTTTACAGATATTCTCACTTTTAAGAAGTGAGACGAGGAAGGTAGAAAAAGGGGGATAGTTCCTTGCATACCAAATGATATCACACGTCTTGAATACGCATAATAAGGCTATTGCGAATATGGTTCAAAATGTGGGTAAGAAATATAAAAGAGGTATATAAATCAGCTTGTCCTTATTGGTATAAGGAGAAATCCTACAATTATATCCGGTCTATACTATTGAACTTTAATTGCATTATTACAAAGCTTCTGGATGGTAGTAAGAATAACCCAAACGATCATCTTTCCCGAACACTATTCAGATCACATATCTCAACAAACGAATTATATATTTGCACATAATTACACGAAAGCTATTCTGTATTTAAAATAAAATTCGTTACATCCGATTTCTTGTTAACTTAGTCTAAGTATATGTATAGGTAGGTATATGATTCACTGCATTTGTTAGATATAAGATAATGTAAGTAAGTAAGTTAAAATTATGTATGTGGTTATGTAGTTATTAAGGTAAGTATAAGTATATGAATATAATGTATATGTATTTATGACATTAAGGTAAAAAAAGGTATGTACGAAATTACTGTCTATGTCAAAAGCCAATGAATGAAGTTTTATAGGCAAAATTGTACTCACTGTTTTGCGTATTCATAATGTTCCTGAAGCGTTGAAATTTTTTTCTCCCGTGCTTTTCCTCTTCCATTCGTTTCGCTTCGTCCCTCTCCATCGTACAAAAGAGTGACAAACTAACCTACAGTGTGAGTAAGTGATTCGATATGGCCTCAGGGCCGAAAGTGCTCTCGGGGAATCGGTTGGCTGACTTAGATCAGCCTACCGTCCCGCCTAATAAAAGATAAAAAAAAAATATTAACCCTCCAGTGTCATTTAATTTTGACATTCCATCGCAATCCAACTCCAAAAACCCTAAATTTATAATTATATCACCAACTGACCCCAAACAACCTCTAACTTCCGTGAGTGTTTTCCTTTTAAAAAAAAGCCATCGATGCCATTAGCACATTTTATGAAAGTATTTCGCAGCTTCGAGATGGCAATTTGCTTATTCTCGTAAAATCCCAACAAGTTGCTAACCTTTTCCTTTCAAGAAAAACCCTATCCCAATTTTGCCCAGTTTCAATATCGCTTCATAGTCAACTTAACTCCTCCAAAGGTACCGTTTATGCACCAGTTATAAATAATCTACCCGAAAAAGAAATTATTGAGTTGAGTGACCAAGGCGTCACAGACGTTTTTAAATTTAAAACAATTATAAAAAGTGATGTTGCAGGCGTACAAAAAGACGTAGAAGTTCCCTCAGGTCTTGTACTATTCACATTTGATTTTTTCCGCCCTCCTACATCTATTAATATAGGTTGGTACAAGCTCAAGGTGGAAGAATATTTCCCAAACCCGATGCGCTGCAAAAAATGCCAACTTCTCGGATATATGATAAAAAGGTGTACTCGTAGCGAAACATGTGTTACATGCAATCTTCCCCCCCCCCCCCCCCCCCCCTCCTCAACAATCTGTATACGCACTTTATGTGCTAACTGTGCTGACAACCATCCAGCATCTTCGAAACAATGCCAACGGTACATCCAAGCCAAAGAAATTCTTAAAACAAAAAGGATAAGAAAGTGTAGCATGGTCGAAGCCAAAAAACTTTACAGCGAACAGAATAATTTAATTCCCTCACCATCCTTATCCTACTCTGCTGTTGCGAGAAATGGAACACAACCTTCTTCACAAAGCTCTTCAAACCTCTCGTCGATCTCCTCTTCAACAATTTCTTCTAATGGGACACGCTCTACCCAAGATAAAACAAATAAATCCTCTCCCAAATCAATAAATAATACACTAAAACCTAGCAGCTTCCTTCGTACACATCTTCCAATCTCAACCATTTCAAATCAAAACACTCCAAGTCTACCATCCTCTGCTTCGTTGGCTGCAAGAACTCACTACCAACAGACATCTCTCGCTTAAAAGGCACACAAAGCTCATCCAAAACGACCAAAACTTTCTGCACAAACTCTAACTCTCACTCATACACATATAATTCTTCAAATTTCCTTAAAACAAGTAATGTAGCATCAAACACAACAATTACCACTCCACACTTTATTAACTCGAATACCCACTCAAACTTTTCTTCTCAAATCTACTCATCAGACTCAATTACATTCAATAACAATACTTCAAATCAAGACTCAATAACTAATTCTATCCTAACATCTGTATCAACTTCACCAATGTCGATCAACCACACTAATAAGTATTACGAAAAAGTGCCACAAAATGAAGATCATGATGATGGCGATATTTAACAATAATATCGGATCCCAAAACAATGACTCTGTTGTTCGGACGTTGAAACACTCAAACTCCACCAGGAATTTGAGTGGTTCAGCCTCGGGGCGACAGAGTCAAACTGGTAACCAAAACACTTCAAACATTAAAGACTTTTCACAGTATATTCCCTCTTATACTACACAAAGGTCCAACGCATCTACAAAATCAATCCTTAGGATTCTCCAGTGGAACCTTAATGGATACCTCAATAACTATCAAGAACTAGAGCTCCTAATAAAAGAATTTAGTCCCCATATAATCTCCCTCCAAGAAACTCATATTCCAACCCACCCTCCAACCAATAATAAAACTAAAGCACCAAAACAGTATGCACCTTATTTCCATAATTTAGATATAATTACATCAGGTAAACAAGGTGTAGGACTTCTCATCCATAAATCGATCCCGCACAAACCCCAAACAATAACCTCAAATATCCGAGCAATTGCAGTTGAAATTGATCTTGGCATTAAATTAACAGTTTTATCCCTCTACAACCATCCTTCTCAACCCTTCTCTTCATCAGACTTGGAAGACATTGTAAAGTCTGTAAAATCCCCTGTTTTAGTCATTGGTGACTTTAACTCTTGGAACCCTCTCTGGGGCTCACCTGTTGCAAACACAAGAGGCAAAATCGTCGAAAACTTTTTAATAAATTCAAACTTATCTCTTTTAAACGATGGAAGTCCCACCCACCTTTCTACTCACAAAACACTCACACACGTAGATCTCACTTTTTCATCTCCACAAATATTACCCAATGTCTCGTGGCAAAGACTTGATTTCCTCCACGGTAGCGACCACTTCCCAATTTTGTGCAACATCAATCTCAACCGGCACAACAGCTATTCCAAACCAACCCCTAAATTTCTAACAGCCCGTGCTAACTGGGATCTTTTCCAAATAAAGTCATTAGAGTATTTTAGTAACAAACCACAATCCCCAAATATTAATCAAGAAGCAGGAAATATTAGCAAAGGCTTAAGATTTGCAGCCAATTTATCTATCCCCCAAACAAAAAATAGACCAATAAAAAACATAGTCCCATGGTGGAGTGCTGAGATCGCCTCACTCCGTGTAAAGAAGCAGCATTTATGGAAAATATTTCGAAAGTATCCCAATAAAACGAACCTTATTAATTATCGAAAAGCAAACGCAATATTTCGTGGAAAAGCCAAAGAGGCCAAAATTGACAGCTTCCAAAAGTTTACTTCCAATCTAAATCCAAATACGACAAGTAAAAAAATGTGGGCTGATGTCAAGTGCCTTACAGGAAACTACACTCCCTACTCCATTAAAATAATACACACGGATTCAGAATCTCTCACCGATCCCCACCGAATAGCCGAACACTTTGCCAATTGCTGGTCCACATGTTCCAGTGACTCAAATTTTTCTGTCCGATTCCGGGACTCAAAACGTGCAGCATTAAATCAGACATTCATAGATCTTAAATTACCCGCAGCCGCGAAATACCTGGAATTACCTTTTAACTCTCTTGAATTTGAAAGTAGCTTAGATTCAGTCAAGGGCAAAACTCCCGGTCTCGATCGGATTTCATATCCGATGATTAAAAATGCCCCATCTCAAGTAAAAAAACGTATTATTGTTTTATTCAACAATATTTTCGATCAAGGCGTAATACCGCAGTCCTGGAAAACTGTAATAATCGTTCCAATTCCAAAACCAAATAAACAGCCATATGATACCAATGGGTACAGGCCAATTTCATTACTATCATGCACAAGTAAACTTTTAGAAAAAATGGTTTCCAAAAGGCTGCTTTGGTTTATTGAAAGACAGAATTTCATAAATCTGAACCAGGTCGCCATTAAACACGGCCGCAGTACCATAGATTCGCTTCTACATATCGACGAGTTTGTATCCTCAGCACTCTCATGTAAAAACAATTTATCTATAGTATCAATCGACTTTCAAAAAGCATTCGAACGCATTGGAATACATGTCATTCTGAATAAGTTAAAAAGCTGGAAGAACGGCCCCAAAATGTTTAATTTTATAAAATCGTTTCTTTCGAACAGATTTTTCAGATGAAAAGTAAATAACGCTTCCTCCAAACTGCATACACTTAAAAACGGCATCCCACAAGGATCTCCCCTATCGGTAGTGCTTTTTATTATTGCATACAATGACTTAAGCGAAATAATTCTAAAATTCAAAAACATTGATCATTCATTATATGCAGACGATCTGTACTTATTATCTAAATGTAATGACATGTTACGAACAGTTAATTTATTTAAAGAAGTTATTAATTGCATAATGTACTGGTGTATACAGTCAGGAGCTATATTATCCTTAAATAAAAACAAACATCTTCATATTTGCCGAAAAGTAAATTGTTCTAATTTAGACATCAATGTTAGTAATATTCATATACCAAGTGTAAATAGTTTAAGCATTTTAGGAATAATATTTGATAATAAATTTAATTTTAAGACACACTGTATGGAGTTAAAAAAGAAACTACGAGTAGCTACTAGACTAAACGTTATAAAATATCTATCATCACAAAACAGTTACATTCATACTAACACCTTAATTAACATAACAAAAATGATTATCTGCTCCAAAATTGATTATGGACTAACCATCTTCGGCAAAAGTGCCAAATCAAACTTAAAAATCTTACACCCGACTTACCACGCAGCAATAAGGGCAAGCCTAAAAGCGTTTCGAACTACTCCAATCAAAAATATGATGACTGAAGGCAGATATTATTCAATTGAAAATAGATCTAAATTTCTGACATCCCGGCTTCTTCCAAAAATTTGCGAATCCTACTGTTCTCCAATCCATAAAGATGCAGCCAATATTTTAAGACGCAAGAAGTTTCTTAGACAACCATCAACACTATACCTCGCTCTATCCTATGGGGAAGTTACCGGTATCGGACCTACTGTAAAAAAAAGTACCTGTGGAAAAACATCCTCCTTGGGCACTTCCTCAAAAAACCATAAACATCAGTTTATCAAAATATCCCAAAGATACGACAAAAAAAAAAAAAAAAAAACACTGTGGCGCTGGCAGCCCGGTATGGGCCATGGCCTAACTCTCTCATGACACTCATTTGTGTTGCTCATGTTGTCATTTTTGTCACATCTGAGCGGGGCCTACGGTTTATCGCTGAATCCGAACGGCACTCCTTAGAAGCTTTTTCGTTGGCAATTTTACTTTCGGGAGTTTGCCATTGCCCGCCGAAAGGGTGATGGCGATTTGAAAAATTGTTGGTGACCCAGCCTGGAATCGAACCCAGACTGTCTGCGTGATAGTCCAATGAGCTTACTATCGCACCATCGCCATCGCCCCAAAGATACGACACCTAAGGATAAATACATCCAACTATCCCTGGATCTTCTGAGCAGGTATCCCAAAAACCTCTGGAACATCCTTTACACCGACGGCTCCAAAAGCCGTGAAGGAACCGGTTTCGCAATTGTCGGCATAAACGATCAACTTTTTTCTGCTGTGAAACTCCCATCACACTTCTCCATCTTCTCTATCTTTAGCTATACTCGAAGCAACATACATAGCATTAACAACGAAAAGGCAAACCGTAATCTTCACTGATAGTCTTTCCACACTAACCGCTATAAAAAATATTAAAAATCGAACACCTTACATCAACAAAATTCGAGATAACCTGATTTCACAAGGAGCAAAATTACAATTGATCTGGATCCCAGGACATGTTGTAATTAAAGGCAACGAATCAGCCGATCGAGAAGCAAAATCCATTTCCATATGTCCCAATACAAATATAAGTAGATATCGTTCTCTCAAAAAAGACCTAGATAAAATCATAAACTTATTCTGGCGTCAAAAAGAAAAAGAAAACTGGACAACCTGTATCCACTATTATGCCTCAATCAATCCAGAAGGGATCCCACCATATTATCCCACAAATACAACACCCATAATGAACAGGTGCTTCCTACGTTTGAGACTTGGACATACCTGGATAACTAATAGCCACTTATTAAAGAATGAACCGCCCGCTACCTGTCACATCTGCCAGACGAACACGCCCATTTCCATCAAACACTTAACTTCCGAATGCAGAAAAATTAAACAACTTTTTGAGAAACTATACAATAAATCTTTTACTAACCTACGAGTACTTTCAAATCCGTCAGCGGATAATATAAAAAATGTATATAAAGTATTGTAAGACCTCAAACTAGTCAAATGTATTTAAACTCGTCATTTAACTCTTTACACGGTGGAGCGCTCGTGGATTACAGAGGTGAGTGCCGTGCTGAGCACACATTCCTGTCACCCCGAACGCTCCCCCATACACACATTTAGCCAAAAATAAAAAACCTACATATGTACATGTACTATTTAGAACATCACTTTGAAAGACACATCAGTCTTAGATCCCAGCCGTAAGCCTTGGAGCTAGTGCTGTTAGTTTTAAGATCAACCTGTACATTTATGTTTATCGGTTAATAAATAATAATAATAATAATAATCTTCTTTATAGGGTATGTATATGTTAAATTTTTGAGCGATTTGTTGCAGGCGAACTATTGATGTGTGTAATATTTGTTGAATTTTTGATATATGTATGTATGTTGTTGTATGCGTTATCTGTATGCTTGAGTGAATGAATGTTTTAGCAGAGGCTCTTCCATTTTATAGGAACTGCGGATGACATGCGGTAAAATGTGGAATGTTAGTCCCGTTATTTTGGGCCGCTAGGTAACTGTTTCCTTCTTAGTGGGACACAGAAGTACAGTATGGGTACTCCTTACAATTGGTCATCCGCAGTTTTCTGCAGAAATACAAAGATTTTGTTAAATTATTTTTTTGACCAAATGGAATTAGATTTTTACCTGAATTGATATGTTTGCTTCTTCAAAATTTAATAATTTACACTAATTTTATCTGTATGGAATCACTTCTATAATCGAAAACGTATTAGGCAAAAGAGAAAAAGGTTAAAAAGAAAACTCGTGAACTTACAAATTGACACACTCTACGATCTTCTGTACTAATGGAGTTGGTCTGAGCAAAAGAAAGATTTCTACACAGGCCTTGCTTTAAGTACTTGACACTGTGTACTAAATTTTAGACAATTGGTATAAACAATGCTATGTTCAGGGATCAATTAGAAAACTGATTCTTAGCAACATGTTGGTAGTCAGATGACGAGTTCAGTTCACACAATAAAAAAAATTAACAATCCGATTTCATTGGATGTACGTCACAAAGTTCTAAAACTAGCCATGCATAACTCGAGACTTGCTTTTCTACCTTGGTGTTCGAGTTTTCTTCTTCGTCGCTCATTTATTTATTTATTTATTTATTTATTTAAATAATTTACAAAATTAATTTACAAACTATTTTTTTTTTAAGGCCATATGATGCCGTCTAATATTTAAAGTTTTACATACTAAAAAAGAAAAGAAAAAGTTCTTTATTTAACATATGGCACATGCTGAATATTTAAAGAAAACAAATTTTAATAATTCAAATTAGGGCAAAATCATATTTCATTAAATTTCTGATGAGCGGTTATGGCCAGTCTTATTCGTTGTGTGGTCCTTACATCTGCTGGATTTAGGATTTCGGCTAGTTTCTGGGGAATGTTGTCTGATGATTCATTAGTTTGGCGAGATATGGGACATTCAACAAAAATATGCCAAATGGAGAGAACCGTTCGGCAATTCGCGCACTCCTCCGGTAGTCCACGATTTAAAAATGTTTGGTGTTGAAAATAGATTTTCCTACTCTGATTCGCAATATTTTTATGCGTTCTTTTCTGCTACGAGATTGATTGTACGGGATACGGTCGTAGGAAGATTGATATTTTCGTAGAAATGTCTTAGAGTTCTGCCAGGTTTCTATGAGTTCTTTCTTTTGGTGATGGAGGAATGTTTTGCGCTGGAGTTGGTAGAATTTGGGGTACTCCACAATCAGCGGATAGTTAATAACAGCTTTTGCAGCTAAGTCTGCAGCATCATTTCCTTTGATCCCGCAGTGTCCAGGTATCCATGCTAGCGTAATGTTTTTTTTTTGTGTACAAGCAACTTCGAATTTTCTCCAGCGAAGGGCATTTATTTGTCTCACTCTTAAGGCCCATGAGAATACCAAGATTATCTGTTAAAATCAAGGATCGATCAGAAAATTGTTGAGCATAGGATATACATTTATAAATTGCTGCTAATTCTGCAATGTAATTGTCGGCAGAATCAGGTAGAAGTGCTTGATGAACGATAGATGACTGTGCGTTTGGTTGTAATTGAATAACCGCATAGGAATATCTGCTGTTATAGGCATGTCTAATGCAAATGAGCTTTGGAGTGGTATTAAGGAGATTATCTTACTAAGCGCTGATACAGAATTTTTTCGTATCTTTTGTTTTGAACAGGTTGTTTTTTCAATCGTTTCAAACAGCGGATGTGTCGAATTCACTAATGCTTTGCTGATATGGTTAACTGCCCTTCTTTTTGCTAAGTGTTCAAATGATGTGTAGCCTATTTAACTCTAAGAGCTTCTATATTTGTAGCTCTCAAAGCTCCAGATGCTGTTCTAAAACAATCGTTGATAGCTGCATCAATTTTCTGAATATTTTTTTTTGTTGTCCACATATAAATGGTTATACCATATTGAAACGTACCATCGACTAGAGATTTCGCAATTAGGAGGGAAGTTTCTATATGTGGCCCTTTTCGCTTTGAACAAATCATTTTTAGTGGGTTGTTTAACCATATTGTTGACGTGTATGTCCCATTTCAAATTTCCGCTGAAAGTAACTCCGAGAATCTTCATTTCTTTTTCAAGGGGGATTGATGAATCTCGTAAAACAGGAGGGTTACAGATGCATTTTCTTTTCCTGCAGAGATGTAGCGCTTCCACTTTAGATGAAGGAATAACAGCACCCACTTCTTGAGCCCAGTTAAACATAGTCAAATCTGCTTTTTCTAAAGAATCTTTTACTTCTATAGGATCTCCAGATGAAACAACATAAACGTTATCCGCGTATACTCCAATGAAATCAAGTTTGTTAATCGGTTGGGAGAGTTTAACAATAAGCGAGTCAATATATGCGTTCTATAAGATAACAGAAAGAGGAGATCCTTGTGGCGTACCATTGTCCAATCTCACAATGGAGGAGTTGTACCCGTCGACATTGACTCTAAAAGTTCTGTTGTTCATAAATGACATTACTACCTTGAGTAATGTTTTTGTGACACCCCATTGATATAGTTTGCTTAATTACAGGTACCATCATAACTCTGTCAAAGGCTTTTTCTAAGTTAGATGACATTACTACACTGTGTTTTTTTCTCGACAAATTCTCTGCCAGTGTATGCTCTAGAGGTGCAGGAGTGTGGATACTCCTCTATTGGCTCTGAAACCGTGCTGTACTGTGCTAGCCTTTCCTTCCATCAGCCAACTTATTCGTCTCGCAATAATTTTTTCGAAAATTTTGGAGAGAACGGGAAGAAGAAAAATTGGGCGATATTTATTAAAATCATGTTGATTTCTTGAGGTTTTCGGAATTGGCTTAAGTTTTGCTCTTTTCCAGTCGTGTGGAAAAGTTCCAGTCGATAGAATACTATTATAAAGCGAGCAAATTCTGTCTTTAAGGCTCTCATCGCTCAGTTTTACCATTTTATACGTGATTTTGTCCTCGCCTGGGCTGCTTCCTTTGGTCATCTTCAGAGTTATTTCTAATTCCGTTTTGGAAATATTTTCCGTTAGAAGTGCACACGAGCTTTGGTTAGAAGGTGGTTGAAGATTTTGTAGACTGAAGTTTAGTTTATTTTCAATCATACTCTCTTGATATGTACTATCCATTTCTTTCCATTTCTCTGCGAATATGTTTGCTATAATTACTGGATCTATTTGTAGTTTTTCATCTATTAGCATGTAGGGAAATTTTCTCTCTGTGTTTGGGTAGCGAATGGCTCTAACCCATCCCCATAATGTTTTCATATCAAGTGATGGGTTCATAGTGTTGATAAAGGTTTCCCATGAGGATCTCTTTGAGATAATGGATTCACGCCTAGCTTTGGCAAATAATTTTCTATATGCAACGCAGTTTTCGGTGGTCGGGTACCTGCGGGCTTTCTTCCAAGCCTTGTTCTTTTCCTTAACTAAAATTGCTATAGCTCTTGTGAACCAGATAGGGTTGGTCTTTAAAAATTTCGGCTGCGTCACAGGCATAGCTGTTGCAGCAGCGGTTCTAATGATTTTTTTTGATTTTTGATGCTTCTTGGTTAATGTTGCAAGTTGAAGCTATTTGTGAATTAAGATTTTTTGTTACCTCCTGGAACAATTTCCAGTTTGCAAGTTCTTCTTTGAATCGGGGAGAAAACTTAAGTCCCAATCTTTGTTCTGGGGTGCTTAAAATGATCGGGAAATGATCCCTACTTATAGCCTCAGACAGTACTTCCCAACGCAGGAAAGGAGCAAGATCTTGGGATGCGAAGGTAACATCGATTGCAGAAAAAGTGTTTCTAGTGCTGAAAAAAGTGGGAGATCCATCGTTCAAAGTTATGAGACCACGATGATTCGCAAAGTTTTCAAACATAGTTCCTGCATTATTTGTAGTGTTTGAACCCCATAAAGTATTGTGGGCATTAATGTCACCCATAATTATGTGATGGAAATTGTCATTAACAGTAGGTATGCTATTCAACAAATCTAGCAAAATTTGT
Source organism: Volucella inflata (assembly GCA_928272305.1). NCBI lineage: Eukaryota > Metazoa > Arthropoda > Insecta > Diptera > Syrphidae > Volucella > Volucella inflata. The sequence continues at coordinate 39,570,112 of OV743716.1, read as the reverse complement.
ACGTCATGTTCTCTATATACTCGTATATTTGTAATTTTTATTGGATTTGGCCCAGGAATTTCAATGGTTTGATGTAGTAGATTCGTATCAGAGGTTATATGATAGTTAATTGGTATTTTGCGTATTCATAAGCTTTGTTAAAAGGAAATGTTTTGTAATTTTTTACTTTAAAAAATTCTTGGTTTTTTTCATTGATATGAGTTTCTTGTAACGCAATAATATCTGGTTTGTATTTAGCTATTAAGCGCTCGAGAGCATGCTTATTACTGCAAAATCCTTGAATATTCCATTGGATTATTAGTAAATCTAAAGTCAATCGAGGCATTTATGTGGTTCTTGGTGTTCGTTTAAGAGAAGTGCATTTGGGAGTATATTAGGTGGTTTTCCATGTAGTTGCTGGAGGTTATTTAATTTATTTGAAAGATTGGTTAGTTTGATTTATATAGGATGCGGAAGACTGAGGGATTATATCCAGAACCTTTCTGTTCTTTTTCATTAATGTTGGAGCTTGATGCTGAGGTGCTGTTAATGGTGGTTTTGTTCGATATTTTGATACTTTGGTTGTTTCGGAGTTAAGAGTTCCTTTGTAATAGTGATACCGTTTCCCTCTTTGATACTATTTGGTTGAATTGATTTTTTAGGAGATTTAAGAGATTATTTTGTAGAGAGTTGGGTTCGGCTGTGAGGAGTTCGGATACAGGGGTGTTCTCTGAGCGGTTTTGTTGTTCTTGTTTTTGTGTTTTCTCCAATCGAGATTTTATAATCTCTGCCATTGTTGGGTTGCCTCCACGGCGCTTCTGCAGAGCCGGTAGTTGGGGAAGAGAGGGATTATTGTTGTATATAGCCCAGGCATCGCGAGCAGTACAACGACGATCGGCTTTGATTTTGTTGATCGATTTGTATCGAAGGAAAGCAGGACAGGCAGGGTCGTATGAAGTGTGGCTCTCTTCATTGCAATTAATGCAGTACATACGTTTGCATTCATCATGAGGTGGAGGGAGACAGCAGTTTTTGCAGAGAGAGGTATTGTGACAATGGTTTTTAGTGTGCCCAAGTTTTTGGCATGTTACACAGCGCATAGGATTTTGTATGTATTCTTCCACCTTGCAGTTCACCCATCCAATTTTGACCTCATTTGGCCAACGAATCAAGTCGAATGTTAATATAGCCGCACCTGTGGGAACTTAAACATCGTTCTCTTTTTTTCTCAGCATTTTTTTGACGCCAATAACTTTGAATTTGTTTAGCTCTGTCAATAATTCTTCTTCAGTTAATTCGAGAGAAGATTCTGCCTTGAGTGGAATTGGAATTAAGACTTATGTGGTTTGATACCTTCACTGGAATTGAGTCAATTCGTTTTGCTTTTAGGAATTTGTCGGCTGTACTGACATTCATGACTTTAAGAAGTAAATCTCCTGACCTCATTGCTTTAACTTCTAAGATATCTTTAGATATATGTTCCAAACCACGATTAATTTGGATTGGGTTATATGATGAAAGGGGCCGAATTTGTTCTCCAGTTTTTTCCATTCCTGTTACTACTATGTAGCGCGGGATATTATTGTCTGTATTAATTACAGGTAATTCGGGATATTCTTCGTCATGTCTAGTGCGCTTATTTTTGCGTTAATTTGGGGTACTATTTCTCTGGTTTAAGTCCACATCAGGCTGTAGACCCTTAAACCAGTTCTGGCGAAGGGGGGCTGTCCCCCCCGCCCATGATTAAGTGCTGCAGTTGTCTTTTATTGTTTTTTTTTGTTTATTTAGGAAAATTAATAGACGACTTACCCCGCAGAATAAGAAAAGGAAAAAAGGAAAATCACATAGTAAGTAGTCAAACGAAGAGTTGGTATGTACTCTCTAGACTTTCACCAATTGAAAAAAAAATTCTTAAGAGAAACACGTGTGAACACGGCGTTTGCCAAGAAAAAAAAACTGTTCGTCGCTCATTTTAGACGGTGTTATGATACGAGGGCGGGTCAATAAGTCCGTGACTTTTGGATTAAAACACAGATTTTTTGATAAAAAAATAATTTTATTTTTCAACGTAGTCTCCCTTGAGCTCTATACACTTTGTCCAACGCTTCTCCAATTTTTTTATCCCTTCCAAAAAAAATGATTTATCGAGGTCCTCAAAATAGGCCTTTGTTTGCGAGATGACTCCATCATTGGAGTCGAATCTTTTTCCACCAAGCCATTTCTTCAGGTTTGGGAACAAGAAGTAGTCGCTCGGAGCCAAATCTGGAGAATAGGGTGGATGAGGGAGCAATTCATAGCCCAATTCATGGATTTTTGCCATAGCAACTGCACATGTGTGCACCCTTGCATTGTCTTGGTGGAAAAGAACTTTTTTCTTGGCCAAATGAGGTCGTTTTTTTTTCAAATCGTCATTGAATCGGTCCAATAAGTTGGCATAATATTCCCCATTGATTGTTCTTCCCTTTTGAAGGTAGTCAATGTGGATTATACCGCGTGCATCCCAAAAAACAGTCGCCATAACTTTATTGGCTGACAAACCCACCTTGGCCTTCTTTGGCGCCGATTCAACCTTAGAAACCCACTGTTTTGACTGTTGTTTGTTCTCTGGTGTGTTGTGATGGATCCATGTTTCGTCCACGGTTACAAAACGGCGCAAAAACTACTCCATATTGCGATTAAACAACGCCAAACCTTCCTGTGAAGTTGTTACACGATTGCGTTTGTGGTCGACTGTGAGCAAACGCGGCACCCATCTTGCGGAAAGCTTTCTCATGCCCAAGTGATCATTCAAAATTGAAACCACTGAGCCATGCGAGATCCCTACGGCTTCCACAATCTCTCACACTTTCAATCTTCGGTCGGCCAACACCATATCGTGAATTTTTTCGATTGTTTCGGGTGTAGAGACCTCAACTGGGCGTCCAGGACGTTCGGCATCTTCAGTGCTTGTACGGCCACAACGAAATTCAGTAAACCACTTTTTTACCATTGAAATCGATGGTGCAGAGTCCCCATAGTATTTATCAAGCTTAGCCTTGGTCTCGGTAATGGTTTTTTTTCGCAAGAAATAATGCTTAATAAGCACACGAAATTCACTTTTTTCCATTTTCTCCTCAAATTAGTGAGTAGTCTGATAAAAATAGCTGTCAAACACAAACTAACTGACGCAGCAAGTTTAAATTTTGACAGGAGTCAACTGACAGATGCCTGTTGACAGGAGCAATGTTGCTGTTTCAGTAAAGAGGTCAGAAATTCAAAAAGTCACGGACTTATTGACCCGCCATCGTACGTGCACATATATAATATGCTTGCTTCATTAGCCGTGAAGTAACGAACATTATCGGGCGACCGGTATCGAGAGGAAAATCGTTCGAAAAACAAATTTTTGCATTAATGGTTTTTGGAGGAGAAGATTCAACGATATCGACCTCGTCAGAAAACTGCACATCCGTCGCCTTAAATTTGTAGGACATGTAGGGCGAATGTCCCCCAATGATCTGGTTCGCCGAGTCTTTGAATCTCATCTGGAATGACAACATTACAGAGGAATTCTTTGCCGCCGTGATGTCGGAAAAACAAAAGCGGATTCTGAGTTACTAAGGGCTTCTTCATGTACTTGAAATAAATGTCTGTACCTAGACATAACTCTGATATCAAAATAACCAAATCGAAGACAGCCGAATAAATCAGAAAATTGTTATTTGGCTATAAAGGCATGATAGATGCCTTACCCATGAACATCGTTCCATTAATGCTTTATGGTTTCGAATCCGCAATCCATCAAATCAGTTTTAGGTATCAATAAATGCCTACTCGTGATCTCATGATTTTCTCATCTTCTGTGCCATTTCCATTGCATCTACAGACAGACGAGTATTTCATGAAACGTCTCTATTAAACTGCTTTACATCAGAATTATAGATAATAACGATGACTGCCGAAAATGTTACTACCAGTGGGATGACTTAGGTACCTCTTAAAAATCAAAATTACATTTCTAGGATATTTAAAAAGGAATAATCGTATTATTTGTTACATTTTAGAGAATAAACAACTTCTCAATCAAATTTCAAGGATTCATCATAAGAATCCGTAAATTGTTAAATTACCACGATTTAGCACGAAGCAGATAAACAAGCTTAATACGATTTCATTGTGCCAATAACTGTTTCGCTGAAATCTGTTACTGCCACCCTATCTCGGGAGGGGGAAATTCATATCCTTTCACCCTCCAGGACTGGCTGGCTGTTCAAATAAGCATGAAGCTCATACCGAGTTAAATTGGGAAATTACAAAGCCATACACAGCACGTGTATGGAGAGGCTTTACTCTACACCGCCATATAAGGACATTCCATAATTTGCAAGGATCAAACTCAGACTCAGCCTCACACTCACACACTGACGCCTCCTCGCCAGATTTGAAACAGTTGTTATTATATTTTTTAGTGGCATACGAGTAGAAGGGGTATAATAAAAATCATCTCATTATTTCATGTTTACGCATTGTGGGTCTAAGTACTATTAGCGACGTTTTGCTTCGCATATTCTGGAAGGGATTAATTAACATGAAGCATTTTACCACCTCTACTGGCTTCACCGCTACATCGAGTGCCCCAGTACTCTCTGGAATGGTTGCTGGCTCTTGTTGTCGTTAAAAGCTGGTATTCAGTGCGTTTGGAAATAAATCCAGGTTCGTGTCTTCCGCCTCTAATTCGATTCGAAGGAACGCTGAAATTAATTACATTACTTTGCTCGCGCAAAAAAAAAGAAGATAAACAAGGATGTACCCTAGCAAAAAGGGATTTTACGGTTTCGGCTTTTCTCTGCCTTTTTTGTTTTGCCTTTTCCATTTAAGGCCGCTTTTCGCCTCGTATTTGTATGCCTATGAGGTAAACGGATGTGTCTTTGATGCGGCAGGACCGACTGTATAGATTTTGTTGGCAGCTATTTCTCTAGAAGGACTCCGGTTGTGGTTTTTTTTTTGGGGATAGGGGTAGGAAAACAAGCTTCCAAAGGGAGGTTTCATCAAGAAAAGATTCAGTTCGCGTAATGGAATTGAAATATGGTTCATTAATCAAAGCGGAACGTGTGGGTAATTTGCGTGTAATTATCTCAAGGGAGTAGATTTGCGCTGTGGAATTTTTATTTACCTAAATGAAAAGAAATCGTATCTGTGTGAATGGGGAATGCTTAAATGTTATTGGCTTCTTGGGATTATCATTGAAATAATAAAACGGCAACAGCAAGGATCTTTGGGTGTTTTTCTTGAAGAAAAGCAATTCGTCTTTGAAAAGGTAAAGCGAAGAGTACTCAGTTATTTATTGGTCGATCTTAGAGTTTTAGAGTGGTATTCTGTGCAGACAAGAAAATAAACAAAAAAGATTTAAGGCCAGTAGTAAAGGCAATGATTTTTGTTTTAGTCGGTCGGTTACAAAAACATTTGGTATGCAAACAATAAATCTTTCCCTTCGTTCTTGCGTTTAGTCAATACAAAACGAGGATTCTTTCAGAGCATAGTACAAACCCTCTATTAACCTAAGCCAAGGCTGTTTACAACGAGTAACTAATGTTTAAAGAGATATTTAAGTTCCGTAAGGCAACTGAACTCTTTTCATAAGCACTACCTGTAAGGTTTGTTGGTAGAAAAGAATGACAAATTAGAGTGCGGGTTGAAAGGAGCTGATGAGAGGTGTTCTATCGTATTTCATTTGCAAAAATCCCCAAACTTTCTGAATGAAAATTGGCGACCAATAACGGAAACCAGATTTTGGCGAAGATATACCACCTTGATCGCGGAATTTATTCAGCAAATTAAAAATACAAGTTTTTTCATCTAAATCTATACTGTCCCCATCAAAGTAATTTCCTTCGACTGCATCACACTTATGCCAGCGCTTGATCCAATCCTCGAAACATTTTTTATATTCGGTTTTCGGTATATTTCGGCTGCTGAAACGCGTTCCCCGTAGTGGTCTTTTAACTCGATTGAACAGAAAGAAGACACAGGAAGCTAAATCAGGTGAATTCGGTGGCTGATAGATGGTATTTGTTGCATTTTTCATCAAAAAATTACGAATAATGATGGCACTGTGCGACGGTGCGTTAGCATGGTGCAAAATCCACAAGTTTTCTACCCACAATTCAGGTCTCTTTCGGCGAATAGCTCTCTTAACGCCCAAATACTCTTTGTTTACTCTCTGGCCTTCTGGCAAAAATTCATGATGCACTACACCGTTGTAATCCATGAAAACCGTGAGCATTGCCTTCTTTTTTGACTGAAAACGATGTGGTTTTTTTGGTCTCGGCTCATTTGGTGAACGCCGTTCACTTGCCTAATATCTGGATTGCGTGTCGTACACAAAAATCCACGTCTCGTCTCCAGTAATGATCCAGTTGATGAACGTGGGATCGGATTCAGCCTCTATTTTGCAACGTCAACACGGTCCCTTTTTTGCATGAAATTGAGGTCTTTTGGCACCAACTTTGCTGCTACACGACGGAAACTCAAATCATTAACCAAAATGTCTTGGACGAATCCATAGGCAATGTTCAAGTCCTCCGCTATCTCTCTGATGGTTAATTTGCGGTTATTGACCAACATTTCCTTTACTTCATCAATGTTTTCTTCGGTTTTCGATGTCGGTGGTCTGCCACTCCGTTCATCATCTTCGATTGACTCACGACTACTTTTGAACCGCTCGTGCCACTGGTAAATGACCATTTCCTTTAGACAATCGTTGCCGAAACACTTTTGCAATATTTCCAACATTCGCGCACCATTAAATCCGTTTTTTACGCAAAATTGAATACAAGTTCGTTGTTGCAAATTTGAATTCATTTCTAAAATTGTAAAAAATCGCCAACACACACAGAGATAGATGTACTCTTGGCTACGTAACTTTTGCAAATGTCAAGCTATGATGCTAAGATTTAGAGAGAATATCATAAAGATGTACCAACTTAACAAGAAAAACAGAACTCAAATCAGAACAATGGGAGCGCCACACGGTGATTATTCCGGGAATGTGGTATTGCAACACGTGTATGGTTGGCAATTATATCTTTACTACAAAAAAAAACTTCGATCTTGAACCAACTGCCACCAACAATATCGTGTGGAAAATTGCTTCATTCTTGTCGTGCACCAATGCCCGTGATGAATCTATCAGAACTTTCGACGGAAAAGCGGTAACAACTTGGCTTCCACAGGAGAAAGAAAATATTGCCAATTATGTTGCATATACGACACGACCTCCTTAAGTTCTTTATCATGCTTTGACTCCATGGCGACGGTCACGACGTTTACTTTGAAATGTCTTAGACATTGGCAATTGGATGAACCCTGTCCTCGCTGTCTCTGATGGCACGTTGACAACGTTGCCACTTGCCTTCGGTATTTGATCTTGCCGCCATATCAGTTATTAAGAGATTTATTGAGACGCGTACAGCGAGGATTTAGGCGATTTTAGCTTTTTGTTATGCATTCCCACAGTTATTCTTCTTTTTCGTTAAGGTTGGGAGGCATTTATACCTCTGCTGCAACAATATGGTGATTCGATTCAATGTTGTCTGCCCGAAAAGATTCGACGTCACGAATACAATGTGATTAATTTGTTTATGCGTTTCATGTCATCTTGTGTATTGTATATTGAGATACCGAAACCGTATGCTTGTTATAGAAATTTATCATCCCGCTGGAAAGTCAATAAGCCAGTGCTAGACGTGGTGTCATATAGGTTGTACCTTCCAACTATCGACTAGTACGATTTTACCGTCATACTTCGGACATCGCTCATACTCGTATGTTATCTCGAGAAGCTCGTAGGATCATTCTTTAGTGGTCCATATGAGCTTTATGTTAGCATAAAATGCTTCCTCGCGTGTCGAAGGCTCAAGACTTCCTGCCTAAGTCACCCGCATAGGCAAATCCGCACGGTTGTATATATAAGTATCACAGTTTTTCGTCCTTTTTATGTCCATTCATTACATCACAATTACTGGGTGTCGGTGATATCTGCGTAATTGCAGTCAAGAGCCTCCGCTTTTGCTTAGCTGCACCTGGCCTATTAAAGAACCGAACATTTCACATGCAGATCTGAAGGTCGTTGTCTTTGAAACGTTTGGTAGGGTCTTCAACAGTAAGTCTATTTTTTATCTGAGGTCTTTGGTTGTTCTTCACATCATTTTAACGTGGATGCGAATTCGTGAATTTGATTTGAACCGAGTGCAGAAAAAGTCAATTTCGTATTTCCATAACTAAATCAACTTCATTCTCCACTCCTCTGGTTGAGACTCGAAGGCTGTTTAGGGAGTATCATTCGTTCAATATGGTGCAGTCGATCTTGGATGCGTTGACACTTGATTTAACCAATACCACTGAATGCCCAAAGTTTCTTGAATTTCCTCTTCGGTCCAAGTCAATGAAAGCATGACGAAACACCCCATACAGTATTTTTCTCACGAAAAGACCAAGTTCCTCTAGATCTGGTTTGATAAATTACAAGACTCTGCGTCGGAGAGCACGGTAGGGATGGTAAGGGATTCCTATTAAGCCAATTCGGTCTTACGTGAGAGAACTCTGAGGTTCTGTGTATTGTACTTCTCATCATTTTCCTTCTGAAAAGCCAGTGGTCATTCCATCTCTTCTCCTGCATATAATCGGTGACAGTTTTTTTTTATTTCATTGTGGTTGGTTATTGTACTATAAGACAAGGGACTTACTGGTGTGAACCTATATATTTGTCCTGATACTTTAGCTGTAAGATAATTTTGCTTATATTCCCTCTAGATACAGGTCACCGGCCACTGATTTCGTCCCTCTGGGCTGGTTGAAAAACGACAAAAAACAGGGACATACTCGTACATGTACTGCTGACTAAAACCAGACTTGCACAATAAGCCTTTTACTTTTTATGGAAATGAGTGCCTATACGAATCAATCGAGTGCCTCTCAAATTCTTGTGCTGGTAGAATCGAATTCTAAAGACCGATAGCAGTGTCGCCAAAAAAAATTAGGAGATATGGCACAGTGTGTTGTGTATCTCTCGGCTGGCACAACAAAATCCCTGGTTTGATGGAAAAAATGAGAAGAGCCTGAAGCAAACAGATTTCGGTTGTTTTTGAGAGTTTTCAATTCAATTACAATTCATGGACAAACAGCCACGCTGGTTCATGTGGCTATCATGAATCATTTGGAATCACATTCCAAATCAAAAGCACCGAACGAAAGGTTCGGGGTTCGATTTCCAGCCCAGATACAGTTTGTTTTATGTTTTTTTCCTCCTATTTTTAATTCGGAATTGAAAAGTGCAAAAAATAAAATTAAAATCATGTAATGAGTGAAAAGCTAGTGGCAACCACAAATGGCACGTGAAGACGAGATGGCACGCCACCTAGCAATTGTGGTATCTGACGGCAATGCCAAGAAAAGGAGGAAACTCAGGCCAACTCCCGAATTGGTCAAGCGCCAATCTACCCAGCGTGTGGGTAGATTGAAGGAGGAGGTACAAACAACTTTGGCAAAGGCAGTAGAAAACATTATGGGTGAGGAGTCGGAATACGTATACATATCTGACTGCGGGGAAGGCCACTACATGGGTAATGACAATACCTTTGCATCGGCTTCTGAGTCAGTAAGAGTCAGTAAGAAGTAAAACCAGTAAGAACAGCAACAATATGCACAATAAAATAAACAACAACAGCAACATCAGAAGCGGAAGCAACAGCAACATAAACAGCAGCAAGTCAAGCAAAGTGCACCATCAATCAACACCTATAAAATGAAATTAAAGGAAACTATTGATTGGTGTAAGTCGGCCATAGGCAATAATTTGTTTATAAAACGATCAACAGTAGATAGACATGCGATTCATTGAAGTGGATCGGTATTCTAAAATAAAGAAGTTATTGAAGGAATCTACGACGGAGTTCTTCTCCTTTACCCCGAAGGTAGAAAAGCTGCAAGTTAAGCCGTTCGTCACAGCCAGAGCCAAAATTGAGAAACGGAAACTACCGTTTTTTCTGGTTCAGCTAACACTCGGTTAGAACCACAAGTCAGAAGAATCTGCTATAGGAAAGTACGGAGTGTCAAAAAAAAAACAACTCTCTTATATTTTATACAGGAACACGGGATGCACCGAAAATGATCGGGGTTGTCCTAAATTCCACTACATAAAAAGAGTACATCTGGCTCGGCAGCAAAAAGTGGAGGTTGAGCGTTCATCTGTTCAAATGCAAACACCATCCGTTACTCCCCAGTTACCTTCGCCCAAATGGCGGCATGGCGGGGAAAAACGGTACATCCAGCGAAGGTTGCTTCTCAAGCCCCTGCGTCTAGAGCACCAGAACCTATACCTGACATATTACTTATCCTCCTCTCTATCCAGAGTCAGGATTCCTAAGAGAGGAATTGCAGGAAAACCATTTCATTATCGGCGGAGATTTCATCGCCAAACATAGAGATTTCGGAAATGATACACGAAATACTAGAGGGAACATACTACCTATATTCAATTGGTGGGGTCAATACAATGTGATGTATAGACTCGACCGGAAGGCGACGGATGGTCCGGCGATTCCTAGACACGGCTCTTATTTGTTTGATACACGGTTAAAACTATCAGGCACAAACCAACAAACAATAAACTATCTACACACTTTTGTGTATGACAGTGACCATTGCGGTCTTAGTATGGTCATAACCCTTCCGAACTTAACTGCCGAATTGCATGAGTATATTCCAAGTCTTTCCTACATCTATAGTAGGGTGCGTTGAATGCACTTTTGCAGAACGCTGACTTGAGCACTCTCCTCGCATTCGCTCTACCGTCTACCGTTCAGGAGTTTAAGAGGTATCTAAAACTAATGGACAAGACAATCAAATGAACAATGGGCAAAAGGATACCTCGGTATCAACACATCGACAACGAAGACTTACTCCGCAATTCAACTATAGACGCACTCCACCGACATAAAAGTAGAATACTGTCAAGACTGGGAAACCTTGTTCAGACAGTTTACTGATAGTCATAACCTGGAGATCAAGATATTAAATCATTGAATTACTAAAAAGTAAGAAGTCAGTGGGAATTGATGAAATACCGAACATTGTTCTTCGACATCTCCCATTAGAAGCGGTGGACATTTATACCACACCCTTTAACAATGAATAATCCACATTATCCAGCGTATTGGAAAACTACGGTGGTACATCCCATCCCCAAACGGGATAAAGACACTTGAAATCCGACGAATCTCCGGTCGATCAAACTTCCTCTAAGCATCAATAAGGTTTTTGAAAAAGTTATCAATAGAGTCCTAACCAAGTGGATTGAGAACAGAAATGCATATAGTTCCGGATAATCAATTCAGTTTCAAGGCGGGGAATTATGTTTTTGATCCAGCGTCTGAACTGGTTTCTGATATCCAATGGAGCAAAGCCAAGAAACAGTACACAGGTGCCTGCCTGAATAACTTGAAAAAGGCCTTCGATACCTTATGGTTAGAGGGACTCTATTACAAGCTGAATAGGCTGAGCATTAGTAAACTACTTCTCTATATTATTTTTAATATGCTCACCGATATACAGTTCATCGTGAAGAATGGCGATGTGACTTCTACTGGAGCACTTCACATTGAAAAGGGTACAACAAGGTGTGGTTAACTCGCCGATCCTATTCAACATTTAAAAAATAAACCTATCAGATGCCATAGCATACGCAAACGACTTAATCGCGTACAGACCAGGTTCAAGGTTTGAGGTCATTAACAAACTTTTGCAATGTGACTTCGATAAAATTTAACGATATTGCGCGAATTCCTGCGAACACTAGAATTGGCAAACGTTTTTTTAGGTCAACACGGGCAGCCACTTGCTTGTCGAAATGCAGTCGGATGCTAGGTCAATAGCTGTATTTTCATATTTTAACAAACATACAGATGTGTTTGGCCAGAGCCAAAGGTGCTTTTGCCCTTACAAAGAGACTGTTTTATAGCAGGCAACTCGATGCGAGGGTAAAGGTGATCTATTAACTGCTCCTTATTTGGCCTATGTACGTATTTGGTTGTCCCTTGTGGTTCAAGTCGTTTGGGAAAGATTTGGGTGTTTGAGATTTGTATGTCTTCCCCTATACAGAACACTAGAGTACACAAAATTCTATCCTATCTATGAGGTCTTGTACAATTTAAGAGAACTTAATAAGAGTGAACAATTTTATTATTAAGTTGATTCGAAGACACATTGCAAGAGCCATGACATCGTCGAAAAACCTGATATCCGGATACTTACCCAATTATATGTATCACGAGAGAGTTCGCTTTTTAATGTGCTTTATGTGGTACTAAGTTGGCATGATTTCCACGTAAGTTGAATTTTAACAAAAAGACGAGAATTTCGATTACCAGACTTCATGTAAAAAAATGTTTAATACTTTATAACAATAAAGGTTACGCCCAGGAAGAATTTTAAGATCAAGGAATAAGGGAGAGCTAGAATATCTGAATGGTTTATGGGATAATCAAGGTATAACATATTTTTGTAAAACAAGTAGGGGATAGATTTCATTGCGATCTGAACCTCCCCAACAAGCAATATCATATTGCAACTTTGAATGAAAGACTGCGTAGTAATTTGATTTTAAAAGCGTTGATGGATACACATGGCAACGATTAGTATAAGGCCTCGTAGAAGAAGCATCTTCCGACAGGTGCCGGTTCCTTAAATGACGAGAATGGGCCTCTGCAGCCGAACATCTTGCAGCTCTGCTAATAAGTCCTACTTTACGCCTTCCCGTGGCGCCATCTGGGAATCTCACTAGAGGTTGCGAAGTGAAGGGGGCAAATGGCGAGTATCCTGCGCCATTAACAAGGATTAGTGTCGGAAAAACAAAACAAGACCTTATCCGGGCTACTCCGGCATATTTGGAGCTCAGGCCGGAAAGGATTTCCAGGACTTAGTCAGGGTCTTGGAAAAGAGATGGTGGCGGACGAGCGCTATAAGGGCCAACGGCAGCGCTCACATCCCGGAACGGGTTACTGGCTTCGGTGTAACCGACCCCTCGTCCTAGGGGCACTCAAAGTGGAACTGGTACTCCAGGTTGGGGGTTGTGCCGCCGGGGTAACTGCCCGGCCATTTAAAAAAGATTAAGTTGCGAAGCATCAACAAGCCTCGGATATGGACGGATCTACTGTTGACAACCCACGCAAACGATTTAAGGACAATGAGCTTCGGATATGCACGTGGAATGTTAGATCTCTTAATAGACCACGTGCAGCCGAGCAACTAGCGGAGGCCCTAGACTGCTGCAAAGCAGACATAACCGCCATCCAAGAAATGCGATGGGATGGGCCGGACAAAAAGAAGATGAAAAACTGCGACATCTACTACGGCAATTGCTATCGACGGCAAAAGCAGCGCTTATTTGGATGCGGATTTGTTGTCGGAGGCAGACTAAGACGAGAAGTCCTCAGCTTCCGGCATGTGAGCGAACGCCTCGTAGCAATCCCCATCAAGGCTAAATTCGCCAACATAAGCCTCATATGCGCGCATGCCCCCACAGAGGAGAAAGATGATGACACCAAGGATGCCTTCTACGAGCTCCTCATCAAGACCTACGAGCAATGCCCTAGCTATGACATTAAAATTGTCCTCGGTGATTTTAATGCAAAGCTAGGAAGAGAAGGTATCTTTGGTGGAACAATCGGAAAATATAGCCTGCAAAACACCACCTCCGATAACGGATTCAGGCTAATCGACTTTGCGGCGGGGCAAAACATTGTCGTGGCTAGCACGCGGTTCCCACATCACGACATACACAAGGGGACTTGGAGAACTCCTGATCAATCAACAGTCAACCAGATTGATCACATTGCGATCGACGCAAGACACTCCTCCAGCACTATGGATGTCCGTACGTTCCGAGGAGCCAACATCGACTCGGACCATTACCTTGTTGTAGCCAAGGTACGGTTGCGGATATCCCAAACTACGCCAAGACAAACTAATGCTGTGAGAAAATTCGACGTCAGACGGCTACAATCGCAAGAGATCGCCAAGTCCTTCTCCGATCGAGTGTCTCTTAATCTCTTAAGTGGTCCAATGCCGCCAGCATCAAGCATCGAAGACCATTGGAAACACTGCCAAAACGCCATCAGAGATGCCGCTTCTGATGTGCTGGGTTTCACTCGTCCAACACAACGAACAACAATGGTGAATGCCGGCAAGCACATACAGCAAAGCAAGATGCATATAACGCGGCGCTGCTTAGAAAGACCAGAGCTGCTCATTAGCTCTATGAGCGGAAGAGGAGAGACGAACACCGGCTTCTTAGGAGGAAGAAGAAAGAGCATGAGAAGTTCGGGATCGAGGAAATTGAGAGATTTTACTCCAGGAATGAGATTCGGAAGTTATACCAAAAGGTAAAAATAACATGCCGCGGAAACAAACCCCGAACCGAAGCCTGTAGAGATGAACAAGGGAACATCGTAGTAGAATCGCAGTCGATGCTGAGGATTTGGAAAGACCATTTCTGCAGACTGTATAACGGCGATGACGGACCAAATACCGTTGTCAGGCAGAATCAACCTTTCAACTTGGACGATGATGACAAACAATTCCGTCCACCTAACCTGGATGCAGTGAAGATAGCAATATCGAAGCTTAAGTCCAACAAAGCTACTGGAGCGGACGGCCTGACTGTCGAGATTTTCAAAGCGGCAGGCGATGATTTGGTACGGAGCATACACCATCAAAGTATGCCCGATGAATGGAACCTCAGCATTGTATGTCCGATTCTCAAGATAGGAGACCCTCTGAACTGCGCCAACTACAGAGGCATCAGTCTCCTTAACATCGCATATAAGATCTTATCCCCCGTATTTTGTGAACACCTGAAGCCGTTCGTCAACAACCTGATAGGTCCATATAAGTGTGGCTTCAGACCAGGAAAGTCCACCATCGACCAGATATTCACACTACGGCAGATCTTGGAGAAGACCCATGAGCTTCAGATCGATACACATCACCTATTTATCGATTTTAAAGCCAAACTCGTCCGTCTGTGCAGGATGACGATGGAGAATGCACGCTGCTCCATCAAGGTCGGTAAAGACCTCACCGAGACCTTTGATGTCCAGATTTTTTAAACATCGTACTTGAAAGAATAGTGCAAAACTCACAAACAAACACAATAGGCACTATCTTTCAAAAGTCCGTCCAACTACTCGCATACGCCGACGCCCTAAATGGCTAAAACGCTAGACCATTTCTCTTGAATTCGACCTTCATCTTGGTCTTGCAACAGGAAATTTTGTGTACTTCCTTTCGTCAAATTGCGTGCCCCACATCAGAGAAACCGAATTTTTTCTTCAATCAATAATGGGGGTACAAGAGAAGGCATCAAGTATCCTAACTGAGTGTCTTCCTATACATACATCCATATTATATTTATTTTTTTTTTTTGTTCGAAGCGAAGTCCAGATGGTTGGAAAAAATTCACCGGAAACCGTGTTCCATGAAACGTCTGCACAGAAGTGCCTCGTATTTTCCCACAATTCAGTAAATGTACACGTTGCTTCAGTAGAGTGATCCTTTGTCATCTCTTATTCAATGTCTAACAAAGTTGTTTGCCTTTATTTTTGGAGATTTAAATTAATTTCTATTGTGGATGTGAAATGATTCGAATAGTTGGAATCGAACAACAAATATTGAAATGCTCCTTGAAGCCTGTTCATATTATCTAAATAAATAATTTCTCCTTGGAAATACAAACTCTGTAGCTTTTGTGTTTCTGAAAGCGGAACTGCAATCAGTTGTCCGTCTATGTGCTCACTCAAACTACCTTCCTTGGCAACAAAATCCAGAAATATAAGCCCAACCATAATGCACCCATTCTTCCATTGAACGCAAACTTCACTCAAACGATTTACTCTTCTCCTGTATACCCTGGCAGGATATAGGGTAACCTACTCCTCCATAAAATGGTTCGTTTAACCAACGCAATCAACCAAACTAGCTATATCAGGCTTCAATTTCGCTGCAACTAACGGTGAAACTCTGATATTCAAAGTTAGTCCTCTTCTGGTAAAACTTTGGTCGCATTATTGATTTTGCTTCCTGTGTCATTGACTTAGTATGTTCAAATTTATATACACGCGCACACGAGTGTGTATGGCTATATGTGGATTTATTAAAGCCTTGTGAATGTTCTCATGTTAGTGGACCTACGAGTAATATATTTGGCAGTGCAAATGTTGATGTAGCTACCACACATACAGACATAGCATTCTATGAATGGACATGTCCTGTTTAAGGGCCAAGCAAGCAGATTTGTGCCTGCGAGTTGCCCGACCTTCTGTCATCTACCAGTTGGAGCTGTTGTCTGAGTATCAATTGCAGCTAACAAGGACTACTCGTTTTGTGTTCTCGATGCAAATTGTAGCATATTAGTGCGAAATTGGAAAATTTTAAAATTAGTTACTAGTGCGTTAGTGCGGAAACATGTTCCCACACGAATATATATATATGTATCTGCACAAATATGTTAATACTCAGGATGGATACAACTAAATCAGAGTCATGGTTGAGTTGTGGCTGAGCATACTCGTAGTTCGTACACATTCGTAGCTATTTTGGAAAGAGTTTGGTTTAACCAAATTGGGCGTGTAGTAGGTACGTGGCTTAGTGTTGGCAAAGTTTACCTAGCTGGATTTCATGTTTTGAGGTCTATAACAAGCAAATAAATTTAAGGATTTAACCCACGCATTTCATTAAATATGGTGTAGTTAGCAAAAAGTGGTAAAATGTGGCTAATAGGCCTTGCAATAATAATGTAGCTCTAATGGCTAATTTCCAATTGTTGAATTTGTTGATTTTGATTTAATTATGTTTTGTTGAGGAATCAATCAATTTAACTTTCATCGTCGAGAAAGTAGATCTAGGTTAATTAAGGCTGTGACCCCGATTTTCAGCTACAATTCCATTTTGGGTAAATTGCACGCACATTTTTTTTGTACAGAATATTACTGTCCTCGACTGGACTTTTGCCGAATGTTTTGCCAAGAATTTTGACAACGCATTGTCCTCCACACAAATCTCTCTTTATTCTATCCCAATATCATTTGACAATTCCAGCGTTATAACTGACTTGTATTTATCTTGTACATGGGGGAAAGGGCAAATTCCAATTACTGGCACGCTATGTATGACAGTGAAAGACTGGGTTCGAACCAGCCTAAAACCCACAAAACTCATCGATTTTGTCATTTGCCTAATCTAAAAGACACCCTCCACAAGCACCCTGCAGGATACCATGGTCTCTTATGTGTGGGATTTTTTTCAGACCTCCCATAGCGACTGTTCATTTAGACATATTGTATTTCATTTTGGCGACAACCTGGTGGAATCAGCGGAGCCTTGGTTGGTACCAATTTATACTCAAGCGTGGAGAGACGAGTCATGCGGTTCTGTTCAGTCACGGTCGTCAATTTTCAGTTCTTTGAATTACGACTGCGTGTTGGCATGTGTTCATGGTCCTCAATAAGTTCTCGCAACTCAAGATCGCGAAAAAAGCTGTTGCTATTGATGCAAATAAATAGTAAAAGTCTCATCTTGGTGTTGGACACGTGCCTCGAAATGCCCGTGTGCGGAGAGAATCTGGTTCACTTCACTCCAGCTAAGGGTGCAGTACGGATATGGGACAGCGCTTCTACCTATCCAAAACCATCTTATCCCGATTTTGCTGAAGAATTCCAACGTTCTATCCCACCTGTTTTCTCTGTGCTCCAGAGGTAGAATAACGATGGGCACGGACAGTGCAGTCACTACAACAGATTTATGTTGTTAATGTTAATTAAATTAAATTTTAATAAAGTATGTAGTTCGATTACTGTTTTACAATTCATATCACTTACTTACTCACTTTAGGTGGCGCTACAGTCTACGGTAGACCTGGTTCTCAGTCAATAAGCGTTTACAGCCTACAGTAGCTGAGGTCCGCCTTCTATTTACCCCCCGTGCCAGAGGGGCGGAATCGAAGACTTTACCGAGCGGAGCTTTGGTGTCCATACGCTCTACATGATCCAGCCATCTCAGTCATAGGATCTTCACTCTTATCGGTAGGTCGATATCGCTGTATAGTACATACAGTTCGTTATTGTATCTCCTCCTCCGTCAATGCAGATGGGACCTGGGAGCAGCCAGGAGCACCCTGATCTGATCTGCTACATGGAGCAGGACTGGGATTATTAAGGTCTTATATAGGGTGACTTTTGCTAGTCAATTGTCTTCTTATTCCGAAGAAGCAGCGATTGGCAAGAGTTATTTTCCGTTTGATCTCAGCACCGGTGTCGTTATCTGAATCGATAGCGGAGCCTAGGTACACAAAATCCTTAACCACATCAAAGTTATACCTGTCGAAGGTGAAGTTCTGTCCGAGACATCGGTGTTGAGTGTCCTTTCTGCTTGACAGCATATACTTGGTCTTGCCCTCATTGACCGCTAAACCCATTTTCGCCGCTTCCATCTTAAGACTTGCGAAAGCGCCACTGACATCACGCTGTTTTCTCCCGATTATCTCAATATCGTCGCCGTATCCGAGTAGTTGGACGGACTTTTGAATGAAAGTGCCTCTTGTGTTTGCCCGGGAGTCTTGCACTATTCTTTTTAATAACGATGTTGAAAAAATCGCATGACATCACATCGCCTTATCTAAATCCTTTCTGGACATCAAAGGTCTCGGTGAGATCTTTACCGTCCTAGATGGAGCAGCGTGCACTCTCCATCGTCATCCTGCACAGACGGATGAGTTTGGCAGGGATGCCAAAACTAGACATTGCTCTGTATAGCTCGTCTCTATAGACGCTGCCATACGTGGCCTTAGAGTCGATAAAAAGTTTGTGGCTATCGATCTATTGAGGGTTCATGGGTTCTCTGCCATAGTGAGAACATTTGGTCTATCGTGGACTTTCGTAACCTAAAGTAACTCTGATATAATCTATCAGGTTATTAACGAACGGCTTAAGGCGTACACACAATACGACAGCTTTGTTGAACTTCAGCTTCGATATTGATATCTTCACTTCATCTAGTTCGGGTGGACGGAAATACTGATCTGCATAGACAAGGTTGGTATTTGTTTCATCGTCGCCGTTTTACAGTCTACAGAAATGCTGTTTCCAAAATCCTCAGCATCGACTGCGACTGTACAACGATGTTTCCTTGTTTGTCTCTGCAGGCTTCGGTTGGAGGTTTGTGTCCGTAGCATGTTTTTGTTTACCTTTTCGTAAAACTTCCAAATTTCATTAAAAGGGTCTCTGACATATGAGCGCTGCCGTTGCTCCATAAAGTGCTCAACCGCCACTATCTCTTTTCCAAGACCCTGACTTTTCTGACCGGCCGGAGCTCCCAATATATCGGAGTAGCCCAAAAAAGGTCTCATTTGTTCCGGTATTTTCTTCCACCGTTAATTCCATTCGGGGAATTCATCCGCTGTCCAGCAGCACTATAGCTATTTTTGTCTGTTGGTCAGCACTCTCGCTTAGAAGTTTTGAAAGTCCAGTCCGGATGGACATTGATCTGTAACCGACGGTTACCACGTGAAGGTATTATAAGCAAAATTCATGTGTGATCTCTTAGTGCCTACCCTATTTCTACAATACCTAAGCGTCACAATTCCTATCAATTATATAAAATCCAATATGTTTTAGTTTTCATAGATACAATTCAATGAACACTTACCAATTAAGTTCTTCACCCGAAAATGTTAACAAATTTGCATTTAATGTTCTTATTAAATGTTCATTTAATTTTAAAATCAACTGTATCAATCTGTGCTTATTTGTTTTAATATATAAATTGCATATATTAACTTATGATGACTTCGTAATAATTTCAATAAATAAAGTTTCTTCTATTGTAGATCGTCTTCCTCTGAGATATGCTTCAATGTTATTAACTCTTTTATTTGAAAATGTTCTGCACGTTTTTGCATACTGATGACACTGGGGACAAATTGCTCCACATGCTAGAAAAGTGTTCATATCGTGACGTTAGCTGCATCTGCTGCACGAATTTTTCCTACATGTTTGTCTGTTGCTATTTTGATGTTGACTATTTTTTTCCTCCTGCTTGCATGTACCCCCACTTTTGTCGCTTTCTATCTGATTCAGTTTATAGTTTCTCTCGAACAAAATTGCGATTTGTATTTCACCCACAAGTGAATACATCTTTTACTAACTCATTTCTTAATGTTTTGAACTCACACAGTTCATAGTTTCCATCTGACTTAGACGATGAAAAAAAAAAATTTAACCATGCCATTATAATGTTTGATTTAGGAACAAAGTGTTCATCAAATTTTGTTTACTAAATCTATATGTTCTAATAGATTTTTCACTCACGTCAAAAGATTCAAAAACCTTCAAATAAAGGTAGTCTGCTCCTAAATCAGGGAGTTAGACTGAATTTTTCTGAATCTCTGTCGCTTCCAACAAGACACTTGCGGCTAAAAATGTTTGGAAAAGTTTTTTACCACATTTTCCATTAGATGATTTTACATCTAAATTTGATTATAGTTAATAACCATATTTTTTTTTTGAATTCTCACTCTCATCGATTTTTACTTTGATCCCACTTCTGACACCATGTAACAAAGAATAGATCATGAAGTCAAACATTTGAGTGACTGTTAACGACTGACATCAATTGGCTTTCCAATGGGGTGGCCGTGGGGTAGTGGTAGTAGCCATCGCTTCTCACTCGGAGGGTCAAGGTTCGAATCGTACTCATGACAAGTTTTTCAATGTGTAATAGGAACTCAGTCAGAAAAATCTGCATGTGAAGGCATAACACTGACATGTAGATTTGGCTGTTGTAGAGTTTTAAGCACAAAACAACCGTTAAAATTTATACGAGTAACCTGAATCACTCCGAGTGAAGAAAAACTCTCCGTCCTATTCGGACTCCAACCCCCTGGCGGGTCAATATCGAAACCAAATATATCTGAGTTTCAAACCATTACATCACAACAATACTCTCCTTTCTCCTCCTTTTATCCTTCCGCCCGCGCCAAGGCAACAGTATAAGAATATCATAAACCCCTTGAGGCGCACGTAAATTAAAAGAAAAAGGAAAGTCCAAGCTGGCAGAAGATATCGCACCGGAGGCAAGACCCTGAATGCGTATTGGGTATATCGGGACTATCTTTGTATTCAAGGCGGTTTGGTGAAAATATAGATAGAACAATATGTCGTATGCAGCTAATCTTTCGGAATTAGCGAAGTTCTTCAGAAAAAGCACGACAAAATCTCAGGAGATCACTTGGAAATTAACAAGATATTGGAGAAGGTAAGGGATCGTTTCTATTGTATAAGTGCAACATAAGTTTCCAAGAATTGTTGCAAGAAGTACATAACGTGTGCGGCTACCAAGAGCTCAAAAGTCAAGCTAAAGGGAAACAGAGCACCTTCAAAAGTATAGCCATTGACATCGGTGGTTACCCGAAACCGTTAACAGTATCCGATACACCCTACTTGTCTTGGAATGCTTCAGTAACTGGCCGAAAGTGTTCCTGATGAGAAATCAAAATGCTAAGAAAGAAGCTGAACAAAAATTCAACAAAATTGCGAGCAAGTTTGTGGTACCAAAAGCACAGGACGAAATTTTAAATTAAACGTCTTCCAGGAAATATACAAATATCTTAGAACACTTAGTCTCCCTGAAACTGATTGAATGCTCGAACGATTTAAAAGGGTCTTGAATAAGCATCTGTCTTAAATCATAGCTTACTGCCAGAGGCAATTAGATCATAGCATACCTAACTCCTTAAGGTCCAACCAATCCATGACCCTTTTTAGTCAAACTGTTCGGTTGCCAGGTGAAATGTAATACAGATTGCAGCCTATTCAGCCTATGCAAGTGAGTGACTATGCGGATGACTATGTCAGCAGGAATCGCAATTAGCACGAAAACACCCGAGAGAAATGAAACTAGCGGACCATAGCAAAATCTATTGACTTTACCACAGTATTCTGGGTGTGGAAAAAAATGTATGGCTGCTGGCTAGTACAGAAAGTTCGCAAAAGATGGCAGGATGTATCAAAAATAAGGCTGAATTTGATAATTGAATTAAAAGTAGGTAAAAGATAAACTTAAGTACAGTGGTGAATATGGGTCATAAATTGGACATAATCATACTATAAATGGTTGATTTATTGTTGTTCCAAGTAAGTCGCTTGTGTTAAATGAAATGAGTTCTAATTTTGAACTCACATAAACATTCTAAATTTCTATGACATGTACATGCGGTTGTGAACAAGTTAAGGCTCAACCTTAATAGGCGAAAATCAACTGAAGCTACTGTCAGAACTGGACGAAAAGTTTCTTTACGTTACTTCAAATGGACAACTTTCCCATAGTAGGAATTTAAAAACGTATCAATCTGTCAGGTTATGTTGCCATTTGTTTTGTTTTGTGTTTTGCATTTGTGAAAACTTTTAATTCGGTACCGACTAAAATTGGAAAATTTGTTAAAGAATTTGTTGTTTTTAATATTTGTTGAAATAAAATGTCGAAAACAAATATTTACGTTGTGAAATAAGTGCTTGCAAAGTGCCTAGAAATTTCGGGCTTTAAAAAATGTAAGCAAAAAGTAGGATTCAATCAAGAGAAAGGCACGAATCCACAGTGAAGGGTTGAACAGAATGTAAATCTTAAGCTTGAATCTGTATCTGATTTCGAACTTTCAAACGTTCAATAAATGTATTATCTGTATCTCAAAGTTGATACAGATTCAAGCTTCAGATTCACATTCTGTTCAGCCCTGTGTTTCCTTCTAATATAAATGTTTTTGAAAGAAATTCCACCTTTTTCGAAAAAAAAGCTTTTTGAATTATTAAATTCAACAGATGCTTGCTGTGAAATTTTCGTATGAAATGCGATCCTGATCGCAATTTATGTACGAAAGCAAAAGTGAACGAAAAATCTGCGAAACCGAGCAGTATGACATTATGGGTGCGAGATACAAATCACTTGTAATCGCACATTTACGTACGTAGTCGTACGGGTCCTTTCGCCTATTATGGGTCTGCCTTTAAATTGACATTTTCGAATTCGAGTTCGAAATAACTTTGCTGGACAGATGTGCCGCAACCTTGACAGTGGCACAACTGTTGGCAGCTCATCAGAAACTTTGCCTTTGATATGGTAAATTTCATCGGCCTAAATAAAGATACCACTTGTTTAAAGATAAATGTCGTTGCCCTGTCCAGCTTATAAAAGGTAGGCCATACGTCAGTATCTTTTTGAATCATATGTTATTTTGACACTGACCATCATTTTCCGCTCAAAAGATTAGTATTATATTTTCACGGTAAGAAGTATATCGTTTTATGCTTGAACAACATGAGGAAATATTGCAAAATTACAACCGCAACCGCAGTTGGAGAGCGTGATTGCTTATTAATAACTGAAAGCGTGCGCTTTAGCCCGAGAACCCCAGCCTCTCGCTTTTCGTCGGCTATGTACGAGTATAAAAGGAAAATTACGGTACAATTACAGTATAATTAAGGAACAAACACTGTGGCGCTGGCAGCCCGGTATGAGTCATGGCCTAGCTTCTTGACACTCATTTGTGTTGCTCATGTTGTCATTTTTGTCACATCTGAACGGGGCCTATGGCTTATCGCCGAGTCCGAACGGCACTCCTTAGAAGCTCTTACGTAGGCAATTTTTTACTTTCGGGAGTTTGCCATTGCCCGCCGAAAGGATGATGGCGATTTGAAAAATTGTTGGTGACCCAGCCTGGAATCGAACCCAGACTCTCTGCGTGATAGTCCAATGAGCTAACTATCGCGCCATCGCCATCGCCTGGTATTTAGTGCCTGGAAAATTCGCACGTAGTTGTAGAAAAGCCAATGCGTCTTGAAAGTGTGACTATTGGTGTGGTGTTTGGAGAGGCGCATTATTGGCCCATTTTCTTTCCAATACGACAATGGAAGAAACGTGACAGTTAATGGAGAGTGCTATATAGGCATGATAATCGATTTTTATGGACAGAAATTGAGGATTCGGGCTTTGGCGAGCTATGCCACACTTGCCGTCCAAGAATCGATTTATTACTTGCTATGATTAAGTTAAATAAGATTGAAGTCGTTTTGGTGATGTTGCTTGACCGCCGTAGAGCAGCGATTTGATACCGTTGGACTTCTTTGTGGGGTGCAATTATAGATTGCCGATATTCGAATAATCCAGAGACGAACCAATAGGAACAATATTGGTCAACGTATTTGTGAATTAGGGGCCCAAACCATCTAGTTTGAAAAGCAATTAGGAAAGTCTAGGAAAAATCTGACCTCAACGTAACGTAAGTGGAGGAGGATTCGATTCCGAAACCACACATCATAAGAGGTTTTCTTTCCGCAAAGTACCGGCCTAGTAAATGAAGGTCACAACACCAGCACCTCGAGAGTCCTGCAAAGAGTGGAAGAGAAGGCTGTACGTGTAGGCTAAATGTCCTAAAAATCTACGAGTATATCGCGCAACTTTTCGTTTAGGTAAGGCTTGTCATAAAGAGCTCTGGCGAAACCTCAGCTACCTCCAACACAATAAACAATAGTAGTCTGTCAAATAGAAAACAAAGCAACACCGTTAATATGGCTGCAGCTTAATGTAAAAGAGCAAGTAAGTCCCCCTTAACACATAAACCAGCTGCCGCAAATATTATGAAGAGTTGAGTTCCTGTTCTGTACCATGGAATCTAGTGGTAAACTATGAGTTGAGTTCCTGTCTTGTACCAAGGAATCAAGCGGTAGAAAACGCAATTCGTCCTGCGAGAGTGAGACCAAAGGACTACTCCCATGGTCAGTTCCAAGACGGAGAGGTGATAATAAACCGAACCTCATACTGAACCCGCGAATAGGCGCAAGACATGATAGCAATAATCAAGATTTTTTTAGGGTGCTTTGCAATGTGCTTAAGGGGCCTTGTTCACCTATGAATTCAGGAACACTGGCCTTTTGGGGGTGAGATATTTAGCCTCAGCAGTAATATAAGAGATTATACCCAAGAAGACTGCTTCATTGATCAGTTCCAAAACTTAATATGGGCAGAATTCCAAAACGTCAAAAAATGCCCATTGTTAATGCACACTGCTTTTCTAAATGTTTTTGCACTGCTTTGCATTTGTTATGCTTTCCAACGACTTTTATTGCAAAAGCTTTCAAACATCAATAATGTCTAAACAATTATTAACAGCCATGCTTTTTAACAGCTTAATAAGCAATGTTGGTTCGTACAATCCCAATACGTTTAAGTATATTCTTTATTTAAAAGGAAGAAGTTTACTTCAATAAAACAAATAAAAAGAAATGCACCGAAGTGTAGAATTTATTTAAGAATTATGGAATCCTATCCAAACGATGTGTTTTTTCGTAAATAAATAAATATAGATACTTTTTAATTTAAACCAAATTTATGTACTCTATTTTCTCTAACTATTACAGGGCTGGAAATAATTCTAAAACTCATGAGCAAGTCTGGAGAAACCGGTAGACCTGCCTAGTTAGTTATTGAAGCAATGGAAACTCGCCAGTCAATGTAGATTTCTAATCGCTTTGAAATGGGAAGAGGAACCGTTTAAGCGGCCAGAAAATCACGAATACCTCTATAAACTTGTAGAGGAATTCGAAGAAAAACGCTCTAATCCGATCTCATTCGTCTTGGGATGTGTGGATGGAACCCATTTTAAAATCCTTGCACCAAAAGAAGATTCCACCAGTTATTATAACAGGAAAGACACGCATGATATGATAATTATTATTTATTTTTTTAATTAATTTTTATTTTATGGAATTAAAGGGCAATTTCATATTTACGGATGTGTTTGTTGGAAATCCTAGTTTTTGCCACGATGCCGCTGTCTGGCGTGCTACCTCATTGCAAAAAGCTAATATAAGCGGCAAAATAAAAGTTCCAACGCAGTATCATCTACTTGGAGATTCGGCCTACCCTTTGGATGTCAATTTAATGGTTCCATATAGAGATCTCTTGTGCAACCCAAGATCATACAATTTTTGACGTGGTCGTTTGTTAACACACTTCTGTACTTAGTTTAATTTACTTTTAGTTGAGAAAAGGCACGTTTGCAAATATATGTTGACCCGAAAAATGCTTTTATTATGAATGCACAGTGTCGTATGTTTTTGTATTTAACAGGGTCTATCAGCTTGAAAACCTCGTCGCTTTTATTTTCTGCGCTTTTAAGAATTATATCACTGCGAAATGTACCAATTTCTAATTCAGCTACCGCTTTGTTTATGAAGCAATGAATTTGCATTAATGAAGCTAGTGTTGAAACATCGATATTTATGAATGGATTTCTGACAAAAATAAGGAGATGTTCCATACAAAACATGTTGTCAAAACGCCTTTCGAATTCCGATTTAAGCTGTTGGAATGGCTCCAAATGTTGAGTTCGATTATACTCGATAAGATAATCAGCGCTAGAGGTACTTCAACCACTGTCAGTCAGGCATCTATACCAACAATAAGTTCATAAATCAAAGAACCAAACAATTGTATGCGGATTCAATTGTAAAGGAAAAAAGATGTGACCCATTGCACTTGCTAATTCCAGGATCACCCACGGCTTTCGGTCGCATTTTCAAAAATTGAATTCGAATAGTTATTATGCAACCGAGCAGGCACCGGTATACGGGGAAATACTTGCTTACTTTAGGTGGCACACTCCGGTGTGTATCTGGGCCTCAGTCATTAAACGGCTATCCAGCTCGACCTTTTATTGCTGCATCCAATTTGACATTCCAAGTTGGCTTAGGTCCCCTTTCACTTGCGTGGGCCACTTGAGTTTCGGTTTTCTCTTACTGCTCTGTCCTTAGGGAAGGATTCGAAAACTTTTCGGACTGAAGCGTTGGTGACCATCCACTCTACATGGCCCAGCTATCTCAGACGTTGGACCTTCAGTCTCCTAGCTAAGTCGATGCTTCTGTACAGCCCCTACAGTTCGTCGTTGTATCTCCCCTTTCACTCATAGTATCTGCAAATGGAACAGAAAATCACTGGAAGAATTTTCCTCTCAAAGCAGCCAAGAGCATCCTCCTTCATTTTTGATAATGTACATGCCTCTACGCCATAGAGCAGGACTGTCTTCTAAAGGGGGACTTTTCTTACACGAGAGAGGGTTTTGCTACTCAATTGCCTTCTTAACCCAAAGAAACATCAGTTGGCAAGAGTTATTCTTCGTTTGATATCAGCGCTAGTGCCGCTGTCTGAATTTATAGCGAAGTTAAGGTAGACAAAGTCATTAAAAACTTCAAAGTTTTATCGGTCGAAAATGACGTTCTGTCCGAGACGCCGGTGTTCGTTGTGCTTTTTGCTTGACAGCATACACTTAGTCTTGCCCTCATTGACCGCTAAACCCCTTTTCGCCGCTTCCGTCTCAATACGCGCGAAAGAGCCACTGACATCACGCTGCTTTCTTCCTACTATGTCAATATCATCGGCGTATGCGAGTAAATGGACGGACTTTTGAAAGATCTTCGTAGTGTGAATATTTGTTCGATGGTGTACTTTCCAGGCCTGAAGCCACCTTAGTTATCTTATTCCTGGAGTAGCATCTCTCTATTGACTCTACCGCGCGGTTCTCATGACATTTCCTTCTTCTCCCGAGAATCAGGTGTTCGTCTCTCCTCTTCTGCTCATAGAGCTGGTGAGCAGCTCTTGTCCTCCTATGCAGCACCACCAGTGAAACCCAGTATATCAGTAGCGGCGTTTCTGATGGCTTTTTGGCAGTGTTGCCACTGGTCTTCGATGTTTGATGCTGGTGACAAAGAACCTCTTAAGAGATTAAGAGAGCCTCTACCGGAAAAAGATATGGACGGCGATTGAAGCTGTCTGGTTCTTGCTCTTATGTCTTGTTCAAAAACTCATAGAAGGCTTCTTTGGTGTCGTCATCTGTCTCCTTTGTGGGGGCTTGAGCGGATATCAGGCTTATGTTGGTAAATTTAGCTTTGATGCGGAACGACTTCTTAGCATGCTCGAAGCTCAAGACTTCTTGCCGAAGTCAATCAACATATTCGCATCCAAATAGGCGCTGCTTTTGCCGTCAACAGCAATCAAGGTAGAAGATGTCGCAATTTTCCATCCTCATTTTGCCCGGAGGGCAAGCAACTGTTTAGATCGAAGCCAGTAACCCCTTCGGAGATGTGCGTTGCCGTTGTTCTATTAGGGGCTTATCCGCTACCATCTCTTCTCGAAGACACTGACTTATTCATTCATTCTCTGTCCCCCATGTTGTTGTTTTTTTCAGCACTCGCGGTTATAAGCTTGGCAAGTTGGCAAGTCGAGTTCACATCGATGGTTACTACTTATTGCACCCATTGCAATTTTCGCTTTCTCCCATTAAAAGGTTTCTTTGCTGAAGATCAGTTGACTCACGTGGAAACTTTTTCTTAATTTAGCCAGAAAGTTCGGCTTTGTGGGGCAGGTCAAGATATACTCCGATAACGCGATTCAAAGTCTACTGATATTAATAGAGAAACATCGAGAAACTTCGAAATACAACTACATATCATTTTTACTAACAATAATCCTACCGAATTCCCAGAGATGTATTGTTTTTTGAACGCCGCTGTGGCAAAAGTAAAATCTCTATAACTTTTAATGTCTTGAAAGAAAGTCTATCGAAGCAGTATATTAACAAGTTTGCAACAAGTTATCCTATTTCTGCCGGTGATAGTGCCCTTAAGCAATTCTTAAAAATTGAATAAAGGTGCTGCAAGGATACGTCAATCGATTTATCATACCCAGACCAAATGCCAACTTCCCACACACCGCAATCTCATCTTTTGACATTTGCTTAGGAGTCATCGTGTCTAATGGTAAGAAATTTAAACACATAAACTCTTCGCTTACCACTTCGGAAATTTCATTGACGATATCGGACTGAGCAGAACTTAGAAGATTGCTATATTTAATGAGAATCGCAATTTTAAGAAGTAGAAAGAAGAAATTTGCAAGAAGTAGGTACATCCCCAGGGGCGAAATTGAAAATGGTTCATATGTTAGCGGGCGTATCAGGAGCAAACAAAGCAACAACCGAAGATCTTCTACAGAATATTGACTGACAAACAAATATATTTTTCGAGCATATTTAAGTAAACCTGAGTTTTTGAATATTCTATTTTCATTTCACGAAAAGAAAGAAGTATTCAAGAAATTTAAAACAAATTATGTGTACGGAAGCGAACGTATCCCACTTGAATCTTACAAAAATTATAAAACTGAGTTTGTTTCTGAATTAAACCGAATTTTCGCAACGGCTACTATTCCTGAAGGTCTATCAAATCATAAATGATTAACTTTTCAAACACCTCAACAAATAATTTCTTGTTCCACAGTGAGTTACGAAAAACAAAAAATACAGAATTCAGACTGGAATTGGCGAAATTTTCTGAAATCTGCTTTTGGAATCGCAGAATGAATGCATTTAATGGCTCTATTTTACAAATTTTGTACATAATTTGAATATCCAGTCAAGTCAATCGGTATTTTTGTATGGAAATAATGTCGTCTATGTATGGTATTTAGAGTGGATTTTCAATGATTTCGCATCAATAGTTTGCGCGAAGCAGGAGTTTGCTCGTATTTTGGGTGCAATACTATTTATGCTGTTCATCAATGAGATAATATGCATAATAAGCACTACAACAGGAGGTATAGATATTTGCGGCAATAAACAAATGCGCTGATGCGCCCGGGTGACGTTGCCTTTCCTACTGCCAATTGTATGCAGCTTATGATAAAGGCTAGAGAAAACTGCAAACGCTGAAACCTCTATGTCAATATGGAATAATTTAAGACTGTAGTATTCAGAGATGGAGGTCATTTATTTATTTCAAAATAGTTTCACATTAAGGTTACAATATTTCATTATTTGTGAAAAGCTTAAGAAAAAATTCAAGCGGTAACAAAATTAAGAATTAAAAATTTTATAAATGTTGGGCTAAGAAGTACAATTTTTAAATGATGATAAAAGGAACATTTTACAAAACAAAAGTTTATTGTGTATCAATGGTCAAGTATTTAAAATAAATGGTTTTGATTTTTTTTGCGCTAGTGGCTCTCCTGAGTGTCGTCGCTAATGAGTTACATGAGCGAATGACGTGAACGAAAAATGTACGTTCAGATTGAATACAATTAAATCTGGGCTGAATCAGAGCACCTGTTCTTTGTGAGGTGGCAAAATTTAATGGTTGCATATAGAGATAATGGGTACTTAACAGCGGAAGAGAAGCGTTTTAATTATTGCCACACCTCAACATGCGTATTTATTGAGTAAGCATTCAGTATTTTAAAAAAGAAATTTAGAATCTTGAACTTTATATCTATGCAAAAGATTTCATTAGTTAAACAAATTGTAATGTCATGTGTGAATTTTCACAATTTGATTATTTTGCAAGAAGTCCCCAATAACTCGAATATGAGTCAGTGTTCACTATTAGAAGAAGATATTATAAATTATGAACATCATCCAATTCCAAATAACGATGCATTCCAAATTCCAAAAATATTGCAGTTTGTTTCACATTTGCTTTGTTTAATAGTTAAGTAGTCAGGGCTCTCATCGCGTAAGATGACGTCGTTTCGATGATTGTATTGCTTCGTGTAACACTAAATAGTTCAATCGTTCGGACGAAGTCGTTTTAGACGATTCACAAATGCTTCGCATAACTCATTGAACTACGAGTATCAAATAGCGACGATTGAACGATTGCTATTTTACAATCGTTTCATACTTAACGGTTAATTGTTGTCTAGATTTGTTTGTTAAATTTTTAGTAAAAATGCGTCGGCATTACAATGTGTTGTTTCTCGATGACGAAGAAAGTGAAAATTCTGTCGGACTATTGCGAATGCGAAGGACGCTTAGAGATGCATCGGATCCTCTTTCACTTTCAACGAAAAACTACAAATTTTATAAACTATTTTTAAATAATAAACTTGCTGAATTGGACTTTGCATTTTAGTTTTATTCAACGTTTTCGATTATCAAAAGAGGCGTTTCTACTAGTACTGGAAACAGTAATCCTAAGGAGCGGCTCGCGGTTAACATACATATCTTCCCCCAATTTTAAGACTTTGTGCTACCTCGGAGGTCCTCGCTGGTGGTGGCTACCATTGGTGGACTGGTAACGACTTTGGAATTTCTGTTGGCGAAAGTACCCTTTCGGAGATAGTTTGCGAGACCATAAAGGCGTTAGAACTAAAGCTGTGTCCAATCTGGATTACACGGGGTATGGGCAAAGAAATAAGAAAGGAAGCGACAAAGCAGTGGTTCTATCAGAAATATGCAAAACCAGGAAGTAAGCATAAATATATACATTTTCGGTTCTTCGTATTGTACTGATTTAATTTCCATAGTTATCCGATGCGTAGATGGTACTCACCCATATTTTCAAAGACCGCAAGAAAATGAGAATATTTTCTTTAATATAAAAGGAAGACACAGCTTGAATGCGATGATTATGCGTCTTCTTTTAAAACTGTTAAAACCAGTTTATACAATTGCTTCATTTAACTCGCCAGTGGTGACCTACTGGTCTGTGAGACCGGGTGTGTTAAAAAACTCGAATAAATTTATTCTCCGTTATTGTTTTTTGTTGCAATTTCGAGTAGCTGCCACATTACGTGTTCTTCACCATGTTCACGTCGAAACTGTTTAGTGAGCACACGTTGTTTTTTTTTTTAACTAAGACCGTGTGTCACCGTGTATGTAAGTAAAATAGTCAAGAATTAGTTTTTTACTATTCGCGTATTTTACCTAGTTTATTATTTTTTTTATTGCTTTATTGTGTTATATATGTTTCTATGTGTGTGTGTATGTATGTGTTTCATATTATAAACCTTGTTACAGCATGTCTTACGAAAGCGAACAGCTTCATCTTGAATACCTTCTACAAGAAACAACATTTGATGAGGACAGACCATTAAGTTCTTCAGATATTGAATCCGATAATGATTATGAACCAGAGGAAATACGAAATTCAGACAGGGAAGAGGAATTGAGTGACCGAGAGCCTTCAGGTAACAACTACTCCTTATTTTATATTGGAAAAGACAAAAGTTCGAAATGGAGTAAGGAATCTGCACGCCAATCTGTTCGTACTAGAAGTGCCAACATAGTTTCACAATTACCAGGACCAAAGCGGGTTATAGCCAATGAAAAAGACCCTCTTGAAATTTGGAGGCACTTTTTTGAGGACTCTATTATTCATATAATTGTCAAGTATACAAACCAATATATTGCTACAGTGAAAGATAAATTTTACAGAGAAGCAAATACATTGCCTGAAGGATTGCTCCTTTTAGCTGGTATTAACAAATCTGATCATCTGAACGTTGAAGAGTTGTTTTGAACGGATGGTGGTTCAATTGAAATATATCGGCTTTCAATGTCTGCCCAGAGATTTCGATTTTTAAGGCGAGTTTTGAGGTTTGATGATGGTACTACAAGGGTAAATATAAAGCAATTTGACAAAATTTGCCATATTCGAGAAATATTCGAGGAATTTGTTCACAATTGTAAGGCTTATTACACTTTATCTGCTTTTGTGACTATTGATGATGAGAAGTTGGAAGGATTCCGCGGAAGGTGCTCATTTAGGCAATGCATTCCAAACAAACCATATCCATATGGCATCAAAATTCAAGCCCTTTGTGAAGTCAAAATGTTCTACACATATAATATGGAAATTTATCCCGAAAAAACAACCACAAGCAGGCCCATACAATTTCGACAATTCTAGCTTCGCTATTGTTCAAAGATTATGCGAACCGATTTTCAATTCAGGTCACAACGTCACAGCTGATAATTGGTACACCAGTATACCCTTAGCTGAAGCATTGCTCCAAAAAGGTTAAACAACCGTCGGAACAATCAGGAAAAACAAGAAGGAAATTCCTACAGACTTCAACTCATTGCGCGGTCGAAACGTAAAATCCAATATGTTTGGTTTTCGTGACAATATGGTTTTGGTGTCACATGTTCAAAAGAAAGGAAAAAATGTTCTTCTTATTAGTACAATGCACAATCGTGCTAAAGTCGATGCCGAAACTCAAAAGCCCGATATAATTTTGAGTTACAATGACACCAAGGGCGGCGTCGATGTCGTGGATCGTTTATGTGCGAATTATAATTGTGCTCGAGCATCAAGGCGATCGCCTATGGTAGTCTTCTACGCTATGCTCAATGTCAGTACTATAAACAGCCAGGTGATACATACAGCCAACAATCAAGAGCCAAAACTACAACGTTGTAACTTTATTGAGAATTTGGCTGTGAAACTAATTGAACCTCACATAAGAGATCGGCAAACGCACTTGAACTTGCCACGATCAATGAGACTAAGACTGTCAGAGATTTTAGATATAGATTATGTAGCTGGGACATCGGGTCCTTCAATAAATGGCCGGTGCTATGAGTGTGGATGAAAAAAAAACAGAAAAACCAAGTACTTTTGCCATAAATGTCAACATTATTTGTGTCTTGTTTGGAAGGACACCAAATTTTTGTTTATTTTGTAAAAGTTTCTAATGTCGAAAGACTAAAAAACGTTATTTTTCTTTATGAATATGTGATTTTTTATTTTTTTCTTAATTTTAAAAAATGCATTAATAAAAACATTGTTAGTTTTAATGCTCCAATTAAACAATTTTGTGAACTTTAATAACGAAATATAAGAGCTTATGTTAATTAAATAAAAAAACAAAAAAAAAACACTGTGGCGCTGGCAGCCCGGTATGGGCCATGGCCTAGCTTCTTGGCACTCATTTGTGTTGCTCATGTTTTCATTTTTGCCACATCTGAGCGGGGCCTACGGTTTATCGCCGAGTCCGAACGGCACTCCTTAGAAGCTCTTTTGTAGGCAATTTTTTACTTTCGGGAGTTTGCCATTTCCCGCCGAAAGGGTGATGGCGATTTGAAAAATTGTTGGTGACCCAGCCAGGAATCGAACCCAGACTTTCTGCGTGATAGTCCAATGAGCTAACTATCGCGCCATCGCCATCGTTAATTAAATATGTTTGTTTTATTGTTAAGGAGCATATATTTTAAAAAAAAAATGAACTATTAGTAACACGTTTCGAAAAATCTTCAGTTGAAAACCCCGGTTCGTGAGACCGGCGTCACCATTGATCGAAGTCAAATTTGCGTCACCAATGGCGGGTTAAGATTTGCGATCATAAAATGCGTATAACTGCAATAACTGCTAGATACGCTGGATCCGCACGTGACTCGTTGGTTTGGAAGCATTCCAACGAAAAAGCCTTTTTTTTCATTCTAAGGAAAGAAACTTAATAGAAAGATGTATTGGAATCAATAAAGGTATAACCAATTGCCTTCCTAAATGTATTTTTGACTGTTCGTATTGTAGGTCGATGGAGAATTTTAATGGAGGAACGGAAGAGCAAATACCACCCTAGCAAAGTTGCTATTTTTGCTAATGTTTACGCCGCATTGCACAACATATGTATCTTCCACAATATGGACAACAATATTGCAGATACTGAACCCAGCGATGACAATTCGATGGAAAATGAGATTGCAAATAGAGATATTTCCAATAACCGTATGAAAGAGTTTGAAAAAAGAATTGGAAATTCAATAAAAGAATCGCAATTAAATTAGAGATATTTGTTATTATTGTGCATTGTAAATAAATAATAAATCGGAGCAAAACAACGAATTTCAACAGTGACAGCATAATATCATGTCCCCACCAAAATTAAATCCGGATTTAGCAAAAAAAAGATTTAGATTTACGTGAGGTGTCCCCACCGGAATTTGGGATTTAGATTGACGTTTGCTGTCAAAAAGATTGTCACAGCTGTTTGTAGTTTTAATTTCGAGAAGTGGATTCCTACATTAAACTGTTGTTGGTGAATAATATAAAGTCACAAAATAAAGTGAAAGTGTTAACAGATGCATTGGACAGAAGGATCATCTACTACCAGAAAAAACGGCGTCAACAAATTATTAAACTGCTGCAATGGAGAAAAAAAAGATTTGCAATAATCAAGGCAATGTTTAAGCAAGACAAATCAAGAAGTGTCTGGAAGAAAGTGAGTTCTCTGCTGATACGAGTATTGTAAGAATTACATTACGTAACCAAATGTTTAAATTTGTAGGTACGTACAGGTACGTTCTGTGAAAAGGACCTTGCTGAGAATAGTAGCAACTTCTTCAGGGAAAATTTGCGATTGTCTCGGGAATCGTTTGAGATTCTGTGCACACTTAGCTCAACTCCAAAAACGAGACATCAACTATCGGGAGAGTATATCTCTTCGAAAATGAGTTACAATCGCTCTATACACAGTAGGGTCTTCAGCAGAGTATCGGAGTATTGACGGTCTTTTTGGAGTGGGCAAAACAACGGTTGGAAAAATTCTAAAAGAATTCTGCGAAGAAGTGTGGAATGTGCTAGCACCAATATATTTAAATGCGTATCCGCTTCCTCAAGAGCTAGTAGCAGAAAATGTGAGAGGTTTCGAACAACTTGGTTTTCCTCAATGTTTTGGAGCTATCGGTAAGTACTGATTATTTGCTAAAAAGCATTCTGATTAATATTTATATTTCTAGATGGTTGTCATATCAAAATAAAGCCGCCCGCAGAAGATGCTGTAGATTGCTACAACTACAAGGGATGGTACTCGTATTCCACTGTATTGCTGGCTATAGTTGATTACAGGCAAGAATATTTGTGTTTTCCACAACTTTAACGAATTAACATTGTTATTTTTCATAGATATCGATTTCTTTATATATGTAAGTGTGGGTAGTCCAGGCCGTTTCAACGATTCCCAAATTTTTGAAAATTCCTCCATAAGAATACAGCATGAAAACCCAATATTAAAGGATATGTGAAGAACTATTTGCGGTGTAGATGTTCCAGTAGTTCTAATTGGAGATTCAGCATTCAGATTCTCGAATATTCTAATGAAACCGTACCCCTTTAATACAGCAGCATCTGCAGAGGAAAAAAAATTCAACTTTTGTCTATCTAAATGTCGAAGAGTAGTCGAAAATGCATTTGGACATTTAAAGGCAAGGTTCAGACGAATCGGAAAAGGACTTGACAACAACATAAAGAATACCAACATGGTCATAAAATGTTGTTGTGTATTACACAATTTTTTTTTAATGTGCACACCGACCACATCAATATGCAGTGGTTGCAACGACAAAATGAACTGCGATGTGGAGAACAACAAGAATCCGTCAACCAAATCAGCGACAGTAACCCTACAGCTGTAAATATAAGAAATGCTATCACTAGACATTTAGGTAAGAAAAACTCATTACTTTCAACCAAATTCACTTTTTTAATAGATAGATAGATAGATATTTATTTTATTTTCATAGTTAAACATTTACATTCATTTTCTATTGATTAAGCACAGCTTGCACAGAGATATGATTATTAAAATCTTACTAATGAAAGATACAGTTGGTTTTTAAATGCTTCATCTATTAATAAATAGGTTCGGAGGAAAAACTATAGGAAAAAACCTCCATGTAATGGACCAAAATATATGAAATTTTTAAATTTCAAAAGCCTCATTATCACAGGAAAAATAGGTAAAATAAATAATAAATAAGAATTAATTAAATAAGTTGAGGTATGTTTAAATTAATAAACTGATAGGAACAAAATAATTAACAAGTAAAGACAATATAAATAAATAAATAATGATATCGATGAATAAACAAATACATATGCAAAATAATAATTTAATAAATGAATACAAATATGAAAAATGAGTAAATAAGTAGATTGCCAAAAAGACAAACAGAATTAATTAATGTGTCAGATAAGTAGATAACTAAAAAATAATCAGGTTAGAGTGGTGCAAGCTCAGTAACTAGTGTATTTTCGACGAGTGGACATTTCGTGAAAAAACTTCTCATTGAGAATTTCGATTCTTCTGGCAACTTTAAGAACGCCGGCTTTTTCGTGTAATATCATTGTTGAAAAGTCCCAGGGTAAATTCAACGTCTTATCCTTTTATTAACCCTTTCCTCGTTATACGAACTTATGCGTAACGAGTTTCCCATTTTTACTGCATCGCTGCTGCTCCGCTTATGGGGTTGGCTAATATCGCAGACCGCAGAACGCGTCTACATAATGCTCGGTCCTGGATCGCTTCAGTGGTTAACCCCAGGCGTTGTTGCGCATTTGCCATCTGAGAAATCCAGGAATTTTTTTTCCGACCTCGTTTTCTTACAGTTGGAGTGACCGTAGTTGATAGTGCCTTTTTAACCGGATTTTCCTTAGATCTTCTTTGAACGTGGCAATACCAGCTTATTCTATTCGCCTCAAGCTGTTCGGTTACCGAATTCTTTATATGTAGACTTCCTCTTATACGCGTAGATCTAATGCAATCGCGTTTAGTGACTCCACTAGACATCCTTAATATTTTCATTTCCGCTGCCGTCATTTTGTTTTTAAACGCTTCGTACATTGTCCAGCACTGTGAACCGTATATAAGAGTCTAACAACCGTGGTGTAAAGATTCCCGAATTTTCCCGCCATTTCATCCATCCCACACTCACTCTGTGGTTTACGTCGTCGTCACATTTCGCTTCCATGTTAACGATTGATCCTAAGTACTTAAAGATAGTGCCTTTCGGAAGAACTATTCCGTCTAACATTATATCCGGAACAGGTAGCAACGGATGCGCAAATGGGCACGTCAAATGCTCCATCTTTGAACGACTTATTTTAAACCCGTTTCTCTCTAGCGCATTTTTCCATGAATATAAGGCGTTCTGTAAATCTTCGACGTTATCCCTAAGTATAACTGCGTCGTCAGCGAAGAGAATTGGCGTTACATTTGCTTCGCGCATGCAGTCTTTTAAAAGATAGTCGAATACTACGTTAAACAGGAAAGGGCTAAGTACGCTTCCTTGATGCACTCCGACATTAACTGGAAATGCTCTCGTTAGTCCGGCAGAACTTTTAACCGCAGTTTTCACGTTTCCGTACATGTCTTGTATTATTCTAACATACGTTTCCGGTACGTTTTGAGACCTCAGCGCGGCCCATATGAGATCCCTAGGCACTCGATCGAATGCTTTTTCGAGGTCGATAAATACCATGTGTAAATCCTTAGCCGAATCTCGGTGCTTTTCCATTATTATTCGTAGGCTTTGGATAGCGTCCACCGTCGCTCTTCCTTCAACAAATCCACACTGGCTATTATCGAGCTTTATTATTTGCCGAAGACGTTCGTTTAAGACTCTTTCGACGATTTTCATTGTGTGTGACACAAGCTTGATTGAACGGTAGTTGTTGCGTTCTCGAGTGTCGCCTTTTCCTTTGCATAATGGAACCAAGAAGCTACTTCTCCATTGATTCGGCGTAGTTTGCCCACATTTTAATTTATTTAAAAGTTTCGATAGCCATTCGCTGCCGATTCCCTCCATCTTCGACCAAAATTCTGATGGAATGCTGTCTGGTCCCGCCGCTTTCCCCCGCTTCATTTTTCCAATTGCTATACTTATTTTTTCGATTGAAAAGTCCGAAACTTCCTCCTCGAATAGACCAGCTGTCGGCACGATATCACGTGGAAACTGTTTGTTAAGCAACTCCTTGCAGTATTCAAGCCACCGGTCACAAATTTCCTTTTCATTTGTTAGTAAGCGACCGTCTGCGTTTTTGATGTATTTCGGCGAGGTTATTTCCATTGAATTTTTTCGCCTCTGTGCAGCGAGCTTAAAAATATTTGGCATTTTAGTATTGTACGACGTTTGAACTTCTTGGATAGCGTGTCCTCTAACCGCCGATTGTGAGGATATTTGTTCCAACTCCTGGGACAGGTTTTCCGCTTCTGCCGCTCGAGTTCGAGCCAGGACTTTCTTTGCGATCTTTTTAAGACGCTCGTATTCTAGAGCCAGTCGAGCTTTTTCGATATCGTCGCTCCGATCGCATTTTGTCCACGCTTGGAATGCACTCTTCTTGTC
Organism: Volucella inflata; assembly: GCA_928272305.1. Lineage (NCBI taxonomy): Eukaryota > Metazoa > Arthropoda > Insecta > Diptera > Syrphidae > Volucella > Volucella inflata. The sequence goes on along the minus strand of OV743716.1, from coordinate 39,531,099 downwards.
GGCCACAGCTCGTTTGGTTTCGTCATTCCACGACCATGTTTCTTTGCCGACGTGATGGTATTTCGATATAGTCCCCAGAGGGGACTTTGCGAGTGTTATGCATTCCTCGTGCATGCTGTTCCACATTTCTTGCGGGCTAAGTGAATCTGCTATACCATTTATATTTTGAAGTACTTCTTTAGCCAGTGCGATAAATCTTGCGCTTCGTTCCTTCGATAGATTATACCACCGGATTTTTGGCTTTCCAAACGATGCCCGTATTTTCTGTGGTTCCGCTGTGAAAAATTCTGTAATGAGAAGACGGTGTTGTAAATTCAACATCAATTTCAAAATTTTGTTCTGTACTATTTGCAGTTTTTTTATGTGTGTTTTGGCACAGTTACCCCATACAGGAGATCCATAAGTAATCAAAGCTTGAAAGATTACCTTAAACATTATCATTTTGTTTTTATGATTTAGAATCGATTTCCGATTGATCAATGGATACAGTATTTTTGTGGCGATGTTTAACTTATTTAAAGTATTTTTGATATGTATACCAAAAGTTAGTTTCTGATCCAAGTAAACCCCGAGGTACTTGATAGAACTAGCCCATTGTATATCGAGGTTATTAATTTTTAAGGAATTATGAGGAAAATGGCAAGGTGATCTTGCTACATCAACTACAGATTGTTTTTGAGAGGTAATATTTCGACTAACTAAGTGATTTTTTAGGAAGACGTCAGCGTCAGATTTTCCCGCACCATCAATAATCAATAGACCATTATCTACCAAGCTGGATATTGGGTTATGTTTTATTTCTTTGATATTCCAGAAGGGTTTACCGTTGGTATCGAGTGAACTAAGTTTTTTTTTTCCAAGTGCTGTTCCTAAACTCTGTAATATTCAAACCAATTAACCGTGTAAGGACCTTCATTTCTCTTAAATCGTTAACCAATCGATATTTCTGCCATTTTCGTCTATAAAAGTTTCTAGTTTTTATTAGACTTAGTATAGATCGTGGAAGAATGACAGATCTTTGGCAAAGGGACTTCGTTGGAACTGCAACTAATTTAATAATTCCAATAAATCAGAACGAAATTTATCACAAGAATTCACGAAGTCGCGAAGAATAGCATTACGCTCTTCTTCTAACTTCAGAACTTTCTGATTATCTCTCTTCATTTCTTCCAGCTGCTCTTTTATGATTTCATCTGCTTTTTGAAGTTGAGAGTTAAATTTAGAGCTTCTTCTTCTCTTTTTTGCAGCTCTGGATGTAGATGGAAGACTATCGTCTGGTGCACATGTAGTAGGTGTTGATTCTGAAGCTGTGGTTTCGCAATACCCCGGAGATTAAGTAGTTGGCACTATATCTAAAATAGATATTGAATAAAAAAATAATACATGAAACTTTGACTGTATGTACTTACTTTCCAGCATGCTGCCTTCCACTAAGATCTCCAGATTAGTCATCCTTAGTCCTCCCAATATGGAATGTACCTTTTGGTACAAACGCCATTCAGAGGGAGAACCACCCGATGGACCCACATCATTCTTTTCTTTCCTAAAAAAAAAATTTATTTGTAAATAAGAAGAGCCCCGTACAAAGATGAAAGCTTGTAAACATACCTGTATCTGTTGGACCGGTTGTGCAGTTTCACTTTAATTTCGGCTGGGGAGTAAAATGCACCAACCGCTTGCAATGCCTCGGACATCTCCTTATGTATGTGGGAATTTTTCCTCACACCCCGGAGCTCAGAGATTTTTTCCGCCCACAGTTCCACCAGGAAACCCTCATGCGAATTGCACCAAGCTTTTCGGTTTTTCGGTTGTTTGGATTCTTCCATTGTCTGCAAGCAAAGCAAATGAGTTTTAATATGTATGAATTATTTAAAATTTTTAAAACACTTACCAAAAAATAATCCTTGCTTGTTTGAAATTTTCTCATAGACTTACAATTTTTTTTTTGTTGACACACGAAAATGACATATGCTGACATAAAAGAGGACTGTTTGATTTGTGTCGCTCGAGGATTTAAGTGAGATTTACTATAAATCTCAGATTTCGACGGGATTTATAGACGTCAAATCGTATGATAAATCCTCGAGATTTAGTGAAGATTTAGGTGGATTTAGCTAAATTCTTGCTAAATCTCTGATTTAGTTTTGGTGGGGACATGCTATAAATGCCATTTTCTATGCATTTAACCTGTTTAGTAGCTCTCAAACTGTCTACAGTTTGAAAGATGGACGATGCGATTGTAGTATAACACGAAGCAAACTTTTGATGACGTCGTTTAATACAATCGTTTGGACGATGATCGTCTTAAAAGTTACGCGATGAGAGCCCAGGTCATCGAGGTATACGGTCCGAACTTCGAAAAATCTAAATGGCAATTAAAAATTTATAATTTAATTATTATTTTATTTACAGAACAAACGACTTACTCAATTTATTAATTGCCTGAGGAGACCTTTCAACTCTCCTCTCTCTTTGAGCCTTGAGTTTTGAATATCAACTAACCGCTTCAAATATTCTCTGTCCTTATCCGATTCAGTTCGCTTGTTTTCTTTTCTTTTTTTTTAATTGTGTGGTGGTCCGAGGTTCTGCACTTCAGAATCGTGATTTCATGCACAGAAAAATAGAATTCTGACTTATTTTTTTTATTTCCTCCAGAACGAGTCTCGTCAGCACCTTCTTTTTCCTTCTGTTGTTGCAGAAATCAGGCTCAAATTGCATTCTGGTACTCACCAATAATTTAATGGACTCATCCGTACATTTTTTGCTACTGCAAATCAAAGTTAAATCGCCATATTACAGAATATATTATTTTACTAGGTGCGGTGAAAAGTAACCTCCTTGACCGCCAGAATGCGCTGCTACTGCAAAAAAGGTTATGGTGCCTTGAAGTCCCTTCATATTAAGGCAGACATGCCAAATCTCAGTGCGATACTGTCTTTAGTTTTGTTTTGACAGCTGATTGTTGTTGACGTGTTTGGCATCATGTGGAGTATGGACAAAAACGATTTTCGTTCTTTCATAAAACATTATTTTTTGAGAGGCAAAACGGCGAATGAAACAAAAGAAAAGTTGGATTAATATTATGGGGCTAATGCTCCGTCAGATTACACAGTCAAATATTGGTTTCGAGAGTTTCGTGGTAGCCGCAACTCCACTACCGATCAAGTACGCAGCGGCAGGCCCTCCGATGCGGTTACCGAGAACAATGTCAAAAAAATACATGAAATGGGCTGGCTGACCGGAAAGTGAAGATGCACGAGCTAGCAGATACCACAAAGATTAGTACTGAGTGCACACGCCATATTTTGGGCAATATTCTGCATATGAAAAAGTTATCCTGCCGCTGGGTGCCGCGCATGCTCACTCCTGATCAAAAACGCGAACGCGAGAGCACTTCGAAAGAGTGTTTGGACTTGCTGATGCGGAATCGGGCGGGCTTTTGGCGTCGATTGGTAACTGTTAATGAAACCTGGATCCACTTATACACACCAGAGAACAGAAGGAGTGCCCGGCAATGGAGTAAAGCCGGTACGAGTGCTCCAAAGCGACCGACGGAGGCTCAATGGGTCGGAAAGGTTATGGCGTCGGTTTTCTGGGATTGTCATGGCATACTCTTCGTGGACTACCTTGATAAAGGAAAAACCATCAACAGCGAGTATTACTGTGCATTTTGGAGTGATTGAAGGCCGAAATCGCTGCAACACGGCCTCACATGAAGCGAAAAAAAATTTTGTTTTTGCAAGACAATGAGCCGGCGAATAAGATCATCGCAACCACGGCTAAAATCAATGACTTACGGCTCCAATTGCTGTCGCAACCACCGTATTCGCCCGATTTGGTTCCCTCGGACTATGATCTCTTCCCAAACCTCAAAAGATAGCTCATCAATAAGAAATTCAGCTCACGCGAGGAAATCATCGACGCCACGGAGGAGTATTTTGCCTTCCTTCCGGAAAATTACTTTTCGGACGGGATCAAGAAGTTGGAAAATCACTGGAATAAGGGTATCAAGCTAATAGGGGACTATATTGAATAAAATAAAAAAAAATTTAAAAAAAGTTTTTTTCATTCCCAAGGAGGTTACTTTTCACCCCACCTAGTACTTACGACTCCGGCGATGTATCCATTTTATGTGGCCGTTCACACTAAAATGTCAAACATTTGCATTATAATCATTCACGATGCTCTGTTTGCTTTTGTTTCCGTAGTTGATGCGTTCAAAATTCGTTTTAAAAAAGATTCCTTTGCATCATAGTAATCCGTTTGCGTTTTGGAACACTTGATTCAGCAATAATGCAGAAGTACTGCGTTTTGGAATTCAGCCATGTTCACATTCCATGTTTCACGCCAAACATGTGGTGGCAGCGATTATCGAACTATCTCAGGTGAATGAAATTTAAGAGTTCGTGTGCGACTCAGCCTATTTCCCCGGAGACATCGAAGCAATCTCCCCTGTTCTTGGTTAGGACCTGATCGAACTAAGCCACTGTCCCTATTGGCATCTCAAATTGGCATCTCTGCTAACAGTTGGAGACTGATCTAGAGATAACTAGTAAGTTATGAATTGCCACTTTGTGTACCAAAATGATGGATGGATGGATGGACCTCGTGGTTTGGTATTTCAATATCGAATCTCTTTTATTGGTTTTGTTCTTCAATTGATATTTTAGCATCTAATCTCAAAATTGAACGGTATTTAAGTTGGGACGACCTTTGGACGAATGAACGCTTGAAATAAAAGTGACGACAATGTTTTGGCTAAACATGAACAAGAGTACATCTTGGCTTTAAGGATAAATGTTGGAAGTATTAGAGATGTTCAACTTAAAACAATTTGGAACAAATCAAATATGTATGAATGCCATACAACTCAAGTTCAGGCATCAAATCTTTTGGTGAAAGTACGCGCATCACACAATAGCTGGTCACACATCAAAGTCTTTTTTATATTTCTTATAAAGACAGATTTGTTATCTTCTTTCATCGAGTTTTGCTCGACAAGCAGGAAATAAACAAAACTCCTTCTGTGAGATTCAATTCCATCTAGAAGATTCAACTCAGAAAACCCCTATGAACGGCATAAACTCTCCGCACATCAAAAGTTCGAAAGCAAAACCCTTAAATGGCAAGTGATAAACTATTAATCGACATCCAGCGGCACTATCTGACTGACAGCTAAATCCTTAAATGACCCAATTTCACGTTCCACATAGAATCCTTTATGGACTTGACCGTTTTCTACGTGACATTCACATTTAAGTGAATTTCCGTTTGAAGGGGGAAAAAAAAAATCTTTCCAATATTGTTGAAAAGAAAAGATGAAGAAAAGATTCTCCTTCAACACAAGAGGAGTTACTTATGCAGCTCAAGACCATAAACCAGACAGGGTACAAAATAATCCCAGCTCAAAGGATTACACCCTTCCGTTTGGTGTTTTATTTCTGTACTCGCATCCTTAAGGAGGAAATACAAATCTGCCAACACCAAAGCAGGAGGCAGAGGGTTTAAACCAATTTCAAATTGCTATCCTTTTGTAATGCACACCCTCCACTTTGTCCCTTTCCAGTTTTGGTCTCTTTGCCACCCCCGACATAAGGTCGAAAGGAAAGCAAAAAATAAAAAGTGGAAACCGTAAACATTTTATTGCCACCTGCCCATTGTGTTGGCCTTTATTTTTATGACTTTTGTGGTTGTGTCCAGCAGTTTTCTTTGTCGTTTTTTTTTTCTTTTCTTTTTTTTCAATCTCCAGCACCACTTTTCAATTTGACAAGTCAGAAGATTGTCGAAAAGAAGCCGGAGAAGGAAATCGGTGGAAATGTCTTTTAACATTTATTTTTAAGGATTTCTTCTAGGAAAAGTCTTGTCGGAGAATGGAATGTGTCATGCGTGACTGTGATATAAGGTGTCATATTGTTTGATGTTTGCTGTAAATGATGGGTTTCCACTCGATTTATGACGAGCTCTGCGAAATATCCGTTTGATGAGCCGTGCGCACACTTGAGCAGACTAAAGCTAATAAAAGTCGCACTGGAATTTGTATGTAATTTAAGGGCGTCATAAAGGAAGGCCTCTGATCTTAAAGACACTTAAATATTTAAGTACGACTGTCTGTGATTTCCTTTAAGGTCAACACAATAAAAAAAAAATTACCTACAATATTTTGTGCTCGTAAATACTACAAGTATGTTGGAACAGCGCTGAAAAACTATTAAATTTCTGCAGTTTAAACACATGATACTCGTAGAGTCATTTTTGATATACTTTAAGGGATGGATTGTCTTCCATCAACATGCTTCTTCAACCAGCTGTCTATATCGTTATATGTTTTAAATAAGACTGTGTGTTTATATGGTGAATTCAAGTATCCTTTAGGAGAGAAGAGTGAATTTGCTTTTAAAACTTTAAAGGCACAGCAGTAGTATTTATTTCCATCCACACACAAAACGATTTTTTAAAATGGCAGGCATTTTCTTTGGAGCCAATTTTCCACCACTCTTCCAGCCATATCGACCGTAACATTGGCAATTACGCGTTCGATATTTTTATTGAGCTCTCTAATACTGTAAGGTTTTTCGCATAAGCTAACTACTTAACGTAACCCTTTTAAATGGCATCCAACGGCATTACATCACATGAGCGTGGTGGCATCGGAACATTTTTCGAGGTTACACCATAACTGAACTTTCCTTTCAGTACATCAATTGTTTGAGCAACTCTCTGGCATAGGTAACATCTCTTTGAAACCACATCTCACTTATGTTAAGTCCATATAATTCCAGCCAAAAATCATCGACGAAAAAATACGGTCCAATCACACCTCTGACGTGAAATTCACACCACATGGTCATTTATACTTGGACGCAAGGGAGTCTCTTGAAGTGCATGATGGTTGTTTGCTGTCCAGTAACGCATATGTTACTTTTGACAAAGCCATTAGGCCAAAAGTTAGCTTCATTTCTGAAGATGAATTTTATATGAAATGCAGAATCCTGGTCCAACCTTTGCAGAGCCCAGTCGGATAAGTTTCGGCGCTTCAAATCATCAACAGGCTTCTTTTCTTAGATTCGTCCATCCGCTCTATATGACCCAGACTGACCTCTTCCGCTTACCATCACTGTAGACAAAACCGAAGACTTTTTCTCTCATAGCAGCCAAGAGCAACCTCACTGGGACTGGGATTATGAAGGTCTTATAAACGATGACTTTTGTTGTTCCCGAGAGGGCTTTCTTCGTCAATTGCCTTCTTAGCCTAAAGAAGCACCGAATAGCAAGAGCTATTCATCATTGATCTCAGCTCTGGTGGCGTTGTCTGAAATGATAGTGTAGCCTAGGTAGGCAAAGTATTTAACTACCTCAAAGTTTTACCTGTCAAAGGTGACGTTTTATCAGTATTGCTTGTTCTTTTTCCTTTTTCCGACACCATATACTTGGTATTGCCCTCGTTGACCGCTAAATCCATTTTCGTCGCTTCTGTCTCAATACTCGGGAAAACGCCACTGACATCACACAGATTTATTCGTGCGCTTACGCGTGAGTCTTGCACTATTCTTTCAGGTACGATGTTGAAAAAACTACACGACAGCGCGTAGCCTTGTCTCAATCTTTTTTTCGAAAGTCTCGGTGAGATCTTTACCGACGTTGTTGGAGCGGCCTGCAGTCTCCATGGTTATCCTGTACAGACGGACGAGCTTGGCAGGGATGCCAAAACTACACATTGCTCCGCATAGCTCTTCTCTTTAGATCCTGCCATACACGGCCTTGGAATCGATAAATAGGTGGTTTTTGTCGTTCTAAGGCCCATGGGTTTTCTCCAAGATCTGCCGTAGTGTGACTATTTGGTTGATGGTGGGCTTTCCAGTACTGAAGCCACACTAATATGGACCTATCAGGATGTTGACGAGAGGCTTCAGGTGTTTATACAATACAACAGAAAGAATCTTTTATGCAATGTTACGGAGACTGATGCCTCTGTAGTTGGCGCATCTCAGAGGGTCTCCTTTCTTGATGTTCAGGTTTCATTCATCAGGCATACTTTCGTCCGACCATATTTTACAAATGAGTTGGTTTATGATCCTAACCAAGCCATCGCTTGCCACTTTGAAGAGCTCAGCAGTCAGGCCGTCTGCTCCAGCAGCTTTGTTGGACTTAAGCTTCGATATAGCTATCTTCACTTCATCCAGGTCGGATAGACGGAATTGTTAGTCATCATTGTCCATGTTGAAAGGTTGATTCTGCCTGACAGCGGGATTTGTTTCGTCGTCGCCTTTATACAGTCTACAGAAGCAATCTTTCCAGATTCTCAGCATCGACTGCGACTCTTATACGATGTTCCCTTGTTCATCTCGAGCACTTCCCTTGCTATTTATTTTTCCTCTTGAGAAGCCGGTGTTCGTCTCTTCTCTTCTGCTCATAGAGTTCGTGAGCAGCTCTCGTCTTTCTATGCAACGCCGCTTTGTATACGTCTTGCCTAGCTTGTGCTTGCCGGCACTTGTCATCAAAGCAAGGGTTTCGTTGTGTTGATCCGGTAAAACGCAGCACATCAGACGCTGTGTCTCTGATGACTTTTTAGTAGTGTTGCCACTGATCTTCGATGCTTGACGGTGGCGGCAGTGGACCTCTTAAGATATTAAAAGAGACTTGATCAAAAATCTTTTGCGATTAAAGCCTTCTGGCGTCGAAATTCCTTTCAGCATTAGCTTACCTTTGCGATATTCGGGATATCCCCCACCCTACCATTGTTACAAATGGGAAATGGTCCGAATCAATGTTGGCTCGCCGGAACGTTCGGACATCCATAATGCTGAAGGAGTGTCTTGATTGATCAGGAGTTCTTCAAGTCTCCTTGTGAATATCGAGATGGGAGAAGCGCGTGTTAGCTACGCCATAACGGTGAGGTCGGCTTTGGAACAGTCGATGCTCTCTGCTAGTTGTTTGGCTGCACGTGGCCTATTACCGGACTTAGCGCTGCCGTTGGCCAATTAAGGGCTCATCTGTCACTATCTTTTTTCCAAAACCCTGACTTAGTCTCAGAAATCCTTGCCGGCCTGAGCTCCAAATATATCGAAGTAGCCTCTTTTGCTCCGGAAGTTTATTTCACTTTATTTGCTGCTATTATGCTGCTATTCAGGACTCGCCAATACCTGACCGTTACCACGTGAAGGTTATCAATAACAATACTTTATCGCCAACCCATTGAAGTCTTGAAATTTCCGCTCGAAAGGCAAAGGACTCAACATTCTTTAACTTCTGAAAGGTTGCTGAGGGTAAGCGTGGGAAAACATTTTTGGAAATGGCTTCTCAATGACCTATTACTCTTTACAATCACATTTGGCTAAATAACAGTATATTACGGAAAGCATTGACCGAAGATAAGACTAAAGTTTACTACTTTCTCGTTAAATCAAACTAAATCTATAAGACCTCTACAACAACCCTTTTTCGTCTAAAGACTCTCTCACGCTATTTAAATCGCTAGCGTCATATCAGCTCAGTAAAGCTAGTAAAGACATTCTACCACGAAGATAGCAAAGTATTGTAATTTTGCAAATCTACGATGTTTAATAAGCTGTAGAGCTCTTTAAATCGTAAGCTTGGGTATTACAATTTAAGATGTAGGGTATGATATTGTATAATAGCCGTCTTGCTCATAACTCATTTTAAGAATAGTGTTTCTGTTATTCACTTTGTAATAAACAAAGGTTTTCAGATTACAATTAAAAAATTCTCGCAAGATAAGTTTGGTTTCAACTCTAGAACAATTGTAGCACAAGACACTGAGTTTGGCCAAACTATTTTGACAGACGATAACCCTACTCTACAAACTTTGATTTTGTTGACGACTGCTTCCGTCAGGACAATAGATGGAACACTCGACAAAAAGGAATTGCTTGTTCGAGTTGTTTTTGGTGTCTAATAACTTTTAACCATCTTTACCGAAAGTTTGTCTTATAAGTGACAGTTGCTCCATTGTTTTGATTAAAAGGCGGCGCGAAATGTGACAATCAAAAGTGTGCTTGTTTATTTGCAGTAAAGTGCGTCTAATAGTGATATACATATGTGGCAGGTGCTTGTGAAAGTAGATTTGATGTAACTCAAAGCATTGATTTTCTCTTTTGTCTACTTACATGAGGTTTTGTTATTTTAAGGAACTTAACACTCTAGTGGGTATGACTACACTTAAATGGGCAAGAGAGAGAATTTAATTTCATATAAGTTTTGTGGGGGGAAATTCTTCATTTATTCGGGCCTAACACAATCCATACAATTTGAAGTTGACTAAAACTTAACTTAAACTTATAACTAAGGTCGATAAAAGTGGTGAAGGGAATCGGATTTGTGGTAGGGAGTGCTGTGATTAAAGTCAAAGACGATAACGTTTGAATTGATTTTCGTAGCATACTGGAGATTGGTTCGTTCGCGCTTTAGAAGATTGGTAAAAGGAAGAGACGAGTGGTACGTATATTACAGGGGTTAGTGTTGAGGAAGGTATAGTTGAGAAGGGACGCGCAATCAACCAGCCCTGAATGCAGTTGGTGAATGAAGAGAAAGCCGGCTGCACCTCCGCGTGTTTAAGTTAAAAAGGTTGAGACGGTAGAATAAACGGATCGTTCCAGGACATACCTTGAAGAGCAAATCGAAAAACACAACAGCGCTGGATGCTTCCGACTCGTGAGGTATGAACACGCTGAGATGGGGACCACACTTGCCTGACGCACTCTGAGACGCGTCAGAAAAAAAAGACAAAACTTAGTTCTGAGTTGGCTTCAAGAATTATCTCATCCATATGTAAGCGGAAGTTGAGCTCCGTATGACACAAAATGCCTAGGTCGCGAAGGGTTTGTATGAGGGAGATAGGTTGATTGGCATTTGTCGATATTAAGTTCTCAACAATTTTAAAGGCACCAGATCGAAAAACTATCAAGGTCTTGTTGAAGGAGGAAAGAGTCATGGGGTGAGGAAATGATTTTGAAAAATTTGATATCGTCGACGTAAAGAAAGACAGACGAGTGTTTGAGAAGAAAGATTTTTGGGCTCAGTTGTTACTTCGCTTCGTGGGTGGCATCCACGATTTGATGGGGAGACTAATTTGTTAGTGAGAGCTGGTTTGTTGTTGTGTATTCTAGTCAAATAAACATCTCACTTGATTTATGTTCACTGAAAAAACACACGTCTTTCGGACATGGTTGCGATTCGAACAGCGAATTTTCCGATTTTAAAATCAGTTTACTACCACATGAGCCAGGACCACTCGCGGTGAATCACGATACCTTACACTTGAAGTTTTGGTTCAGCATCAAGTGAATTCTTGTGCATTCCTGATGAGTAATGTTGCATTTGTGGACGGAGAAGACAGATGGCAACTAAAACTCTTTTGGTTTTGCCTTCTTCTTCTGGAAAGTGCACAATACAGAATATTCGTTGTTCATATGTATTTATATCTGCGAAACAATATTAAGTTCCACTGCTTGGCAGTAATTTTCAACAATTAACAGTCTAACGTACGTGCAGCATTTTAAAGAAACTAAACCCCAACGAAAGCAACTTTAGACTTTTTGCCTCACGCGTTTTTATTACGTTAAAGGTTGATTGGCTCTTCGGTAGAAAACAGGTTACCTAATTCTAGCAAATTTTTTGGTATGCGGTTTATGGCTAGTAAAATCAAAACAAATAAACATTTTTCAAAATATTTGTTTTTTCTATTGATTGAGTCACTAAATGGCCACAAATTTGTAGAATAAATTATTCAAAATAACCGCCATTCGCTTTCTAGTAGGAGCAAAGTAAGTCTTGTTACTCATTAATTGCAGAACGCACCTCATACATTGGAAAATTTTCCACTACTCGAACAAGGACGCGCTTCAAGGACCCAATACTCGGATGTTGAGTAGTGCAAGAAATAGTCTCCAGAATGATCATGCTTTTGTAGTATAGTTAATTTAAGTCTGGGCCATTAGATGGTTAATGATCCCTGAAATTGAGGTTCGAAACATTGGTTTTGGACCGTGTTTAAGTCCATTGAGCTGGAAAAGATACTTATTTTAAGAACCAGACTTTCCTTGCGAATAGTGTTTTGTTCAGGTGCACTACAACGTTCTCTAAAACGTAAGTCTTACGAGAATACACTTTCGCTGTGGTTTTGAGGCTTTTCTAGAGGAATGGAGCTCGGAGACAGCATTGCAGGCAACTTCCTACCATACAATCACAAAAGAAAGGCGGTGGCCACGCTAAAGTCTAGGAACGTGATCAGAAGCATTTCGTGAACGATTCAACTGTGACGATTTTTTCGTCAAAAAGAAGTCATCTGTGACCGTTCTCCGTGTACAGGCAAAGCAAGGCTTTCGATTTTCACTTACGTTTCTGTTTCAACCTTTCCGGCCGGTATACATCTTGTATTTGCTGAGTCCCAATTCACGTTCTAATATGCGCGATATGCTCCTCCTGCTAATATCCATTTAACGAGGCACAATTTTCTGTTTGCACAGCATAAGAATTCTAAAAAGGTCGCAACATCCTTTTCACACCAATTGCGACAATGCGTGCGAGCGCTTTTCCGTGATTACAAACACCTGAAGTTAAAATTTTTTACGTATGAGCTATGCATACGTATGACAGTTGGGTACTGTAGAAATAGGGTAGGCACTGACAGATGTCAACCTGGCGATATCCAGTGTTGCAACTATCTTCTACACATCAATTTTGCTTATAATACCTTCACATGGTAACCGTCGGGTATTGGTCAATGTCAATCCGAACTGAACTTGCTAGATTTATAAGCGCAAGTGCTGAACAATAGACAAAAATAGCTGCCCTATTAACGGGATAGCGGATGAATGCTCCAGATGGAAACAATCCCGAAACAAATGAGACCTTATTCGGGCCACTCCGACATATTTGGATCTCAAGACGGTAAGGATTTCCTAGACATAGTCAGGGTTTCGGAAAAGTGCTGCCGCCACTCACATCCCAGAATGGGTTACTGGCTTTCGGTCTAACCGACCCCTCGTCCTAGGGGTATCAAAAAAGTTCCGAAATATAAATAAGCCTCGGATATGGATGGATCTACTGTTGACAACCCATTCTTCCGTCTGCATTAACGGTAAGTGGAGGAGGAACAACGACGAACTGTATGGACTGTACAGCAACATCGACCTAGCCGAAAGAGTGAAGATCCAAAGACTGAGATGGCTGGGTCATGTAGAGCGGATGGACACCTACGCTCCGGTCCGAAAAGTCTTCGAATCCGCCCCCGAGGGACAGCGCATTAGAGGAAAACCGAGGTGCACGCAGGTGGATGGGGACCTCAGCCAACATAGCGTGCGAAACTGGAGGCAACTAGCAAAAGATCGAGCTAACTGGAAACGATTGTTGACCGAGTCCCAAGTTCACCTAAAGTTAAGAACTGTTCATAATGTCACTTGTTGAATAGCCGTACTAGCAATAATCAGACGCCGTTCTCTTTCCTTCTAACATTTTATCAGTGACCTGGTTTGTAACAGTTAAGAGCCTCCGCGAGTCGTTGGCATGCACTTAGTTTCTATATAAAAAAGCCTAACATCCCATTTGCTAATAGAATGGTTCTTCGGCGTTATTATGTTGCGAAGCTGAAGCATTTAGTCGTTCCATGTATTTGTGTACACATTGCCAATGAGTTGATTCGAGGAGCATTTCTGAGGCTTGGTGGCATTCCTTGAATATAAGAAACTAACTACACTCATCAGTATAGCAGTACGGCCTATACTCAAACTGCCAGTGGCGTTATTTGAATTTCTGCGCCACAATATCTACTTTAACAACCCTTAAAGCTGGTCCTGAAACCCTGGTCAATTTAACCTGTTTCTAGGACTACCCCGAAGAGGTAAAACTTGTACTATACATGAAGTAGTCATGCTATATTGAAGGCAGTCAGTGGTTACTGGGTCATTCGTCGTTCAGGCTAAATCAACTAATTGAATTCGCTGCGATAAGAAAAATGCCAGATAGCAACACTAGGGTCAAACGCTCCAGATGTCTCCTGATCGAAGTTGAACACAAATTTAATCAGACGATTTTTGGGACCAGGTAACAACAGCAAACATGATTTAAAGGAGAAAGTGAAACAGCAGTCTTCTCCGATTACATGGTTTCGTTCTTAAATCAAGTCAAAGTCAAATTGTTAGACATTACAGTGCCTTAAGTTTATGTTTCACAGGAGCTTTATCCTCAATTACGACGCTTCTGCCAGTCATGATACATATGTATGTACCCTCTGTCTTGGTTATATTCTATACAAATCTGATCAAATTAAAGCCAAAATCCTTCCGTCTTAACGTTTACTAAAATATCTTAATACATTTGTTGGAAATACCGTATCTAATGCAAACGTCTCACACAAAATTTATCATACTCGTACATCACACACTCGTATCTCACAGAATTCGATTGCAACTTGAGATAAATTTTAATCACTATCCGCCTGAGGAGGTGTTACCACCATGACAATATGTAATCAGTGCACGTGCCCGGAATACCAATTATCTCCTTCAACTGCTACGATGTAGATACTCGTACATTCATATAGTCATACGTCTGATGCCAGAACCATTGCTAGTGTCAGTTTCACTGTTTCATTGCAATAATTGTTATGGCTGCACATTTTCACAATCTGTTGCAGGACACTGAACATTATTGATGCAATTATTCGTATGCAATGCAATTTGTATTCCAAGTGAGATATGTACAAAATCCTGTCTGGAAATGTGGCACTTGGTGTTGCTTAAAATGTCAGTTAACAGGAACATCTGATGGCAACACTAGGCATAAACAATTATACTTCGTCTGCCCCATGGTAGATTTATGATCCTTAAATGACCGCAATGATTTGCATTTCCTATTTCAGTAGATAATTAACTTGAAGTCCTGTGAAAATGGCTAACGTCTCAAATATGAGCACCCAAACGCAAGGGATATTTATGCCCGATGAATACGGATATCCACCCATGAATCTTTGGTTGAATATGCTCACATGACTCAGGAGATCTGATCTAATACTTCTTTACTGCGACAGGAGTGGAATCACTAGGTATGGTTGGTATGTCTACGGTGTGCCCTAAATTCGTGTAGAGAATCTCTTAATTTTGTGCATGAACACTTTTTATCTTAAATCTAGTGTCTTCATGATTTTTCTTTTTTTTTTTCCTTTTTCACAAAAGCATCTTCCGGGCAGGGGTGACAAATCTGTGTTAGGCGTAGGCGAGGTTTCTCCTGATGAGTTGGCATTTTCATTGGCATTTTCTTTAAACGAGGGATCTTTGTGACTTAATTTGTTACCCCTTAAATATTTCGAAAACTAAATTGAGCTGTCAGTGCAGTTATCAAAATGTTATAAGGGTAGCTAATAGGGATATGCTGAGGATAGTCAACATATTTTTAGGCTTGAGTGTGGGCATGAGCTTGGAATGTTTTAGAAATCTCTTCGGACAGAAAAGAAAAATCCCTTAAGGAACAAATTTGGCGAAGAATTTTGTGAAATTGTTACTAAAAATAGTCAGCCTAGCCATCAAATAGGAGTAAGTCTGTATTATAATATGAATATCCAGATGTGAGATGTTATGCGTCAAAATCCTGACGAAGTCGTCAAGGAATTGATTTATTTTTTTAAGGAATCTCGGTCCTGCATTCTTGACATGATTAATAATATTATATAAAGAGCTTTAATAATGACTTCAACAGGCGTTTTTGCAGTAAAGCATTATTAAGTGCTCGAACCAATTGTGCTAAGAAGAAATACAATGTATTTTGGTTTTTAGAATTTAACACTCAAGTGGGTTTTCAACACTTAAAGTGCTTGAACTCGTGTGAAGGTTTTTAGGAAAATAGACAGCATTCAAAGCGATACATGCTGGGGATTTGTGGTTCAGTTGCCATTTAAACATAACCCAGTCAATAATCTAGGATCATCATTCGAAATGTCAAAGCGTAGATTACTTGGTGAAAGAACAATATCGTCCATTTATGAATAAATACATTGATTTAGGTATATGTCAGACGTTTCTCGTACTCCAAGGTTAGGTTATGTTGTGCACAAAGTTCTGGAAAAGGGGTCTTGCGGCGTAACTTTGCTGACACATCTTTTAACAGAAGATCCACCCAGTTTAGAGTTGATTATCCTACTACGGCTTGTATTAAGGTTTTTGAAAAATTGGACAGAGAGACTTGCAACAGACTTGCATGGCTAGAAGCTGTGCAGTGCCCGTAGCAGTTTGCTTCTTGTGATAAGAACATTAATTTTTGTCGCGGCTACATTAATCCTATGAATGGGGCGCTAAATGCGAAATTCGTAGTAGGGAGATTCATCACTTGAGGTCATAAATGCAGCTAGGCATTGAAGGACTTGTTGAGAGGATTTTTCTTAAGCAGAGGTTTTAGTTTTTATCACAGAATAACCTCTAGGATTAACCCTTCGCTGTCATTAGTTTTTTTTTGTCTACATTTTGAGGGATTCTTATAGGCAGCCGGTGCTTGATTGAGAGCTCGTGTGGGAGCCTCACATTTTAAATCAAGCTCCTTAGCGTCACCCGGAGTAGCTTGAAACTTCAGGGGAGATTCGTTTTTAAAGTATTCCCCTGTATTTGGGCCAGTCAGTTTTCCTTTAATTTCACGTACTCCAAACACAGCTTTATTCTACCTGAACTCTTCGTCATCGAAATGAAGATGCTTTAAACCATTCCTCAGGTTCATGGGGAAGTCATATTTTATACAGATTCACAGTTTGTCCTGTAATACAATGACTTCAGTGTCCCACAGTTGGACAACTTTAGCAACGAATAGTGTAACAAAGATAAAAGATCTTACTGAAGAAAACCGCTGACTTAATATCTCGAGGAGTACAATGGTTCTGAATTCTTACAGACCATAGAGTAGGGAGTTTGAAAAGCACTTACCAGCCATATAATAATAAACATCAGATTCAATTACCTAAAAATCATACATTTAATCATATTCTATTAGCATGTATACTGCTCCTTAAGCTCTCCTGATATACGTAAGGTAAATGTACCGGCGTCTAACTGAAGGACTTATGGCTCGTAAGACCGTCAACAGCTGCATCAGATGCTTCACATACAAGCCGCTTCGAGTAGAACATCTAATGGCAAATCTTCCAAGCTTGGACGTTAATTTCAATTGTCAGGCGATGGCTTTTATTGGTCCGTTTCAAATTTAAATTAGAGCACAAGACAATATGCCCAAAAAGGCCATATGAAATAAGTGCGCAATCTCTTAACTGCGGCATTTATTGGCGCTTTACGAAGGCTTCTATCCAGACGAGAGCTCTGATGCAAAATATTCTGAGACAACGCAGATCTTAGAGTCACAAAAATGCCATCAATGAACGTTGCTTAAAGAAGAAAATCGACGGATGACTGATACCCTTACGATCACCTCACTTCGGCGGGCAATGGGAAGTTGCTGTGAAGGTCGCAGAACACCATTTGATCCGCATTATCGGAGATGCATAAGTGAAGGAAGGAATATCGACCTCGCGTCGTCGATTATTTGGCGACGTCGTTTAATGAAACAATTTTACCTTCTTCAACAAAGAAAAAGATGGTACATTTCACAACAGAATTTATCTTCAGTAATGTTAGTTATCATCAAGGAAAGCAATGTTCCTTCATTTCAATGGTTATTGAGTTAAATAACAAAAACATCTTCAAGTAATAACGTTTCACGGTGGCCGGGTTGTTTGAGATGTGCTATATAAAGCACAAACCAAAATTCACCACAGCAGCAGAGCAACCTGAGCTTTAGCAGGCAAAACCAGATCAGAAGCAATGGAACCACCCACAAAGGAAGACATAATTATACAACTAATTGTCTAAACTGCATTTGAAAATAAATTGTTGTAATTCTAGGCAACCACTCATCTTAATAAGATTGAACAATGAACAATCTGGAAGTCTATAAGCTACCACTTGAGCTACGGCCACCCACAAATCAAAACAATGAACGATGGCATGCTGCTACCTCCTGGAATAAAACTATCAGGCCCACTCATAAATGAGCATATCCTAACCCAGAAAATATATTTAACTGACCGCTTTCAGAAACATATTTTTGAATATAAGAAACGCTTTGTGATGGAGGATATTCCGTTTGTTTCACTCTAATCTGTAGACAGATGCTTTGTGTACTTGTGGAGAAGTCGCTGCACCTGAAGTGCTTTGATATCATAAGTGTCTCCTATTTTCACGTGCAGTTTCTTTTTTTCTGTAGGATAAGGTCAATTAGGCAAGCAACTTATCTTTTGTACTCCATGTTTGTCGCGTTTTTAGAAATTTCCCTAACTTTAGTAGAACACATGCAAGTAAGCGCTTCAGTGATAAAGTGCCTACAGTACCTACACCCACCAACTCAGCCTGCCGAGTACTAGTAGCCTCATTCGGGCGAACGCCTTACATTCACAAAGGAAAAGCTCCATAATGTCGTCATAACCCTTTCCGGAAACCTGGAACACCTGTTGTGTTAAGAACGCTTAGAAAATCATACTCGTATGGCGGGAAAGTCGCCGACCTCTGACAGATATCGGAAAGTATTCATTTGGTCTATCGACAATCGTGTGAAAAATGCCACCCATGCCTTCCTATCCGTTTCTTCGGAAAATATTCTCTGAGCCTTGCCGAGCATTCAGTGATTTAACACCTGGGACGCTCAATGAATTCCCCCACCAAACTGTGTTAGAATAACAATAGAGTTCATTCCCATCAATATAGCGTTTATCTTCACTTGAACGAGGAGTTGAATCTTACGTTTTCGCAATTCTCTGGAAGACACCAGCACCACACCTTTGATCGGTCCTAAAGCCATCCGTAAGGACCCGACTATATATTCTTTTCCGGACCCAGCTGTCTTTTTCACAATTTAGTAGCGCCAGGAGTTCTTGAGTCATTGCATCAGATGATGATAAGTTTGAACTTTATTCAGTGTAATATAAACTATGTAAACAAAAGGGAACACGCAGCATCCAGAAATTCGAATCGCAAATTTCTCTACTTTGGTGCTGCTTTTCGAAAGCGGATGAAGATATCATTGGTCGTTTCGAGAGAAAAATTTGTTGACGAGACGTTGAACTACACAAGCTCAACTACAACGCGTACTTTTTTCCTCTGGGCAAATACCCCACCAGATTTTGAAGCGCAATCTCATAAGATCTTTCGTATTTATAGGCACATCTTAAACAGACGATCTATTCGCAAATTACCAGTGTGCAGTCATCTTTTCCGATTTTTCTATGTTGATCAGTGCCAGGCAAAAACGAAGATTCTTTTTAGCGTTGTCAATAGCTGGTCAATATCTTTGTGTAACTGGGCAAACTCCATCGGTGCCAGGTGACTTAAATTCATCAAAGCAAGCAGCACCATATAAAATATCAAACGATGACAGAACGGCGTGTTGTGTCAAACCTAATTTTCAACTCTGGTAACAGGAGCTGAATGTAAGTCTAAATTGAAGGGGAAACTCTACACCACGGTTGTTAGACCAGCTCTTATGTACGGTTCTGAGTGCTGGACAATGTACGAAGCGTTTAAAAACAAAATGACGGCAGCAGAAATGAAAATGTTAAGGATATCTAGTGGAGTCACTAAAAGCGATTTCATTAGGTCTACGCGTATTAGAGGAAGTCTACATATAAAGAATTCGATAACCGAACAGCTTGGGGCGAATAGAATAAGCTGGTATTGCCACGTTCAATGAAGATCTGCGGAAAATCCGGTTTAATAGGCACTATCAACTACGGTCACTCCAACTGTAAGAAAACGAGGTCGGAAAAAGAATTCCTGGATTTCTCAGATAGCAAATGCGCAACAACGCTTGAGGCTAACCACTGAAGCAATCCAGGACCGAGTAGTATCTAGACGGCTTCTGCGGTCTGCGACATTAGCCAACCCTATAAGCGGAGCAGCAGCCATGCAGTTAAAATGGGAAACTCGTTACGCTTAAGTTTGTATAACGAGGAAAGGTTAAAAAAAGAATGAGAAGAAGAGCTGGATGTAAGCTTGTTTTGATGAGGTTATTTGAGAAAACCATCCCAAACAATGAGTCTCACCGATAAAGACAGTTAGGTGCCATAAAAGATCATTCAATCATTGTTGTCTGAACAGCATAATTAGTTACATATACATATTTCAAAACAATGCAGATAAAAAGGTAATCCTCAACAAATCAAATCTATTTCGATCGTGGACGTTTCATATGCAAACCGTGAGGGCTGCAGAAGCGGTTAAAATTATAAAGGTCTGTAGATTTAGATTCGAGTATCCAATTGCGCTTAGTAATTTGGCCGTCACATTTGCTTTGAGTTAAATCTGACACGTGGTATCAGCTTAGAGAGAATTTGAGGTAGCTGTGATAAAGCTAACTCAGCTTTGACCTTCTCTGGAAACCTAGGTTCAGATTGACTTAGTGCCATCCAACGTTATGAAAAATATTTTTCGAGTACTTTACACCAATCATCAACTCTTCTGTATGGATTTGTCTGTGGAGTTTTAAAGTATGTGCCACTCATCGCAACATCTTTCTTTTTGTGGTTGAAACGAAACGCCGAAAGCAGCTTTCACCTTCTTATTTCGATTGAGGAGTTTGAAGGTCTGAGAACTTTAGTTTCAAATCGCTTGCCTTTGATTCTAGGGACCGTTTCGTGAAGGTTAATGACCCTATTTCAAAGCAAATTGACGTTGTCAGCATAGGTAAAATATTACAAATAGGATGTCATGGTCCATTGGATTTGGGCTCCATTTGGTGATAAGCTCTTTAGGAAAAGTGTTAATTGCAAGATATTTACGCTTGTAAAAGCTAACAAATGTGCGCATGTTTACTATGGTGCAATTCTTATCTTTTTACACCATACATGGCTTCAAGTTCAGATCCTTCTACTGCTAAAGCTGCTGTAGGTTATAATTCAACTAAAATATCCAATTCGAATCTGTCTACTGCTGCTCAAATGTCCCTATTACTTTGCGATCCCCCTATGACGGCTTCTTGTCATGCCTAAGTATCATGTATCTTGCTGACTTCGTTCTGCTTCCAACATATGCAGGATTTTAGATTACGACTGGCTTGATACTAGTCAGTCAGCATTAGCTGTGTACTGAAAATTTGGTTATTTTCACGAGTCTGAAGCTTGATATTCGAATTCTCCATTTCGGTGAAGGAAACCTGGTTATAAGCATGATACAGTGAGTCTGTGCTTTCGTTTTCAAAGCGTTTTCGGTCTAGTCAATCGCCTCCTCTGCAACTGAGGATTTCCCAGGACATGTCATCTTATCATCTAAAACTGCCTTTTAACGAACCACCTCTCTATTATGATGAAGCTTATTTTCAGGGATGCACCTTTCCAGTAATTTCTGAATCGATTTAGCCCAATCTACCGAACGTGTTGTAGAAAAAAACTGTAGCAGGTAGGTAGGTAAGTATCGGCGCTTAAATCGAGATTTACACAGGAAGTAGTTCAGCTCCCAGAACCTGAGAGCCGGTAAAGGCCGAAAATATCACGAATGGATTGTCGCAGCTGAGGGAATCGTCTGTGGGGTCACATCTGAACTATCCAACCATTTAATATCTGAACATCATTGGCCCATTTTTTCGGCTATTTATGTTGTGGCATTGTATTGTTAACACTTTCACAATTAGAAGAGAGAGATAAGTTCCTCTTCATTTCAAACAAATAAAAGGAGCTCCTGTAGATTAAAGTTATTCCAATGTGCTGTTTCTAATTTTGAGTTCACGGATTAGAAGGTTATATTCCAGTTATATCTAGGTTTACCTTTCACAAAGCATGAACATCGCTGTTCGTCTTAATTCAACGATTCTAAACCAGAATTGTCGGCTAATTTTCGTTTGAACTTTCCACTTCCACGTGCCAGAAAAGGCCCAGGTGATCTTTTGCCAGGGCCTATATCTAATAATTAAATATAGTGCTTCTGGTATATTTATATTTGTTCTCTGAACGAAGCTCGTATAAGTCAAGGGTCACATTTTTTCTTGTGATATGTGTAACATGTGTAATCCTGTAATAAAATAGATATCTATGAGTCTTTAAAATTCTTTTCTTGCTACGGGCTAACTTTTCCCAAGTAGAAAACACTCTATAGTCAGTTAATTTGTCACATAATCGTACACCTCTAAGCTCATCACAATGACTTTACGTATTAGCTTAGCGGTAAGAACAGCATTCTCAATTTTGACACACCGAACAAAGTTTATCCACGACTGCACTCCATAGGAATTCTTCTTCGCGGAAGCTTTATGCGTTTCCTTGTGGCATCGTTTCGAAACCTGAAGTAGATACCTAAATCCTGTGAGGATGAAGTATGCAATTTGGTGAAGCGGATTTCTATGTCCTTTATCGTCTCCTGCTGATGCTTTTGGATACGTTAGGGATGTTGATGGTGTACGTAGTAATGTATAATACGTGGTGCACCGCTTTACCAACACCAGCTCTCTCGGTATCCGATAATCCCCCTACCGTTGCAGGCAAATACAAATATGTAGATATCTTTTGTTGTCAACTTCTCGCATATCCTTGCCTGGAAATCCTTCGAATCGACAAAGGGCTTTACTCAAGCGTAAACAGTTTATTCGCCATATCACCACGATAGCATGAAGGCTGAATATGTCCCCCAATCATGCTACCCCCCCATCCATAACTTTGTATCCTTATATCCTTCGTAAAGCGCACTTTATTAAAATAACGACACAATCTCCAATTACATTTCGAATTCGAATTGGATACACTACGCCAAACACAAAAGACAAGGCAGAGGATTTAGAAACTGCGCAATGGGCAGGGTTCACGAGGGTGGCGGGCGAAATAAAATACCCAGTGGCAACGACGCCAATCGGTGTTAATGGATGCGATATTCCGGAACAAGGACATTGGAAGTTTGAAATATTGCTCTCGCGATGTAAAGACTTTCGCTGGCCCATCTATATTTGAGGCGGAAATTGAATATTTATCTATGTGAATGCTGACTCGAAAGATAGATATGTATATAGGGCGCGTACTGCTGGATGTCTTATGCGGATGGTTTAACCATTAGATATGCGCTGTTATCTAATTCTTAGTGGTAGGGGTTAGGTTAAACAATCGATGAAGCGTTTTAATTGTCCCCTGTGCGTCTGTGTCGTTTTAACAATGCACAACCAGAGAGTTTCTCATTCTAACTGTGTGTATCTATCTATCAGTATCTGGGCATATTAACGAAGACGATGAGCAGAAATATTATTTGCACTTTGTGGGTGCAAATTGAGTTCTATTATTGCGATTTACTCACCCAAGTGGATGAATTTATAGAGTGAAGGAACAAACAAAAAAAAAATTCTCATTTTGTCGTCACTTTTTGCGCTTTCTTAGGGAATCTCAAACTTGGCAAAGAGACGACGAGGGATAGCTGGAATATGAAAAATATTTCCCTCCTGATTACAATGGCTTTGTGCAAATTTGCGCTTTGTAAATACGCGCGCAGTGAAATCTAGAATTGGGTTGAAGTTTTTGAGAATTGTTTGTCCTGCTGAAAGGCACAAAAGTTGGAAGGTGGTTACGATTATATGATTGAGGCACACAGACAGATAAGTAGTAAACACTGTAAGGACAATGTGGACTAGATGAACGTTTTTCTAGAGAATGAAAGAAGGGAAAATATAAAGGGATTTTATGGTCTCATAATTAGTAGCAGAGTGGAAGCCACATAATTAACGTCAATTAGATTTGCTTGAAATGCATTTTTTGTGCTTGACTTAAGGTCATAGCTTAAGTGCTGAAGTTTTATGCTGAAATGAAATTTTAAGAAGACAAATAATATTTTCTTAGTCTTTGGGTAAAATTAAAATTTACGAGTTAAGGAGATTTTCATAGAAGACGCATTTTAAATGAAATAGATGGAGCTTTATGGTGACTAAGGAAGGATGTCAGTGCCATAGGTACTTAGCTCATTCATTATCTACAACAAGAAGAGGCTAAGGAGGACCGGCAAGGTCGACTAGAACCTGACCATTCGAAATAGGGATGATGCAGTAGCTATATTTAGCATAGAAGATGAGGTTTGCTAAAGTCCCCGACCGCAAAATGTATCTGTATACCTCACGGTCCTGTATTGCCTCGTTTCTTAGTCCTAAGTAACGTTGAACGTTCGCCATCTGAGCAATCCAAGAGTTTTTTTTTTTCATTCCTCGTTCTCTTGTGGTTGGAACGACCGTATGTGACAAGGCCTTTCTAACTGGCTTATTCTATTCCGTTAAAGAATTTTAACGTTTTTCTCTAGTGCATCCTTCCCCCATCCAGGGTGTACTGCAAATCTAGGCCGAAAAGAATCGATGTTACATTTTCTTCTAACATGCAATTTTTTAAAAAATACTGTAAAACCTCGTTAAAGAGGAAAGCGCTTCGAACACTCCCTCCGACATTGACAGGCAATTTTAAGTTACGTACTTCAGCGGAGCATTTTCGCGTTTTCAAATATGTCTTAGATTATTCTTATATAAGTTTCTGGCACCTTTTGAGATCTCAGCGCCGTTCATATGAGATCTTAAGGAACTCTATCAAACGCTTCCCAGAGGTCGTTGAAAACCATGTGCAGATGCATCTAGGTGCATCACCATTTGACGGAGGTGTTCATTTTGCTTTTTCCAGCCTCACGTTTCCAACGACTGCTCTTACTTCTTCATTGCGAAGTCCGAAGGTTCTTCGTCGAATGGATAAGCTACAGGGATGGCCTCATATGGAAACTCTTCGTTGAGTACATTTTTGCAGCATTCAAGCCACCTTACGCAAATTTCTTTTTCGTTGGTAACCAACGCGTCTTTGATAGATTTTGGTGAAATAATTTTCATCGAATTCTTCCGTTTTTGCAGAGCCAGCTTAAACATATTTGACAGGTTGCCGCTATTTGACGATTGGACTTCTTGAACAACTTGTCTTATATCTGCCGATCGTACGGATATTCGTTCTATGTTTTCGTTAAAGTTTTGTCCTACTTTCGGTTGAGTTTGAGTTAGCACTTCCCTTGCGACATTTTTATAACAATCGTTTTCAAGACCGAGACAAGCTTCTTTGATATCGTCATCGTCATATCACACATTGTCCAAGCTTGTGATGAATGCTTTTTGTCGGTTGCAACTCGTTTGGTATCGTCAGTCCACCACCGTGTTTCTTTTTGATGCGATGGTGCCCTGACGTGGTTCTCAAAAGAGGCTTTGTGTATCTTATGCAGTGCTTCTTTTGCTCGTTAAATAAGCCGTCAGCTTCGTTCTTTTGATAGATTGAACTACCTAATTTTAATCTTTTCAAATGCAACTCGAATTTTTTGCGGCTGTTAACGTATAAGCTCGGGTGCTGGCCAGCAGACAAAAAAAGGAGCACTATAAACGGGACAGCTGATGTATTCCCAAAATTTAATCAACGGTGGAAAAAAAATTCCGGAACAAATGAGACATTATGCGGGTTAATCCGACATACTTAGAGCTCAGGCCGGCAAGAATTTCCGAGACTAAGTCCGGGTCTTGGAAAAGAGATGGTGACGCAAGAGCCATTAATGGACCAATGGCGGAACTTACATCAAAAAAGGGTTTCTGGCTTTCGGTGCTAGGGGTATCGAAAATGAAACTAGCTCGCCAGGTTGGGCGCTGTGCCGCCGGCTCACCTGCCCGGCCATGGAAAAATATACAAAAGTTCCGCAAACATAAACAAGTCTCGGATACGGATGGATCAACTGTGGACAACCCATACAAACAATTGAAGGACAACGAACTTCAGATATACACGTTGGAATGTAAGGGCTTTTAATAGGCTATGCACACTGAACGGCTGGTGAAAGGGGACTAGGGCGCGCCATCCAAGGAATGCTATATTAGTAGGATTTGACGAAAATTCTCCTTCTTTCCTTATTCATTGAAAGAAATTCGATGCACTGTATCAGAAAATGAGACTCATCATACGAGGGCGGGTCAATAAGTCCGTGACTTTTGGATTAAAACACAGATTTTTTGATAAAAAAATAATTTTATTTTTCAACGTAGTCTCCCTTGAGCTCTATGCACTTTGTCCAACGCTTCTCCAATTTTTTTATCCCTTCCAAAAAAAATGATTTGTCGAGGTCCTCAAAATAGGCCTTTGTTTGCGAGATGACTTTATCATTGGAGTCAAATCTTTTTCCACCAAGCCATTTCTTCAGGTTTGGGAACAAGAAGTAGTCGCTCGGAGCCAAATCTGGAGAATTGGGTGGATGAGGGAGCAATTCATAGCCCAATTCATGGATTTTTGCCATGGCAACTGCACATGTGTGCACCCTTGCATTGTCTTGGTGGAAAATAACTTTTTTCTTGGCCAAATGAGGTCGTTTTTTTTCAAATCGTCATTGAATCGGTCCAATAAGTTGGCATAATATTCCCCATTGATTGTTCTTCCCTTTTGAAGGTAGTCAATGTGGATTATCCCGCGTGCATCCCAAAAAACAGTCGCCATAACTTTATTGGCTGATAAACCCACCTTGGCCTTCTTTGGCGCCGATTCACCCTTAGAAACCCACTGTTTTGACTGTTGTTTGTTCTCTGGTGTGTTGTGATGGATCCATGTTTCGTCCACGGTTACAAAACGGCGCAAAAACTCCTCCATATTGCGATTAAACAACGCCAAACCTTCCTGTGAAGTTGTTACACGATTGCGTTTGTGGTCGACTGTGAGCAAACGCGGCACCCATCTTGCGGAAAGCTTTCTCATGCCCAAGTGATCATTCAAAATTGAAACCACTGAGCCATGCGAGATCCCTACGGCTTCCACAATCTCTCGCACTTTCAATCTTCGGTCGGCCAACATCATATCGTGAATTTTTTCGATTGTTTCGGGTGTAGAGACCTCAACTGGGCGTCCAGGACGTTCGGCATCTTCAGTGCTTGTACGGCCACAACGAAATTCAGTAAACCACTTTTTTACCATTGAAATCGATGGTGCAGAGTCCCCATAGTATTTATCAAGCTTAGCCTTGGTCTCGGTAATGGTTTTTTTTCGCAAGAAATAATGCTTAATAAGCACACGAAATTCACTTTTTTCCATTTTCTCCTCAAATTAGTGAGTAGTCTGATAAAAATAGCTGTCAAACACAAACTAACTGACGCAGCAAGTTTAAATTTTGACAGGAGTCAACTGACAGATGCCTGTTGACAGGAGCAGTGTTGCTGTTTCATTAAAGAGGTCAGAAATTCAAAAAGTCACGGACTTATTGACCCGCCCTCGTATTTCAAGCACTGAGAATTAGATGCTGCATGCATGCTTCTCAAGGGCACGGGTTTTGATTTGGTTGGTTCGCGAGCAGGGCCCTTCATTCAAAAGCCTTACACCGGGCGTTCTAAGAAAGATAAAAACTGCTTTATAGTAGGGTTCTCACTGTTAACACTATCAGTTGACCAAACCTGCCGAGTATCTGGATCAACCTGGATCAATCCGAGTATCTGGATCCATGGATCCCTTTCGAAAAACTTTAACGAATCAAGACCTCTTAATATTTCGTCTGCCCCATCAGATATTTTACGAAGCACCTTAACATTTGAGACCTGAACCGAAGGGAGCTGCATAAATGCTTCCAAAAGACTGGTGAGAATGTAACGCGGTCTATCATATCTCTTATGTAGCCGTTCCCATGCATGTGCATAAGTCACATCAGATACTGGAATGTGGTTAGGTAAACTTAACGCTTCACTGCGGAGATTGGAGCGCAGAAGATGAAATTTCGAACCTTCAAACATATCTCGAAAACCTGGCCAATCACGATAACTGCCCGAGAAGGGTTCGATGTATATCTTGACGATTAGTTATGTATTCAATTTTCCCCACAATTCATCTAATTTTTCCACGCGAATTTGCAGGTCTTCTAAAGTCACACTTTCCGTAATCTTTTCCGTGAAAATAGCTAACCTAGTAAGCGAACCCTTGAGATTGCCACGCGTCGCACGTAAAATCGATAGCTTCTTTGCAGACATGTTGTAAAGCATATTTGCCGTTAATAAAATATAGGGAATTAAAGTTCAGATAGAAATGTATAGAAATAAGCAACCCACGTGTTAATTTCATTCACTTCAATGTCTTTCATCTATCCAAAGTTCAATTTGTATTCTTGCTTACAAATATGTATTAATAATATAATAGTTCATGCGAAATACATGAATTTTGATATCACTCACAGAGTTCGGTCTTGAACCGCGATTTACTTGGATTTTTACCAAGCAAAATGCGACTATTTCTCCCGTTTGCTTGAGGAGAATAAAATTGATGCAGTACTTCTTCAAGATACACACTGCAAGGATGAACTAAACCTCACTGCCCCATGGAAAATCAATGGGTACACACCCGTACAATGCCTCATATGCAAGATCTTCTATAAAAGAACCAAATATTAGAGAAATCAAAGACAACAAACTGGGTTACTAGGCAAAAACCCAGCACGTATCACTAATTCTCGATTCCAAGGACAAAGGAAGATTCTACTCAAGGAGGTTTCATAAGAACTTTAGATGTCCCCGATCTATGTTTTTGTTATTCACCCACTAACAAAGACGAACGGCAACAAATAACAAGGTAAGTAATTTTTTAAAAACTTTTCGTCCGCTGGATTTCCCCAACGCGCAACAACCACAAAAGATTCGTTGCCACCGTATTGCGAACAGCAAAGAAATTAATATTTATATAAAATTTCGGAAGAAATACATTCCTAGATAAAGCCAGTAAGTGAAGTCGCAAAGGCACTTCTTCATTCTATCGATAGATCGCACTTGAACCGATATAAGCAAACGACGAAAAAATTTGAATTCACCCGTTCTAGGCAGAAAGCATGGGGTTTACTTTGAAACCAGGGGCACTATCCATCCAACTTGTCTCGAAAGCCGAAGATTGAACACGAACTTGTCGCAAATTTCATTGTGGAAAACTCCAAAGCCAAGTCTGATAAAACTCAGAAAAGTTCCATCAAAAAACCTTTAAGGGAATTCAAGGCGGGGACGAAAGGGGAAAACTCTTAAGTTCGGATATGGCGTAGAAGGCTATTATCTCACGATAGCTTTGTTAGAAAAATGTCTGGACTTGCTTGTACAACCCGATAGCCTTACTTAGGTTCAGCTTCAACTGGGGCTACATACTTGGTACTTGGAGCGAGGTAGACGTTGTACTAGGTGTTGCCTTGAAGTCCGTTCATAATTAGGCAGTCATGCCAAATTTCAGTGCGATACTGTCTTTAGTTTTGTTTAAACAGCCGTTTGTTGTTGACGTGTTTGGCATCATGTTGAGTATGGAAAAAACAGATTTTCGTTCTCTTATAAGACTTTATTTTTTGAGAAGTAAAACGGCGAAGGAAACAAAAGAAAAGTTGGATTAATATTATGGGGCTAATGCTCCGTCAGATTACACCGCCAAATAATGGTTTCTAGAGTTTCGTGGTGGCCGCAACTCCACTACCGGTCAAGCGGCAGGCCCTCCGATGCGGTAACAGAGGACAATGCCAAAAAATACATGAAATGGTGTTGGCTGACCGGAAAGTGAAGGTGCGCGAATATTGAGCGCATATTTTGGGCAAAATTCGGCATATGAAAAAGTTATCCTGCCGCTGGGTGCCGCGCATGCTCACTTCTGATCAAAAAAACACGAGCGCGAGAGCGGACGGTTTTTTTTTGGGATTGTCATGACAAACTCTTCGTGGACTACCTCGAACAAGGAAAAACCGTCAACAATGAGTATTACTGTGCATTATTGGAGCGATTGAAGGCCGAAATCGCTGCAAAATGGCCTCACATGAAACGAAAATTGATTTGCAAGACAATGCGCCGGCGCATAGGGCATCGCAACCACGGCTAAAATCAATGACTTACGGCTCCAATTGCTATCGCATCCACCGTATTCGCCCGATTTGGCTCCCTCGGACTATGATCTCTTCCCAAACCTCAAAAGATAGCTCATCAATAAAAAATTCAACTCACGCGAGGAAATCATCGACGCCACGGAGGAGTATTTTGCAGACCTTCCGGAAAATTACTTTTCGGATGGGATCAAGAAGTTGGAAAATCGCTGGAATAAGTGTATCAAGCTAAGAGGGGACTATATTGAATAAAATAAAAAAAACATTTAAAAAATCATTTTTCATTTCCAAGGAGGTTACTTTTCACCCCACCTAGTACTTTTCCCCAAACTAGACAACAAGAATAGTGAGCTACCTAAATCATACTGTCCCAATATCTGGGAATAATACTTGATAAAACGCTGAATTGGAACTCTCACTTAAACCACAAAATAACTAAAGAGACCAAAGCTTTATAGGCCTGTCGTCGCATGTTTGGCAGAATATGGGGTATCTCTCCTAAGATCACTCACTAGATCTAGACAAAAG
Organism: Volucella inflata; assembly: GCA_928272305.1. Taxonomy (NCBI): domain Eukaryota; kingdom Metazoa; phylum Arthropoda; class Insecta; order Diptera; family Syrphidae; genus Volucella; species Volucella inflata. The sequence goes on along the minus strand of OV743716.1, from coordinate 39,500,701 downwards.
TGGTAAAAGCCATCTTAACATACTATATGCTTCTGTAGTCAAAAAAAAAAAAAAAACAAAAAAAAACACTGTGGCGCTGGTAGCCCGGTATGGGCCATGGCCTAGCTTCTTGCCACTCATTTGTCTTGCTCATGTTTTCATTTTTGTCACATCTGAGCGGGGCCTGCGGTTTATAGCTGAAGCTTATTCGTAGGCAATTTTACTTTCGGGAGTTTGCCATTGCCCGCCGAAAGGGGATGGCGATTTTGAAAAATTGTTGGTGACCCAGCCAGGAATCGAACCCAGACTGTCTGCGTGATAGTCCAATGAGCTAACTATCGCGCCACCGCCATCGCCATGCTTCTGTAGTCTCGTGGATTAAAATTACGCAAAACACCGCCATTACTAAGCTTAATAAGGTGCAACGTCTAGCATGCCAGGGCATCTCTGGAGCTTTTCGGACCTACCCAACAGGTGGTATAGAGCAATAATAGCACTAACATGCCTACACTTGTTCATCAGAAAAGTGGCTCTACGCAGCTCAACTAATATGGTACAAGCCAAAGAACTGGATCTTCACGCACCTAAGGATCCTACTCTCTGACATACCAGAACTAGACATGATCTGCGAGATTACGGAGTGCCTTCAATGGCTATTGTCAGATCCTAAGGTGGCCTAGTATGGTGACAGTCCGAAAATAAACTTGCAAGCTTGGGTTAACGCTAAAAGTACAGAGGATGGCATGAATAGGTACGATTCACGTCATGAGAACAATCTATAAATCTGGAATGAAAGGACCTGCAACAAAAAGAGCTCTGAGATTGAGTCAGCTTAAAACCAAACCCGAAAGGCCACACCTCATTCCTTGTTAGTAAACTGGGGTTGTGCTCCAATCCAGATTATACATACACTAGTCCACGACTTTGAATCACTATTCGCTTGAAATTTCCCAAGCGGAGAGAAATGGGTCAGCAACCAAATGGTAGATGATTTGATACCCATTTTCACCGATTAAACAAAGTTAAAGAAAGAAAGAATCATCGGATGTGCTCCGATGCTGACGTTGCCTGCCGGCCTATACTTGTAGTAGAGCAGTGTCTTCTAGACTGGGGTAATGGCTGTAGCGGAAGCAACCATTGTTGCGGCAATAAAGACAATATCATACGAGCGTATTACTCGTACTTTGATATGTGGATTCATATCCAGGCTGGTGTTAAAGACATCGCGGTAGCCAAGGTCAAAGCGAAGATTTTGTAGCGCTGTCGTAAGGAGCTTTAAGGTCTTTGCTTTTTAAGGTTAAACTATACTGGGACCGGGAGTGAAAGGTAACGAACAATGTGACGAAAATGGTCGAAAGGATCCTCCCTTAAGAAATAAAAGTATTAAACCCTCACTTTGCACATACTGCAGGGTACAAGTGAAGCGAATGATAATAATAAAAGCAAATAAAAGATGATGAAACCTTCCACTCTGTAATACCTCAAGACAATTATGTCCGGCTCCCAGCAAATTCAAAGTAAGTAACATTCTCTGTAGAAGCAATGTTATAGCATCACAGGCCATCATTTGCTGTGAGCACACGCAATGAAGTTGCGCCATGCAAAAGAAGATCTCCGTAGATGCTGTTGGCATGTCCTTACCTTCACTTTTTGTGGCACGACTTCCAGAATCATTTACTGCTTCACGTGAGATGGAAAACGAAAACTAAAAGTAAGAACCGAAATCAAACTAGAATTCCTTCCCGGTTCTCCCACCAAGGAACCACATTGACTTTACAGAGAACTAAGTTCACTCGGCCGACCTGTTTCTCTTCTGTCTAGCAATTGAGGAATATTTTCCCTGAGATTTCAGAGCTGTTCGGAGCTTTGACCGGAAAAGTACTTCTGATCATAAGCGTGTGTCAAAACAAACCAAAAATTCCCAAACGGAATCGGTCACCTAATGTTGAAGACCACCGGTCTTCTAATATAAAGGTTATAAAAATGGGTTCTAGAGAAAACAATTCTTCAACAAACTATTTCGCGCCTTTGCAATGTCTACCGGATTCGGACAACGGAGACATAGACTGTGATGAAGTTTTATCTCCATCCGTAGTGATTGTTTTCACTCTCAGAGCTATATAGGATTTCAGAAATCTACAAACCGCCCTTACCATCAAAATCATGTGCCTTGCAGGCTAGATTTTACGTTTTTTATATTTATATAAGCAGTGTATCTACAGCGGACTCAGAAATGAATTGAATAAAAGACAGCAGGCCACTTGCGGAATGCTGCCCGCCAATTACAAAAGGAACTCACTTCTCCAACGAATTGTGGCAGAAAAGTGTTGAGAATCCGAAAAGTAAAAGATCATCACAATCGCTATTGACGAAAGAAAATGCTGTATGTTTTTGGCAGTACTTCGAACAAAATATTTGTGCACTCAAGTCGGTTGAGGGCCCCATCTACCTGTGCGCAGCATCAAAGTTGAGGCTGTTTTTCTGACTCCTCTAAAGCCTAGGTTTTGAGAATCCGAAAAGTAAAATATCATCACAATCGCTATTGACGAAAGACAATGCTGTATGTTTTTGGCAGTACTTCGAACAAAATATTTGTGCACTCAAGTCGGTTGAGGGCCCCATCTACCTGTGCGCAGCATCAAAGTTGAGGCTGTTTTTCTGACTCCTCTAAAGCCTATCAACGCAAACGGGAGCCACCATTTTTCGAAGTATTGCTCGCTCGAATTGATTGAGAATATCTTCATCCGCCTTAGATTTTTCGCCATATACAATAGTAGGACCTGCAGGTCTTATGTAGGATTTTCCGGGATGGGTTCTTATTACTCAATTGCCAGCGGTTGGCAAGAGTAATTATTGGGTTTATTTCTGGAGAGGGGTTTTCTGCAAGGTTTATAACAGAACCAAGACTGTGATGTTTTGTCCATTTCGTCGATATCGTTCCTTCCTGTTGACAACATATACTTTACTTTGCCCTCGTCTACCGCTTACCCTATTTTGACAGCTTCCGTATCATTATAAACGAACACACGGGTGAGAGGTCGCTGTGCTCTCTCAATTATGTCGATATCATTGTTGTACGTTAGCTTCATTGTTGCACACACTTTTAAAAGATTGTGCGTCAAGTTTTCGCTTGTGAGTCCTGCTTAATTCCCTCAAGTTAAGGAAATCACATGACAACGTGTCATCTTGTCTAGAATCTTTTTTGACATCAAAGCTTCTTTTAAGTCGTTACTGATCTGAGGGTCATTTTGCACATGCGGACGAGTTCAGCTGATCTATTCTGCTTCGCTTCTTCGCGTTAGACAGACTGTAGAGAAAGTGTTTCCATATTCTCAGCAATGACTCTGACTCGAGCTATAAGCTCCTTAAATTCATCTGATCGCTTATATGTAGCTCATAATGCATAAGGTTTGCTTCGTTAAGTAAAATTTATGGTGTAGTTTCGTAACTTTTTTCCGAAAGTTGAATACAATGAAACGAAAGCAAATGTAAAAAAAATTCAAATGACGTAAATTTAAAATAGCAAATTAGACATGCAAATTGTGTCCTCTCATGGCAGAGGTTCAAATATTTTACAAAAATAAAAAACAATGTTGATAAACTTCAAATCTATTCAAAAGAAGAAAAAGCAGACAAAAACTTCTAAATGCGCACTTCATTGAATTTGAAGACATATACTATAGTTATTTTATATTTCTCGATGTCGATTAAGAAATTATATTAGATAAAAGCACCGACCGTTTTTTGCCTGGAGAAGAAATGATTTATTTATGTCAAAATAGCTGAGTTTTGCAATGCAGACAAAGTAAAGAAATGCGACTTTATTGGTCTTTTACAGATCCTATTTCACAGTGTAATTTGTATTATATGATTGTCGTGAATTATATGGCACCACAGCAAATTTAACTATTTGACAGAAAAATCGGTGACCACGGTCGCGATCAGCAGCCCCAGTCGTGTTTTCTATTAGCACAAAAGGTGATCTTTTTAGCTTTACCCCACAATGTTACCATCAACATCATTTTAACGAAAACTTCCTGTAGCAAGTGACTCCTGTTCTCAAAATAATATTCACATCTACATGACATATTCTGGATAGTCATCAATTATATCACGTACATAATGACTGACAAATTTGTCCAATACACGGAGAAGTACGTTCTATGGGGCCGCCGCTATGGAAGGTCCACTTGAGTGTCTTCAAAACACGGTCGGCATGTGTACGATTAGATAAAACCTACTTTCTTCAGGTGGTGTTTGCGAAACGATGACCAGTTAAGAAGGCAGTAAAGATCTGAGTCTTCTTTGTGTCTATTCCCCTAAGAGAGAATTTTTCTTCTTGTTTAGCCAAACCTTCACTCGGTTGTCAGGTAAACCGCATCAGGAATTAGGTCCAATCTGAGTATGTGAAGACCGAGGGAGCCCCTTATGCACAGGGACTAATATGAGTGTAATTTGTTTGTGCAAAGATCATATTTCAGAAACCGATTCCAAAGTATTTAGACGCTAAATTAAATAACTTGAGAGAAATAAGGGTTTCTTAGTTATTTGCCAATTGAGTGGTGTCTGATCTTCAAAGGGTTCTTAGGATGCATTTTGTCGACAAGATAAACCTATTCTTGGAAGAAAGAAATTCAATGGCCTAATCCCGTAGAAGGCTTTACTATTCTATCTATCTCCTGGCACATTTAGGATTTTTGAACCGTCAGAATAGAAGAAAAAGTAACAACAGAAGCACAAAAAGGTATTTCATTCAGGTCTATATCTGTTACCAACGATCTACCTAGTAGATGTGCATATTTACTTATGCCCTTTTTAGCGTCGTTCTATCAAGGCGCTTACTTTTAATATGAGATTGATAGTACCAATTTTTACGGAAAACTAAGCCGAGATTTATTTGCAAAAAAGGACTCTGAGTCTAAGCCAGCTATTGCCACAGTTACTTTCCTTCAGGCTGTTGGAATAAAAGTAAGCTGGATCTGAAGACTGGCACAACAGCTTCAATGAGAATGCTGATTTGATTTTGTATGAAAATTGGAAAATGTCCAAAGCCAATTGGAGTAGAGGTTGTACGCCGAGATGGCTCATCTGATGGAGTCTGGAGAGAAGATACTTCTTTATGTAATCGTAGTATGCCTTTTAAGGAGGTGTTGTGTGAATTTACGAAGAAGCGATACTATGAGTAGATATCGGAGATTTTACCTAAAAATCTTATTCCCCAATGCTCATTTATATTGACATACCAGCCGTCAGCTATTTGGCCAAAGCCAATCTGCTGCAAACTTTGGCGTCAACTCAACACTTGCAGATTGTGCTTTGCCCCCGACTATACTAAAATGCATCGAATTGGATATTAAAGCAAAAATCCACTCGGTGTGCGTTTTTCCTTCGCGAAAATAAAATTGACAATTATTTTGTTAAGAAAATGAGTATCGGCATCAAGGTTTTTTCTGCAAGTGTAGAATCCCATCAAAAATTGTGCAATATATAAAAACATGCAGTTCTTCACTCATGACCTACCAACGTCAATGTCATTTAAAGTAATTTTGTATGGAATAGATGTGTTACCTATAGAAGAGCTAAAAGCTAAACTAGTGTCAATCTGGGGACTATATCGAAATACCATCACGCCGGCAAAGAAACATGGTGGTGGAATGACGAAACCAAACGAGCTATGGCCGACAAGAAGAGTGCATTCCAAGCGTGGACAAAATGCGATCGGAGCGACGATATCGAAAAAGCTCGACTGGCTCTTGAATACGAGCGTCTTAAAAAGATCGCAAAGAAAGTCCTGGCTCGAACTCGAGCGGCAGAAGCGGAAAACCTGTACCAGGAGTTGGAACAAATATCCTCACGATCGGCGGTTAGAGGTCAAGCTATCCAAGAAGTTCAAACGTCGTACAATACTAAAATGCCAAATATTTTTAAGCTCGCTGCACAGAGGCGAAAAAATTCAATGGAAATAACCTCGCCGAAATACATCAAAAACGCAGACGGAAATTTGTGACCGGTGGCTTGAATACTGCAAGGAGTTGCTTAACAAACAGTTTCCACGTGATATCGTGCCGGCAGCTGGTCTATTCGAGGAGGAAGTTTCGGACTTTTCAATCTAAGAAATAAGTATAGCAATTGGAAAAATGATGCGGGGGAAATAGGCGGGACCAGACAGCATTCCATCAGAGTTTTGGTCGAAGATGGAGGGAATCGGCAGCGAATGGCTGTCGAAACTTTTAAATAAATTAAAATGTGGACAAACTACGCCGAATCAATGAAGAAGTAGCTTCTTGGTTCCATTATACAAAGAAAAAGGCGACACTCGAGAATGCAACGGCTAACGTTTAATCAAGCTTATGTCACACACGATGAAAATCGTCGAAGAGTCCTAAACGAATGTCTTCCGCAAATAATAAAGCTTTTAATAGCCAACGTGGCTTGTTGTTGAGGGAAGACCGACGGGGGGCACTATCCAAAGCCGACGAATAGTAATGGAAAGGCACAGAGATTCGTCTAAGGATTTACACATGGTATTTATCGACCTCGAGAAAGTGCCTAGGGAGGTCTCAAAAGGTTCCGGAAACGTATATTAGAATACTACAAGACATGTACGGAAACGTGAAAACTGCTATCAAAATCTCTGCTGAACTCACGAGAGAATTTCCAATTAATGTCGGAGTGCACCAAGGAAGCGCAATTAGCCCTATCCTCTTTAACGTAGTATTCAACTATCTTTTAAAAGACTGCATGCGCCAAGCAAATGTAACACCGATTCTCTTCGCTGACGACGCAGTTATACTAAGCGATAACGTCGAAGATTTACAGAACGCCTTAGATTGATAGAAAAATGAGCTAGAGAGAAAAGAGTTTAAAATAAGTCGCGCACACGTTGCGATCTGTTACGGATAAAATGTTAGACGGAATAGTTCTTCCCAAAAGCACTATCTTTAATTACTTAGGATCAATCGTTAACATGGAAGAAAGATGTGACGACGATGTAAACCACAGAGTGAGTGTGGGGTGGATGAAATGGCGGGAAAATTCGGGAAAAAATGACGGCAGCGGAAATTAAAATGTTAAGGTTGTCTAGCGGAGTCACTAATCGCGATTGCATTAGATCTACGCGTATAAGAGGAAGCCTACATATAAAGAATTCGGTAACTGAACAGCTTGAGGCGAATAGAATAAACTGGTATTGTCACGTTCAAAGAAGATCTGAGGAAAATCCAGTTAAAAAGGCACTATCAACTACGGTCACTCCAACTGTAAGAAAACGAGGTCGGAAAAAGAATTCCTGGATTTCTCAGATGGACAATGCGCAACAATGCCTGGGGCTAACCACTGAAGCGATCCAGGACCGAGCACTATGTAGACGCGTTCTGCGGTCTGCGACATTAGCCATCCCCATAAGCGGAGCAGCAGCGATGCTGTAAAAATGGGAAACTCGTTAGGCATAAGTTCGTATAACGAGGAAAGGGTTAATAAAAGCATAAGAAGAAGAAAGTGTCAATCGGGTTGAAATGTCAAAACATTAAGCTTATTAAAAAGCAGTATGATCGTTTCGTCGATGTATTTTATTTAGTTTTTCTCGAAAGAGGATCCATTCGACTCGGAGAGCTTGAAAAAAACTTCAGATCGGTCTTTAAGACTTCTGATTAAGTGGGATTTCTCAAGAAGAAAATTAAATCGTTTTACGCAGTGTTATAACTGCCAAATGGTTGGACACGGCGAGAAAAACTGCCACATCAAGATTCATTGCGCTATTTGCTCCGAGTGCCACAAAACTGATGAATACGCTTCAAAAAACTTAAATGTGCCAACTGCAATGGAACACACAAATCAACTGATCTTGCATGTGTAAGTCGTCAAAGGCTTATGGAAATGAGAGAAAAGCTCTCAGCCAAAAACAAAACAAAACGTGTTAGAAGGGCAGAACCAACTTTTGAAGCCAACATCATGGATTTTCCCTCATTACCATTAAATCGAAGTGTATCAGCTAGCATGACACCCAAAACACCAAACAGCTTCAACTACAATACATCGAATGCATGGACCAAAACTACCAACAACAATGGCGTGAAGAACCACGAAGAGCTCTTTTCTCTCGAGAAAATAAATTCACTCACTGTAGAGATGATCACCCTGCTCGGTAATTGTACTCGTACTACTAAGGCAGAACAATTTAATACCATTACAAAGCTTGCAATTAAATATATGTATAAAGCTAAGTAATGAGTTCATGCAGCTTAAACATAATATGTTGGAATGTTAGAAGCATTCGAGGAAAGCAATTAGTAAATTTGATGTTGACTTAATATTAGTTTCTGAGACATGGTTAAACTCAACAGATCATTTGTCTAATTCCGAGTATAAATGTTATCGTTTGGATTGGAAAGAGAAAAGTGGTGGCGGTGTTGCCATGGTAATAAAACGATTGTTAATGCATAACGTACTTCCTATTATAAAAATTAAATTAATTGAAGCCATTGGTATTGAAATTCCTTTTGTTAATGGTCTATCGCTAAAAATTTATAGCTCTTATTTTGCAGGTGGGCAACCTCACCTCGAAAAAAGAGTCGATCTACGCAATGACCTTCTACGATTAATTAATACTACCGATTTGTTCCTAATAGGTGGTGACTTTAACTGCAGGCATATAAGTTGGGGTTGCCTTAGAGCAAATGCTTGGGGTAACATTCTAGCTGACCTAAATTTAAGACATCCTTTTGAAATTCTTTATACACCTAATCCTTCTTATATTCCATCCACATTAGATCTATTTCTAACAAAAATGCCTGACCTCTTTACTCCGCCTATAACCCTTAATGAACTTAGTTCCGACTATTTACCTGTAAAGTGTAGTGTAATAGCTTCTCCAGTGCAATGCACAAACCAAGTCTATGATTTTGGAAATGCAAACTGGAACTTGTTTAGGAGCCTGACTAAGGTTAAACTAGAAAATTCTCTGGTTGAAAATAACAGCCCATCTCACATTGATAAGAAGGTCAATTCTTTTACTCATGCCACTTTGGAAAGCGTTGAACAGTCAGTGCCAAAAAGGACGGACGTAAGACATGCTTCCAATGTTCTTCCGCATTATATTCTTGAAATGATAGCACTTAGAAACACCCGCAGATCCAGATGGAGACGTACAAGAAATGACTTCTATCTCGGACAATATAAACAAATGAATGCTCTAGTTAAATATGCTATAGCCAATTTTAAAAACCAATCGTGGAACAAAAGACTACAAGGTTTAGATACGGGAAGCCAATCATTCTGGAATATCATTAAAATAATAAAGAAAAAAATACCTATATTCCTTCACTAAAGGTTGGGCTCTGAAATGTTTTCTTGCCCCGAAAAAGCAAACTCGCTTGCAGTTAACTTTTTTAAAAATCATTCGATAGCTAGTAGTGCTTCGCCAACAACGCACAATCAATCTTCCATTGACCAGTCAGTGAAATTTGTTGATTCACATTCCTCTTTTAATTACATTACTCTAATACCCCTTAAAGAACTAAAAGAAATTATGAGGAAAGCCTCCGGTTTTGATGGGATAAGAACCTCTGTTCTAAAAATCTCCCAGATTTTGCTCTTAATAAATTGACGGATCTCTTTAACAACTGTCATAGATTGGGATACTTCCCCAACGTCTGGGGTAAGTCGCCTGACTTACCTTGTTGTTACAGGCCAATTAGTCTGCTAAGTTCACTTAGTAAGTGCCTGGAAAAATTATAAAGAACAGAGTTCTAACTTTCGTTGCTAACAGTGCAATTTTGCTCCCAGAGCAATTCGGTTTTAGAGCTTTGAACAGTACTACTCATCAAGTGCATCGGATCACTAATCATGTTAAAAGAAATCTGTCAGAGGGTAAAAGTACTCGCATGGTCATCTTGGACATAGAAAAAGCGTTCGATACTGTTTGGCATGATGGTTTGATTCATAAGCTAGTGAATTTTAACTTTCCCTTATATTTAATTAAAATCATTAAGTCATTTCTGTCCTCCCGAAGTTTCAAGGTATCCGTTAACCAGAGCGTCTCAAATAATGAACTGATGCATGCTGGAGTTCCTCAGGGTTCTGTACTTGGATCAGTGCTCTTCAATATATATCACAAATCAAACTGCTCAAAATGATGCTTAATCTTCCCTCGTTTTTTTCAACAAAGGAATTACATATAATGGCTAATGTAGAAATAGAATCGAAAAACTTTATCGCCAAAATAATATCTCTTGCTTATCGTCCGATTATGACTCGATTTCCAGCTTAGCCTCATGAGAGTATGACTTAATTATTTTGAATTTATTTATTTGCCCACTTGTTGATTATTTAATTAATTATTTGTTTGTTTTCTTATTTATTTATCTATTGAATTATTTATTTATTAATATATATCTAAATTTATTTATTTATCTAGTTATTTGCTAATTTGTTTATTCATTTATTTATTAAGTTGTTCCTATGTTGTTATTTATTTTTTTTAGTTACTTATCTATTTCTACGTTTATCTATTAATTTATTTATTTATTCATTTTGTTATTTACTTATATTGTCACTCAATGTTAAAATTGCTTGAAATCAAGTGTTGTAATCACTTCTCTTTTCCTCGCTGAGACATAATGCTATCTTATCTTTAACGAAGGTTTTTAGTGGCTTTTCCTTCAAATTTTCAATAAAATCTGTGATACTACATTAAAAAAAAATTGTATATATATTTTAGTGTAAGGTACTTTAAACCAAATCACTATAAAATGATAATTGTATCTAAAAGACTGTAAATTTGTGCCACAATAAATATCTATCTATAAATAGATCCCTGAGATTTTCAACTATTCCTTACTTGAGACAAATCGTCAAAACAACACTCTGACCAATCATTTGTCTATTTTGATGGAGTCTACTGGCAGGGCCTTCCTGGTATTCTCTCCATCGGTTTCGCCCGATCTATTGAACGTGTCCTACAAAGAACATTAGGAGTGATCGGACTCAAGCGGAAAATTTTAGTGAGGCCTCCAGAATCCGTGTCGCGGGCTCGGACGAGAAAATCATGTATCACCTAGAGTAGTATGCATAAGGTTTAAAACCATACTGATTTTACATCTACATTGGAAGCATTAACAATTCAAATGTTGTCAATATATGGACTTGTCTCTAGGTTCACTGTCACAAAAAGGAAAGCAACCTATCAGAAGCGAAGTGGTACCGAGTCAGCACTGGTTCCAACCAAAAAGCTATTTGTGGTTGCAAAATTATAGCGGAAAACATAAATCTCTGCAGTGATTCTTCCCCAACATCTACATGAAGTACATACATGTATTCCCAATACAATCCGACCACTTTGAGTGCCAATAAATTGTCAGGAATTGTATTGCCATCATTCTGCGGCCTCGGAAATGACACCTTCACTTGTATTAAGCTTGTCATGGCTGGCATACAAAAGCGATTAGCGAACTACGCCGCATCTGTCGCCTCTTATATTTCAAACCCCAACTAACATTGCACCATACCACACCAATCAACTGTGTGCGTGTTTCACCCTACAAATGCAAGAGTTTTAGATGGAAGCTCCCGACAGTGACATGTCATGAAGACAAAACATAGAAAAAATTCTCTCCAATCATCCACATGTCCCTAAATTGACACATTTTGCCATACCGACTCAGCCACCTTCCAATTAGTACACCATGACGCTGCACAAGAACTGATTCCAACACATGCACACAAATACAGAAAATCCTGTTCAAAAAGTCAAACAAATCCCAATGAACAATAGAAAAAATTGCAACAGCAATCAATTTTGTTGCGTGTGCCGGATAAGCTGCAAAAACCCACTTAGCCACCTCAAACTCAGTAGGAGGCAGCTTTGTCAAACGACAGCAAGATACTACCTCAAATGACAGCGCGAACAAGCTGACATTCAATTTGTTACCCGTTTCGACAATTTACATTAAAAGAAAATTTCCGTCGAAAATCTTTAGAAAAAGGAAAATCCATCCACCAACCTACACTACGAGTAAGTCACCACAGGCAGGAGTATCTCATAGCCTGGATCTGAATCCTGGAGGCTGGGATATGAAAAATTGACAGACACGAGTTTCCGCAATAAATTTCCATTCAATTTCTTGACAATGAAATCCAAATCTAGGGATCTACTCGTACAGCACCTTGTGGGGCAGGGATGCTGAGGTTGGGCGTCTACGGGTAAAGTGCGTGAACAAATTCGACAGCGATATTTGCACAGTCAACGATGGAGTTCTTAGGTTCACATGACGAGGGTTAGCATCGAGGTTGTGGGTACGGCTTTTTATTTTTATTCCTGCGGTGATGGTATGTGATTGGGAAATTAATTTCCATTTGGATGGCAGCGCCATCGTAAAGAGGGACACAATACGTCTAACGCGGTGTTAATTGATTAAATCGTAACTCGTTTATCGTTTTAGACATGATTTATTAGGTAAGGCATCGCATGGGGCAAACAAGGCTAATCGGTGTCGGGAAGTGGTAAATATCGCCGCATATTGAGTGGAAATTAATTTTGGGATTTATACGCCGGATAACACGTTGTTTTTGTTTTTCTTTTCTTTTTTTTTTATCAAAAAGAAAGCTACCTCTGCCTCTACCTACAATCTCTCAACTTGTTGAGGCAAAATAAATTATCCGTGCGAAACAGTGAAGGCATTTGAATTGTTAGATTTCGAGTACGTGCGTGAAAAGTTGGATCCAGATTAAGGGATTTAGGGTTTTATTGTCTTTGAAGAGACGGTAAGTAACTAGAAAATAGGAGAGCGCATGAATGAGCTTAAGGGTTACTGAAACCTAAAGGCAATAAAGTAAACATGCATCAATTTCGAGGGATCGTTCTAAAGAAAAGTTACTTTCTTCAAGGTTGTTCAACAAAATATTATCCTTATTCCGCGATACATAGAAAGTTTGTGAATGAAGGTATCCGCAGTTATTCTAAGGTCAAACTAATTGTGTACAATGATGCATGGGTACGTTATTCAGGAACAAGCTGAAAGAAATTCTTTAGAAAGAGGAAGTGGTTTAATACGTACTTATTGGGTAGGACCTGTGCCTCGGCCGAAAAGCGTCTCCAGTTAATTCGATATTTCGATAGCTACTTCTAGTATTTCGCACACCAAGTTAGCTGAGGTCTTGTGTGCGCCACTTGAGTCGCGGTTTCCCTCGATTAGTGTCCATCCACTCTACATGACCCAGCCATCTTATTCGTTGGATCTTCACCCTTCTGGCTAGGTCGATGTCGCTGTACAATCCATACAGTTCGTCGTAGTATTTACTGATCTTGATGGAGCAGCGTGCATTCTCCATCGTCATCCTGCACAGACGGACGAGTTTGGCAGGGATGCCAAAACTAGACATTGCTCTATATAGCTCCTCTCTATAGATGCTGTCATACGCGGCCTTAAAATCGATGAATAGGTGGTGGGTATCGATCTAAAGCTCATGGGTTTTCTCCAAAATCTGCCGTAGTGTGAATATTTGGACGATGGTGGGCTTTTCTGGTCTGCAGCTACGCTGATACTTATCAGGTTGTTTACAAACGGCTTCGGGTGTTTGGCAGATAAGATCTTGTATCCGATGTTAAGAAGACGGATGCCTCTGTAGTCTGGGCAGTTCAGAGTTCCTTTCTTGAAGATCGGACAAACAATGCTGAGGTTCCATTCATCGGGCATACATTGGTCCGACCATATTTTACACATGAGTTGGTATACGCTCGTTACCAAGTCATCGAATGCTACTTTGGAGAGCTTGCCGTTCAGGCATTGATGGACTTAAGTTTCACTTCATCCAGGGCTGGTGGACGGAATTGGTCAAAGTTGAAAGGTTCTTTCTGGCTTACGGCAATAATCCGTTCGTCATTATACAGTATACAGGAGTGCTCTTGGCAAATCTTTTGTTCGTCTATACGGCCTTCGGGTCGGGGCTTGTACACGTGGCATGTTTTTTTTACCTTTTGGTAAAACGTCCGAATCCTATTCCTGGAGTAGCATCTCTCAATTTCCTCGACCTCGCGCTTCTCTAGTTCTTCTATGCAGTGCTGCTTTGTATGAATCTTGCTTTCCTGCATGTGCCTGCCGACATTCGTTGTCAAACCTAGTGAAGCCCAATACATCAGTAGCGACGTTGCCGATGGCTTTTTGGCAGTGTTGCCACTGGTTTTCGATGCTTGATGCTAGCGGCAATAGACCTCTTTAGGGATTAAGAGAGACTCGAAAGGGAAAAGGATTTGGCGGTCTCTTGTGATTGTAGCAGCCTGACGTCGAATTTCCTCACAGCATTAGCTTACCTTTGCGCTGTTCAGGATATCGGCAACCGCACATTGGTTACAACAAGGTCCTAGTCAAAATTGGCTTTCCCGGAACGTTCCTACATCCGTAGTATTGGAGAAGTGTCTTGCGTCGAACGTGGTCAATCTGGTAGACGGCTATTTGATCAGGAGTTCTTAAGGTTTGCTTGTGATATGGGATGTGGGAAGCGCATGCTAGCAAGGACAATGTTTCATCCCGCCAAAATGTCGATTAGCCTTAATCGGAGTTGGTACCTTGCAGGCTATACCTCCCGACAGTACTATCAAAGATGTCTTTACTTTCTAGCTTAGCATTAAAATCGCCGATGAAAAATTCCAATGTGAGAGCTAAGGCATTGATCGTAGATCTTGTTAAAAAGCTCGATGCTTTTTTGTCGTCGTCTTTATTGGCAAATTTAGCTTTGAAACTCAGAACTGCTGGTCTAAGTCAGCCTCCAACAACAAATCCGCATCCAAATAAGAGCTGCTTTGCCATCAAATACAATCACCGTAGCAGATGTCACATTTTTTCATCTTATTTTTGTCCGGCCCATTTCTTGGATGACGCTGATTAGTCTATATGGGTTGTCGGCAGTAGATCCGTACGTAACTTTCATCTCTTTGTCATGGCCGGGCAGTTACCCCGGCGGCACAACACCCAACCTTGAGGACCAGTTCCATTTTTAATACCCCTAGCACGAGGGGTCGATAAGACCGAAGCCAGTTATCCAATCAGGAATGTGAGCGCTGCCATTGGTCCATAAGGGGCTGGTCCGCCACCATCTATTTTTCAAGACTCTGAATCTGACAGTGACAGTGGATTGAACATACCTTATACTTTCGAATTCTCTTAACATGTCTCGTATCTACATATATACCGCACATACATGCTTTTAAAATTGATTTTGTTAACCTGTTTTGCAGTCGACTTTTAGTGGAAATTTCCGGCATCTCAAAATGATCCAAATGGCTTTAATCAATCTGCAGTCTGTGACATTAGCCAACCCCATAAGCGGAGCAGCAGCGATCCAGTAAAAATGGGAAACTCGTTACGCATAAGTTCGTATAACGAGGAAAGGGTTAATAAAAGGATAAGAAGAAGAAGGCGTTAATCAAGAACCAAGAAGAAGTCTATTTAAAAAATAAAAAAACCAACATACAACGTACAATTTCATGAAAGATTCAACAGTCGGGACCTATAGCGTACACAAGTACTCGTAGTATACGTTTTAAAACCATGTGCCGAGTGAGGTCTTAATCCCGTCCTAATGTCGAAGAGGAGAGGTTGTTGTGCATCAAAACTAAACAAACGTTGAGTTCGCTTAGGAATCACTAGAAGCACTCAAGTTCGCAAGACGGCTGAAATATTTGCGGATTCCACCAGTGAGCAATTTTAACGTTAACGGACGACTATAACAGACACTTTAGTATGATGCAACTTTACTTAACTTGAATCCTTCAACCCCTCGGGGGGCAAAGGGCGTCAACAACACCCGCGGGCCAAATTCTTCGAACTTATGTTACGCATTTGAGCTGCTTTCAATTTATTCCTAAAGATTTCGATCCATCCTCGAGCGTTCTGCGCCACGTTTATCTAGGGCGTCCCTCCATTTTGCTCGCTGGGGTAAGCAGATTCCACTGCATGGAATACTTTGCAACAAAATTGTCTTCGCACCGTACCTACTCCATTATGGGGATTACACTTGGAACTTAAGCGCTGAAATTACGAGTGAATGCCCCAAAAATACTTAAGTGACGAAGCGACTCTAGCGGTATAATAAATCAGCTTAAAGCTCGCCAGTAACAAATCACAATACCCAAATGAATTGGGAGCATTTATCTACTATGCACCCTCCAATTCCATTAGATTGGTTCTGAGATATTACCCTGGTGTCTGCATCTACTAACATACCCAAGGGGCCCCGAAGTTCATGGAACTACCCCGCCTAAACACAGCAATCAAATTTAAATATGCCGTTAGCCTTTTAATTCACAAAATTGCTCAAACTATACCTTTCCTTTCCGAAAAGATTATTGAATCCCAATCTCGATGAAGACAGTCACGCGACAGCACTTAACAACTCCACCCTCTGTTATCGCTTTGATCATCCAAAGATTGGTTTTAATGATAGAACCCCTTTCAGCTCGTAATAATTTCATTCAGTGTCATCCCCCGACTACGAAGACAGACCGCACCTCAAACAGTTTGAATGCGAACCATTCTGGACATTTTTCCGTGAATTGGAAAGTAATTTCAGGCTCAAAATTCGCAAAATACATTTTACACCACCTCGTCCCCTCATTACAGTCGGCAAATTAAGTGTGCTAGTACAATCCAAACACACCCCAATTAACTCCACAAACCAATAGCCTCTGACTCTATAGTAGTTACCCGAAGGCAGAACTCTAAGTACAATACAATCAGCCCATAAAACACAAACAGACCCAACCGCACCTTTGAAGACGTACACCAAAGCCGTGGTTTTTGCTAGTACCTACACCCTGCTCTTTCGCCTCAAACCCATTTCCGCTAAAATGGAATTTTTTCAGACCGACAAATGGGACACACCTTAATCCAATGTATTCATAGACCACAAAGGTATTCGAAGGAGCTGAAAAAGGAAAAAAAATATCACCTATCTCCATCTGTTTATGACAGTCACGATTTATACAAATTTTCTGCACACAGAAGGTAACAGTACCCGGCGGTCGTTGTAAAGACTCTAAATACTTTTTGTACTTTAGGCTGTGGCTCTCCCACATCACGAACAAACTTCCAAGGACACGCGAGCACGACCTAAATTATTCAAAATGTTTTTAACTCGCCTTAAAATAATAGACCCCATACTCCTGCACATAGATACGCACCCCTGTAATGTGACCAAATGTATCTACGACAGGGATCAGGAAACTTTGTTTTCGTATTCAACAAAGGACATGGACAATTTACTTATTACGTTGGCTTAAATGAATCACAAGCCAGGTTGATGATATAACTCATTGACGCACTGTGAGGTAGAACATGCATATATATCTATCTACATGTGAAAGTGTCTATCAGAGTTGCCGACTTACAAAAAAGGCATTTGATAATAATATGATGAAGAGTGTTTTTTTTAAACCAGTACTAACGTCAGACATTCATATCTGTCAAACTAATTGTCACACTGCAAAGTGTCAATATTACTTTGACTCAGTAGCATAAATGAACTAACATAGATGGCAAACTTTCCAGATATCGGCCGTTCCAGAAACCGGTTTCTTCTGAGGGCCTCTACCCGTGTGAAACCTGTCCGTGAATACGTGTGAACGTCAAAATTTAAGATTACGTCATCCATAAGAAAATGGCGAGGTGAATTGTTGTTTTGACATTTCTAATGTTTACATCATTAATTTCGTGTAAGTTTGAAACAAATTTTAATGTTGGACAATAAATTGCTTTTTTATATTTTTCAGGACAACAAAAAAACGAATCTGAAGACATCTATAACAAGAAGGAACAATATTCTACAAAATACTGCTGCCACCAACGGATTGGTTTTTTGTGGATGTGGAATAGTTTGTTTACGTTCCCTTTTCAGTAAGCAAAACTATTTTAATTTGAAACTAATTAATCAAACTCCTTGTTTTGCAGAATAATCTTACTATTTCACATCTTGGCAAATGCTTTGGAAGAGTGGAAACAACTTTAACTAACTTAAGACATGTGAGTTAAATGCAATTGTTTCGATTAAGCCGTGAATTTAATGCCTTTTTTCTTAGCGATTCAGCATTTGCAGTCCCACCATCCTGGCAAACACGTTTAAAGGGTGGAAACATCCTATTTCGACAACCGAAGAGTTGGTATTTGACGGTTTGGAAACATAGTATGTATATTTTGTTTTGTTTTATTTGATTAATAAAATATATATATACTTTTAAAAAAATTGTATTTATTTATTACTTTTGATAGGTAATGCATTTCCAAACCACCCTTGTGGTAGGCATAGTGGTTCGTTAACCGATTGTTTTTTGGTTGGGTGTTTGGTTTCCCCAGGAGGCCTATTGCACCCATTCTACATTTTCACTTTCAGGTTCCCGCAAAAAAATGCAAAGAATTGTGTTGATCATCTAGCTCCTGTCAATGAGAAAAAATAATTAATAAATGCAAATATATACACATACCACGCAAGTGGAAAAAAAATTGTTTTACTTTTTAGTCCACCCCGGTAAAATATTAAATATTGTGCAAACAATTTTTTTCCCCATGCATAATGCAAACTTACCTGGATTCCTTACATCCTGGGCGGTATATGTGGATATGCGCCTTGCATCCTAAACAGCATTTTTTTTAAAATTCGCCATATTGATTGGTCTATAAAATATAAAATATAAAATATAAACTAATTAAATTATTGCATACAAAGCAAATAATTATTTTCACTTACAGTTCTGCGCCTTCTTTAGTAAAGTATTGACATTTCTTCATTTCACCCGGTGTGGGCAAATTTTTTGGTTCACCATGAATGTTTTTATCAGAAGGGTCTGTTCCGAAAAATATTAATTTATAAGCTTAGAATATTCGAAATATTAGATTAAAAATACATAAAATTCGATTATTGTTTTAATTTCTTACAAATACATGAAAAGGATTAATGATCACTTTACATATTTTTATTTGTGCAAATCTAACTCAACACAAACCTTGCAAACAGCAAACAAAACAATAAGTAAACTATCTATCTAACTATTATTTCTAAGTATTATAAAGAATAAACTAATTCTTCAAAAATGTTGTAAATATATACGAGTACATACGTGTAACTGGACACATTTAACTTAAAATAGAGAAATAAAAATGCTTTATGGCAAATGGTAGTTTTCTTACTGAATATTGTAGCGATTCCTTGCGTTTTATCAAAACTAAATTTTCTATCTTCGAAAATCTCTCCACAACAAACTTAAAATGCAACGACAACGTCACATCCTTTATGAGCCGCTGTAAGACCTGGTGTGCGATATTTCGCTCAAAATTCGCTCAAAATTCGCGCTCAGTTGCTAAGCAGTACCCATGCTTTCTTTCCGCCTTTCTACCAATCAGGCAGAATGCCATTTTGGTGATAGCTCTCTTGCAGGTACGTGGTGCGCGGAGTATTCCTAGTATATCTTTAATGGTGGAAAATAAAATCCCCAAGTTACAGTGCAATAGTGTTCATTAATATTGAAAACAAAAGATAAGTTCAGCAAAATAAATCGAATCAAAAAAAATCTAGTTTAAAACAAGGTAAGAACAAACATACAACCGAGCGTGTATAAAAACGTCATGTTCTTCTCTTTTTTTCCAGACACGTGTTGCTAGTAATCGTGAGTTATCTCTAAAATTAGGCGTAAATCCTAGTTAAATGAGTCATATTTCGATCGCTCAGGATTATAACTAACAACGTGTGTTATTATTTTAAATGCTAACCACGGGAGGTATCACGATTGCAACACGTGTCATACATCGCACCTGTATGATCAAACTCTTATTGGACAAATTCTACGCTACTATCATCCGTATTAAAATCCCCTCTGCGCCCACACCTCAATCAAAAAGCTGATTAACTCGCTGTAACCAAGCTGCCATCAATCAAAAATCACATTCAGCATCAATTTCAACAACGAAAAGTTACATAGCTAACGACGAGAAAACTAAATTGAACTAAAAATTGAATATGTCTAAAATTTGATGTGATAAACTTTAACTTAACTAAAACCTCTTAACCTAACTAAAGCATACAATTTCGTAGTAAAATGTGTATTTACTACGAGATCTTTATTCTTAATTCAATTTTCCTTTTGATTGAATGTATTATAAAAATTTGCAAAATAATTTGAAACTTCTTAAAAACTAAAACCTAAACACCTATATATAATGAAATCAAGCGATCCAGTGTGCACACCTGATCTGCAGCAGTAATCAAAGTAAGTACAATACATATTCGTATAATCTAATTAATAATATCAAACCGTCGCGATCAAGTTTGGTATCTTTTGTTTAACAAACATACTAATTTGCTTATACGTATAGAGTTTTTGCATAGTAACCTTGAAATTTATTTTCCTTTACTCAAACATACCTTCTGTAATGAATTAAAAATGTAATAAACTAGAATTCTTTGAATTGATACCATGATTTATTAGAGTCGTTCGAAATATGGCGGGTGTGTATTTAAAGATGTGAAAATGTGATCGGTTTTCCTCGAAGTTAGGGGGTTGCTTACAATAGGCAGGCATAGCAATCAAGGTGCACTTTGTGCATAGTAGGGTGGGCCAGTCCTGCAAGAAAGCATTGTGTCATAACAATGACTTTCTCAGCTAATTTACAGCATAGCTTAGTAGGAGTATGTAAGAATATTCAGGATCTCCCGTATGTGTAATTTATCATATCATTCGGCACGATAATTATTTTGTGGGTAAATGAACGACAGCAAAATACCCCCCATCCGACGAGCTCAGCCGAGCATCGCAAGCGTGCCACTCCGCTGTCACAAGTTACACTTCACCTTTCCCCACATGCTAGCAATAGCATTCAGACCACCGTTACCACAATATGTAAATTGAAAAAAAAAGTATCTACTTCCAATAAATTGAATTTTAAAATAATACCAAACCTAAAATAAAATAAAACCCGATTGATCACTGCCTGACATACTCGTTGGACCGATTTTGAACTAAACAATTAAAAGCTACCATTTTTCATGCTCTGATTCCAAATAAAATGCGCGATTACGAGTATTAATTGATTTGTCGGGGAGTCAGAACTCGAGCGACGAAATTATTACAAAAGAGTAAGAAAAAATTAAAGTGCATGCAAAATTATATTAGTACTTATTTATTTTCAAATAAACAATTAAAAAACCAACTATTTATCGGTGTTTTATTTCAAACAGCAATTTACTTCAATTCCAAGATCCATTGCCATTGGACAAAAAGACATAGATTTTGCAAAATAATGCTTTTCAAATCTGATTGGTATTTTTTTGTTTAAGGGCTCGTTAGTAAATACTTTTTTAACAATTTTGTGCCATTCATTTTTCACCAAATTCCCAATTTGTTAATCAGTTTTTGCATTCATTGCAATAATAAAGAAAAAGAAGGAGAAAAACTAAATCTGTGTAAATTGAACGCTGTATTTTCCACAAACACCACGCTATAATGGTAAAATTTTGCGAAAAGGTCAAGAAATCTTATTAGGTCAGCAATATTGGTACACGTTTGCTATTCCGGGTGATGAAAACTAACATCAAACACACCACCGTTTTTATTATTTATAGTAAATAAAAATAAATAACATTCCTGAAATTTTTCAATTAAACGAGTAAACAAATATTTTCTTGAAATACTTGAAAACGATAAAAATAATAATTTATAATTTATTGGATTGTATTACTTAATAAAATTACAATGTTTACTTAATGCGTGTCAAACAACAACAAAAAAAAATGTCCAGAGCTCCTAAATATACTTAAGGCTTACACAATTGACTTACAATACATATATATACAATACATATACATACAATGTTACTAAATTTTTGGTTCCAAAATTATGATTCTGTGCGACAAACTTATGAAGCACTTGCATCATAATATAACCGATATAATCGACCATCTGAGACCGCTATTCTTCGTATTGTTGACCGTTTTGACCGCACAAAATTGTCTTCGGAAGATCCAGTAGCACCGAGGCGGAGAAGAGTCTTTACCTAAAAGAATATTGGATCTGTACAGGAGAGTGTTGAAGAAAGTCGAGGCTCTTTGAAAATAATGAAGTTATGTGAACCATTATGATGACAGAATGATGCAATTTAAATCATCGACATACTTGTTCTTTGCAGCTTATATCGAAATCATTCAACCAATCGTGACTCAGATAATTTCGACCGATGTTCGGGAACACTTTGCTGATGAGTTCTTCCTTCGATGATGTGAATTCGCAAAAACTCGGCGGGAACAAAATCAGACCAGTTGCAGCATCAACTGGAATCCGGCATTCTCCATTTATCAAGAGTTGATTTAATAAATCATAGGCCGATGGATCGTTCTGCAATATAATGAGCATGTTCGTCGTCAACTGCAGCTTCTTTACGTATTAGCATTGAGCGTTGAGCTTATCTGCAGGCGTTAATCGCAGGATGATCGGTAAAGTCTGGTGGAAATCACAACCTAGCCAAAGCGTCTCCGAAATCTTTCATTCATTATGCAAGTTTTCAATACCTGTGTCATCGTAGAGTTTCTTGAAATGTTGCTGGTTGCTTCGTCATTCATCAGAACATCAAATGGCAATTTTAAAGCTGAATGAGCCGTCCGATCGCCTACCAACAACGTGACCGCTATTTCTGAAAAGTCGACCGCAATAGCCATGTCGGATCTAGACCGAATTGAAGTCAAAATCAAAGAAATGAGGAACGTTTTGCCAGTTCCACCAGTCGCATCGAGGAAGATGCATTTATCAATGTATGGTAAATGTTCTTTTGCTGGGGATTCAGCTGTGGGACATTTTTACGAACTGTTTCTGACAAAGCGTCTCGATTGAAATCTCGCTCACGCTGCAATTCTCGATTAAATGTATCGTGCATCGAGCATTCCCAGCTTACTCAACAGACTGCCGTACACGAGCAGACACATGACTTTGATTAAGATCAGCGAATCGTTGCGGAGTAAATACCTTTATTCACTTCGTTGACCGAAGAACAAAATACTTTCGTCGTGAAAGAACAGCTATAATTTGAGCACTGTATCGAGACACAACCGCTTCGTATCAATCGTCGATGTGAAAAGATCAAATATACCACTCAGCTGTCAAACGTCAAATGCCATCTGTTAGCGATTACATTTTCGTGAGGAACTAATGGCCCAAACCCATAGAATCCGTCGCGTGCGTTGCGTTTACAATCCACTAAAATCGTATTTGACGGATTGCAAAGAGGTGCCCAATGAATACGTACGTTGTGTCCGAAATCCATCTGAAACATCCATCCACATGGAACACAAAAGAGAGCCCGAATGAATTTCCTTGGAAACATCTGTCAGACGCACAAAAAGTTAAAAGTTGACCAATTTCATCCGAAGTAATGAATTCCACTTGTGGGCCGCATTTGCTGTTTCTCTTCCTCTCATAAGGGCTTATGAGTTGTCAAGTTGTTGACATAACGCAACGTACGCAACGTATTCTATGGGCTTGGGCCTTAAATTACTCGATTGCGTTGAAATTTCGGTTAATGGCCCTTGGTTCAATGGGAATATCATTCAGCAAAATTGTCACATTTGGTGAGGGAAAATCCACATGAGATTATCAAAACGCCTCTACACCCGAAAAATGCATAGTTTGGTATAGTCTGTGGGCTGGGGGAATCCTCAGATCATATTTCTTCAAAAAGGAAGCTAATCAGCGTGTAAATGCCAAGGGTATTCGCTATGAAGCCCTGATTAATGACTCTTACGTTTCCCGAATGAATGCGATTAATGTGGAAGAGATGTGGATAATTTCGCGTAATGGGCCTGTCAATGCCGACAGAGCAACAACAAACACGCATTGGAACCCAACATTTTTCATGTTATGAGGGACATAGAGCCAAAAAGTGTTCGAAAATGTCATCCTTTGGATGTCGTTCATCAGATCCAGACATGGTGGGTATATGCCCGTAGTTGTTTTTAAGAATTAATTGCTGGATCTATTTTCTCAATTTAGAAGTCCTATGACGTTCATCTTACACGTTCATTGCCGAACCTTAAAAATTTACTGGGAAATAAAACTCTTTCGCCAAGACTCTAAATTTCTTTGGATATTCTAAAAAAAAACTATCCGGAAACGCTACGAGTAATGGTAACAATTTTTCGTTAGCTGGAGACACTGCTAATGCTTTTTAATACAAAAATATCCCAACGTACTGGCCAAAAAATTATAAGAGTCAGGAAAAACATAGAGTCGTTACATACATACCGCACGGCGTTTCTATTCAGCTTTTCTAATCGGGGCCATCACAACAACACGATCTTCTCAGTCCTACTTTCGGCGCAGTTGGTTGGACACTGGCGAAAACCGAAGTGTGAGAATCGTGCAATGGATGTCTTCGATATAATCTTCCTAAAACCCGTCGATTGCGGTGTGGCCTTAATTCACCCTCAAACGGTACCAGGATTTGTTTTAGGATGTGACCACCTTTCGGGTTCATAGTATTCCACGACAGAAATAAGCAAGCTCGTCCGTCAGTCTGGAATCTTCTCGTGGGTGGAAAAAAAACCTTCAAAGGTACTATGATAACCGGACGCGCATGCTTATAATGGCCTGAGATTCTTTCTCACTAAAAAATTTCCCAACAAGTGTTGTATAGGTGGTATAAGCTTCTGTAGTTAATCATGTTTAATAGGTAGATTTCCAGCGAAGGTATCTACTATTGCCGTTATGGTTTCCTTAAGGCGCGGTCTTCTTATTTGTGGTCGCCACACATCGTTTGTTTTGTCCAATGACCGGATTTTTTCCAAATTGCAATGATCCGCGGGACGAGTACGAAGTTTGCGAGCAAAGTTTTCTACTTTGTCTTTCACGGTAGCGGTTTCTAGATGGCGGTGAATATCGCTATCTTTACTTACCATGGACCATTCATGCTTGCTCTTAGCCTCTTTGTCCTGAAATCTCTGCAGTATTTTTGCATACGGAATTTTTGCCGAGTTGATGAATAGGGGAAAATCGTTTACCTTTCTATATATGTTATAAAATCGACATGTTTTGACTTGGTCGCATTTTAGGACGATGTGCAGGACTTTGTCATTTCAAATATTAAGTTCAAAGCTCGGTGGGGTTTCCCCGTCGAAGATTCAAGTGTTTGACCCGTCGCGAGTATAACCTTATCATTCGCGAACGTGGCTACCACGGTATCTTGATCCTGAAGTATTCGTATGTATATATCTTGTAACAGTAAATTTCCTTGAATTCTGAGTATTCAATCCCATATCTAACCCGAAATAGTATACTTTCAAGATAAGATTCCAATGTTCTTTATATTTTACAACCAACATCGAGGTCTCGGGCAGAACGTCACCCTCGACAGATATAACTTTGAGGTAGTTAAGGACTTTGTCTACCTAGGCTCTGCTATAAACACAGACAACGACACCAGCGCTGAGATCAAGCGGAGAATAACTCTTGCTTACCGCTGTTTCTTTGGGCTAAGAAGGCAATTGAGTAGCAAAGCCCTCTCTCGGACAACAAAAGTCACCCTTTATAAGACCTTAATAATCCCGGTCCTGCTCTATGGCGCAGAGGCATGGACATTATCAAAAATGGATGAGGGTGTTCTTGGTTGCTTCGAGAGGAAAATTCTTCGGGCGATCTTCGGTCCCGTCTGCATTGACGGTGAGTGGAGGATGAGATACAACGACGAACTGTATGGACTGTACAGCGACATGGACCTAGCCAGAAGAGTGAGGATCCAAAAACTGAGATGGCTGGGTCATGTAGAGCGAATGGACATCAATGCTCCAGTCCGAAAAGTCTTCGAATCCGCCCCCGAGGGACAGCGCAGTAGAGTAAGGATAAGACTCAGTTGGCGCACGCAAGTGGAAGAGGACCTCAGCCAACTCAGCGTGCGAAACTGGAGACAGCTAGCCAGGGATCGAGCTGGCTGGAGAAGCTTGTTGACTGAGGCCCAGGTCCACCCCGGACTGTTGCGTCACCTAAAGTAAGTTCTTTATATTTTTGCCTGGTAAAATTTCAGACGAAGATCTTCTCAGAACATATGTGTCTTTATTCTAAGGCGTTTTTAATTTCGCCTGTTCGATGGACCTGATCGATTGTTGAATGTTTGACCATAAGGCCAAACTGGTGATCCGGGATCAATCCCCTGTTATCGGTTTTGATCGTATCTCGAAGACTTTTGAAATTATCGGCAAGAGCGAAAAGGTCTATATGATTCTTTTCATTTAGACTCTTGGTTTGGAACCTTTATGTCTTCGGCGTCTTTCCATTGGGTTGGAACGTATAAAAGCCCCAAAGAAGCGCTCATGGTTTGTATAAAGGTGCTTGATTAACGCATTTTACGCAGGGGCGCGCGCGATCACTGCCATCTGAAGAGTTTTCGATTTCGAGCGGGTATCTTTGTTTTTTGTTTCGTAATCCTCTTGTTCGAAAAGAAGTGTTGTTCCACGCAGCTCTTTGAATGATTTCCACGAACTTACAAATATTTTTTTCAGAGACATCGTAAGTGAGACAATATTTTTCAAAAGGCAATATTTTCTTTGCAATTTCATCTGAAGCCGGCCCAGTTTTTTTTTTTTTGTCATTTGATTCTCCTGATTTTGAGAATCACTGGTGAGTGAGATCATAGCACTTTTCTACTTTCGTGAGGAATCTGAGACCCCTTTTGCGATGAAAAAGTCGAGGAGGTGATGCATTTTGTTTGTATCGGTAGGTCAATATGTTGGTTTGCCCATCCAAAGTAGTCCACACCAAGTTCCAAACTCGTCTTTCCCTGAAATTCATCTTGAGTCCCAAAATGTATATTTCGCGGTAAAATCACCACCGAGGATACAATTTGACCCAAGTGAGCTTATGTTTCGGTCTAGCTGATTGATCTTTACAGAGGCCGAACTTATTAGGATAGATTCATTTTCTATGAATGCTAAGCGCAGTCGTTTATATAAAGACAGAATCCGCTTCTGGCGATCCAGAATCGCTCCTATTTAACCGCCATATTTAGTGCGACATCGTCCTCAGTGTCAGTTAGCCTATCCCCTGTA
The DNA here is from genome assembly GCA_928272305.1 of Volucella inflata. Classification (NCBI taxonomy): domain Eukaryota; kingdom Metazoa; phylum Arthropoda; class Insecta; order Diptera; family Syrphidae; genus Volucella; species Volucella inflata. The sequence continues at coordinate 39,473,659 of OV743716.1, read as the reverse complement.
ATGTTCCAAAGCTCGGGGAGAAGTCCCAAGCCCTGGGTCACACCTAATATCACCCATTTCTCTCTCTCTCCGTTCGTCGTGTCGCACCGAAGAACATGATTTTGGAGATAAGTATACAATGGTTACCATTGACCATGGGTCACGGGAAAACTGAACCCGCCAGCCATGCGCAAAGTTCTTTTGAAAAACAACTCTCACATCTTTGAAAAACTGGATCGACGTACCGGATCTCCCAATATAGGCGTGGGATCAATGTGGTGAATCTACTTATGTCCAACTTCGGCGATGATAGCAGCGAACTTATAGCGAATATCCCAGACAGTCCTTCAAGCGGTCTGGTCTTCCGCACCACCGCATGAGCTTGGCTTCCTGCTTAAAACACATCTCGTCTCTATCAAACTTACTCATATGTTAGAAGAAATTTTCGCTGAACATTGTCCGGTAATGATCTTGGCTTTTTAAATTTAATTCGTTTATGCCCAAATCATTCGTGGCATAGCATACTCATAACTAATGAATGAGTACAGTTCCATCGCATCGGCAACCCTGATCTCAGCTTCGTAAACTTTTCAAAGGATACCCTTCAACTTTTTGGAGATGTGCACCCTTATTTGGTATTCAGTTGGAAGCAACTTTACCATAAGCACACCACGCTCGGTCCTCATGTGGCAGGTGCACATTTATACACATACGAATACCAATCCCATTGGTACGTGCAAACAGGTGTTGATGGTCCTACTGCTATTAAAGGATTCACAGACGATCAGCCTGATGTCTTGTTGTGCTGTCTCTTTGAAAAAAAACATGGAACCCAGGTGTAAAAGGGCCAAAAATACATTGTTCTCACTACAAAATCCGACAACCGAATTCAATGCAACCTTGCTGCTCCACATGGTATTTTTTTGGTTTTTTTTTTTTCATGAAAGTGCAGCAAACAAAAAATCTGTGCGATGCAACTTTGGAGTCACATGTTCTGTCAATTTGCCAAAGAACACAATGGGATCGGATGTTTGTGAAATGTCTTTTCTTATACGGGAATCCTGACGATGTCGATGTAATATCTCTATAATCTGAGGATTCTACAAAGTATATTGCTTTCAAGTAAATTTGTTTTTGATGCACAGTGTTCGGAGAAAACTCTTTATCCATGGAAGAGGAATTTTTGTTCCGTTTTTATTTTTATCGTTTATAATGACAAGGATAAGAGGAATCAACTTTGCCTGATACTTATATTCTCAGAAGTTCGACAAAGTAAACACACTCATTGCACTTGGTGATGTCAATTTTTTTTCTCCAAATGATTCAACTGTTTGAGATCGAGATATTTTCATAAAGGATAACAGTAAATTTTAAGACGTTTTAAGTGAAAATTATACGTATCTCTAGTAGAGTAGATTATATATCTACATAAGTAGACATCCATATACTTTTACTCTTGGAGGAGGTTGAAGTAAGAAAGGAGAGAAGTGTTTAAGAAAAGGAATGGATTGGATCGATTTGTCAAGTGTTTTAGAAAGCAAAAACTTAGCTTGGGGATATGTTCATAATTTATACGAGGATTCAATGGCTGCCAAGCATTTTACGAAGTCACAAGTGTCGACTTTTAACCCGGGAGCCCTGTAATTTTGGGAGGTAGGATACTCCATCCTGGGGAGCATGGGGGCAAGCATACAGGGTAAAGCTTTTGATTTCCTTTCTACCCGGCAAAGGGTAGAGCAATCGGTGTCACTGTTCAATCCAAGTTAACATGCAGCCTCCTTGGGGCGCCCATGGATAGCTACTCTGGCACACGTTGGGTAGTGAACTAACACATGCAACGACCTCTTTCTAATCAGTACGGCGATTGTGCTATGGGCTGAAGACCTACTCACGAAAAAATCACACGGACATCACACACGGACCCCCTAATCAAAGACAACACGGCGCGAAGAAGGACTCCGAATTGAGAGAATTCTTCTAGAAAGTAAGAACGCCTTACACCCCAGGCGTAACTCAAAAATTGAAAAATATCCCCAAGCAATATAGGGCGGATATTACTGCAATACAGAAAGCACGCTGGATTGAATAGGGAATGATAAAAAGAACAGGTTATAGCTTTCACAAAAGGTTACACATATTGGGATGCGAATTTGTCATGGCAAAGCGGTTTAAATCGAAGGTCATCCATTTTAAGCCCAGCAGTAATCACCTGGTTCCGACCCTCTGATGGCAATATTCTGTAACATACGCCTCATGTTACACATGCACATACATGTGCTCACTCTATACCGATGAGACTGAAGAACCCATCAAGGAGGCATTTCTTGATCTCCTGACAATCTTGAAATACATCCTCCATGACAGGACAACAGATAACGGCTACCGACTCGTAGACTTTGCGATAGCTAGTAATACAGTGAGATGTAGCACGAGATTCGGTCATAAGAGAATCCACAAAGCAGCCTGGCTAACTCCGGATGGTCGAACCACCAACCAAATCGACCACGTTTCAAATATTCTGGATGTTAAAACATTCAGAGGGGCAAACGTCGACTGTGGACATTTCCTGGGAGCTGCACGATTCAAAGCTAGGCTGTCAAATGAAAGGATGAACGAATGTCCGTGTCATGTACCAATTCTCAAGGCATATCCCTGCTTAACGTCGCTTGTAGGAAACCGTACTGAACCGCACAGATCGGCCAATACCAGCGCGGGTTCGAGCTCGGAGAATTTGCTATATGACTTAATATTCACATTAAAACAGATTCTAGAAAAGACCAACGAGTTTCTAGTCTACACACTACACACACCACCTATTTATTGCCTTTAAAGTCGAGTATGACAGAATCTATCACATTGAGCACATTGAGTATGCGAAGGCCGTATTCGGGATCCTGGGAAAACTTATCTAGATATGTCGCACAACACTGGAAAACTCGCGATGAGCCATGCAGTGCGGAAGTTAAACTTCTGAATTATTCCAAACCTGGTCCGGATTATGGCAAGAAGACGCGCTTTTGTATGACTTATTCAATTTACTATTTGAGCAGATAGTACGACGGACAAAAGTCAACATGGATGGTACTATTTTTAATGACGTCCAGCTTCTTCGATACACGGATGTAATTAATGTAAACGCACGTTCCCAGTGTGCTGTAATACAAACTTTAACTACAATTGAAGAATAGGCTTAACGAGTTGGTCTGAAAGTGAATAAGGAAAAAACGAAATATATGCTGTCGACTAAAACTCGTCCCGTCGCACATCACATAGCACAAAATTTCACTGTCGACAGCTACAGCTTTGAAGTGGTCAAGGAGTTCATCTCTTCGAGGCAAATGTTAACTCCAAAAACGAGATTCGACGAAGAGTAACCTAAAGCCACCGCTGCTACTTCGGTCTGTCAAAATTACTTGGGTCAAAACTCCGAACGGAAAGAGTCAAAATCATGATCTACAAGGCCTTAATCTTCCCAATTCTGCTTTACGGAGCCGAAAGTTGGACGAAAAATAAGACAGTGGAAGAAGTTTCAGGATATTTGAAAGAAAAATCCGTTGTCGAATATTTTGCCCTGTGTGCGAGTTGGGCGTATAAAGAAGAAGACACAACTGCGAACTCTGTGAGCTGTATATAGATATGGACATAGTGCGGACGGCAAAAATCTGTCAACTTTATTAGCTCGATCACATCGAGAGGATGGACGATAATGCACCAGCTAAGATTGTCTTCGAATCCAAGACATCAGGTTCAAGAAGAAAAAAGACCGAACCTCTGGTTTAAAGATCAGGCGATCGCGGATGTAAGTCAGCTTCATCTTTGCAGAAGAGAAGAGTCCTCGCACTTTAACCCATTTTCGTCATTACGATGATGGCGGAAGTGTCCCATATAAAGATCAACGGCATGCGCGGCTACTTGGTGCACAGCCCGTTTATCCCACGCCTAAGAAAGCTCCATTTTTGTGTCTGAATGCTGAAGTACCTAGAATTTAAGAAAAAGAATCGGTGGTTCTAATGAGCTCAGCGGGCATGCTGATGCCAAACTTTTTAGCCCTATATTTTGTTCCAGGCATTTTATAAGGGCATGGTCCTCCAGGATGAGTGCTGCGAATAGTGGAACCTTTCGCATTATCACTGTTCAGATAGGGAAGGATATAATGAACTCAACAAACGTTTTCAGAACATCGGTTTTCGGTCCTACACATGCAATGTTAAGACACACGGGAAGATTAGCCAAGCAAACAGCGGATAAAAAACTGCAATATCTACTACGACGACTGCATCAAAAAAAGAAAACGACACTTATTTGGATGTGGATTTGCTGTTTTAGTGAGATTCAAGCAAAAAGTCGATTGGCATATAAGCGAACGCTTCATAACAGTCCGCTTTAAGGCGAAATTTCGAATCATAATCCGGCGCTTACGCGCCTAGGATGATACCATTCAAAAGAATTCGGTTCCCACACAGAACGTAATATATCGCTGCATTGAAAGAAAAGTTTTTTTTTTTTTTTTTGGTGGGTAGGTGTGAAAATCTTCATAGACACTATGAACCCGTTGCTCATAGTAGTGTGAGATTCTTACTCACTAAAAACACGCCTTCCTTCTTATCGACTACTACTAAGTAACCTTATCAAGTAGTTTGCGTTTCGAATAACGTTCGCGTGGGGCAGGTAGCTTTCCAGCAAAAGCACCTGTTAGTACCGCTATTATATGAGGATAGTCCTTATCGCGCCAGATCGAATGGTCTCATTCTTTGTAATCGACGCACTAAGTTTGTCTCGTCCAGAATTTGGAGTATTTTATTATTACAATGACCATGAAGACGAATATGGAGTTTGCGAGCAAAGTTCATTATTTCGTCATCGACGGTAACTATTCCTAAGTCTCTGTGGTTATCACTGTTTCTGATATACCATGGGGCGTTCACGATTTGTCTTAGAACTTTGTTTTGATAGCCTTGGAGAATATTTCGGTTGCTTGGTTTAGTACAACCCCAAAGTTGTATACCGTACGTCCAAACAGGTTTAAGCACTTGCTTATAGATGAGCAGTTTGTTATGTATGCTTAACTTGGAATGTCTTCCTAGTAGCCAGTACATTTGTCTGAATTTATTTTCAAGTTCATCACGTTTCTTCTTAACATGCGGCTTCCATTTTAGTTTTACATCTAGTGTCATTCCTAGATACTTTGCTTCATTTGCATATGGTATTGGTACCGAGTTAATGAAAATGGGAAGGTTGTTTATTTTTCGGTAAGTAAAATTAACATGAGTAGATTTGGTCTCATTGAGAACAATTCGCCATATCTTTGTCCATTCGTAGATTTTATCCAAAGCCGTTTGTAGCTTTCCAGTAGCTAACTCGACTGAAGTATCTGTAGCTAGTATCGCCGTGTCGTCCGCGAACGTGGCTACTATGGTACCTGATTCTTCCGGTATGTCTCGAGTATAGAGTAAGAACAATACCGGACCAAGTACACTTCCTTGCGGAACTCCAGCAGCGATCTCTTTAAATTCCGAGTATTCGGTGCCATGTTTAACACGAAAAATTCTGTTTTCCAGGTACGATTTCAGAATCGTATGCAGCTCTCTCGGAAGAACCTGACTTAGCTTAAAATTTAAGCCTTCATGCCATACCTTATCGAAGGCTTGAGACACGTCAAGAAACACGCTAGAACATATCTTTTTCCCCTCTAGGGCTTTCTCAATTTCATTCGTAATTCTAAAGACCTGGTCAATTGTGGAGTGCTTAGTTCTAAAACCGAATTGATGATCAGGAATAAGACGCCTCTCTTCAATGATCGGTTGCAAGAGCTTCAATAGGAGTTTTTCAAATATTTTAGATATTATCGGCAGAAGCGATATCGGTCTGTAGGACTTTTTTGCATTTAGAGATTTGCCTGGTTTCGGGACCATTATAACTTCGGCATTCGACTTCGACTTTCCATTGGCTTGGAACGTTTAATAATCTTAGCGCGGCATTTATAAGTTGGAGCAGTTTGATAAGGGCTTTCTTTGGCAACTCCTTGAGAATTTGACCTGTTATCAAATCATAACCCGGGGCCTTGTTATTTTTCAATTTTTTAATTGCTTGGTTAAGTTCTCGTAGGGATGCTGTTTTTATTCTAAAATTGTCTGTTAACGCCTGTCCATCAAAAGGCTTAAACGTTTCTTCTAGGTGCTCGGCAAATAGATCCGCCTTCTCTTATCTCCTTTTGCCCATTCGCCATTATTTTTCCTTATGGGAGGAAATTGCATTTGAGGCTTTTTGATTCCATTCATGGCTTTCCAGAGGGAGTAATTTGAACTTCTTTCGGCAGTCAGACCTTCGAGATATGTAGAGATATTCCGATTTTTGTAATCTCGTATTGCTTCCTTCAACTTGTTGCATAAGTGGTTTAAGTATGTTTTATGCTGGGGAGCACGGGATTGTTGCCATCTTTTGCACGCTCTCCTCTTTTATCTCACCAGTTCTTTTATTTCTGGCGGATATTTTATTTCATTACTTGCTTTCTCTTTTCTTTTTGGAGTTGAAGTGTTGTTCCAGGCAGCGTTCTGCAGGACTTTGATGAATCTGTCGACTTCGTCTTCTATTTCGTTTTGTGTTTTTAGCGACACGTTTAGAACAATATGTTCATTGCAGTAATTTCTAAAACCGTCCCAGTAAGTTTTGTTGTTAGTTAATCTAGGCGCCACTTCTTTCTTAATTAATAGTATGCTTAGTGTCAAAATGACTGTTGAGTGATCTGAGGAGAGATCATAACTTTCCTCGATGTTTGTAGAAATTTTGGCTGCTCCCTTTGTGACAAAGAAGTCTACAAGATCAGGGGTCTTTGTTATATCCGAAGGCCAATATGTTGGTTTTGCTGTCGAGAAAAATCAACTTTACATTGCATTCCGGCTTCATAGAGTTGTCTGCCTTTCGTTGAATTACATCTTGAGCCCCAGAAGGTATGTTTCGAATTAAAGTCACCACCAATTATAAAATTCGGTCCGAGTGAATCAAAGATACCTTTAAAGTCATTGTTTTCTAGCTTGCATCGCGGGCGACAATAAATGGATGCAATGTTGTAGTGCAGGTGGTTATATTTTACGCGAACCGAACTTAACTGCATTGCATCGCATTCAATCTTCATATTTATAGAGTGTTCAATACAATTTTTAATGAACAATGAGGATCCGCCTCTGGCATTTTTTGATGGGTGGTATGCATGATAAGCACAGTATCCCTTTAGTTCTACGCGAGGTCCTTTCCTCAAGTGAGTTTCAGAAATCAAGCAAATGTCAATATTGGCTTTTTGTAAGAACACTTCCAGTTCGTCGAGTTTTTTAATAAGGCCGTTTGCGTTCCACGTCAATATTTTAAGCACTTGTTTCATATTCATGCTTGGAATTGGGTTTTACGTATTTCTTTCTCGAGATTGCACAATTTTTATTTGTTCTGCCTTGCTCCTCAGGAGTCGTGAGAATTAGGGAGAAAACGCGAGCCACTGGATCAGGCGTAACACCGCTTTTTTTATTTCCTTGCAACGCAGCTACGTTAGCGCGTCAATCGGTGGCGGATTTTCCTTTGCGATCTTTTTTTTGTATATCCTTCGACTTTACCGCGACGGATTTTCTTTCTTTCACTGCCTGTTCTTTAGCAATATTAGGTTTATTTGAGGTTGCGTGTAGGTTTGGACGTAAGGTTTTTTTAAGCGTATCACGCCTTTTTTGGAGTTCTTTCGCCACTTCACATCCGCGATAGTTTGCTGGGTGCTTTCCTTGGCAATTTATGCAAGACGGTGGAAGTTCTTTATTTAAGTTGCACTCTTCTGAGAGATGTTTACCGGCACATTTTACGCAACGCGGTTCTTTTTGGCAGTAAGTCTGCGTATGATTGAAGCCTTGGCAACGCTTACATTGCGGGATCGATCTTGTGTTCCTTCGCACAGGTTCGATTTTGACTACGATATTTAAAATAGTTTTGATACCATAGATATCTTCTTTATTTTCGGACTTATCGAAACTAAGCATAAACAGTGGAAGTCCCCGCTTAACCAGGATTTCCTCGTTTTCCTCTGTTTTTCCCTTTTCTTTTTTAATGATATTTACGACGTCTAGAACTTTAAAGCCCTTTGCATGGAGGTCGCTTACAATATCGTTTTTAGTACATAAAGGGTGAAGTCCTCTCGCTACTACACGTAATGGTCTTTCTGACTTGTTTTCGAAAGTGTACCATTGGATCTTCTCGGTGTTTAATTTTTCGGACAATTCTCGGTAGTCATCGGAGTTGTCGTCGTTAACTTTCCACACATTGTTGCGCAGTGATGTAACCTTATACTTACATTTAAGCGTATCTTTGAGAAAGCAATGCATCTTGCTATAGTCTGAGACCCCAACAACGTTGATTGGAGGTGGAAGACGTAATTTTGTTGGGAGTTGCTTTTTTTTTGACTCCTGGCTCTTTTCTGGAACGACTTCAGGTGAGGAACCAGCTTAACGTTTCTTAGACGGTCTTTTCTTTAGGGTCCAATTTGTTTCGCGTGTAAGCTCTTCTTCGTCCGTATGGTATTCGCGACTAGTTGAGCGGAGTGGACTGCTTTCTTGGGCTTCGTTTATATGCTTTGTTTTCAGAGCCTTGTTTTCCTCTCGGAGTATGTCTACTTCTTTTTTAAGCTCTTGAAAAAGTAGCTCCATTTGCTTAAGCTTCGTACGGAGTGCGTTGTTTTCGTCCTCCAAGCTTTTATTTGTCACTGAGTCCGTTTTTTCGCGCGTAGGCGCTTCGGGCGGACTTCTTTTCCCGGAGAAATTCGATCTTGGTGGTGGAGATCGTGATACCCTCGAACTTTTAGAGAAGGGATCAAACGACTGCGGTATATTCGTTGAATTTACTGCGTTATTTGCGTTGTTTGTATTATTTGTTTTGTTTGTTTTGTTTTTGTCTAGGTTCATATTTAGATCCCACGAGTATGGGGGAAGGGAGGTCCACCGCATCAGAGACCCCTGTAATGCGATAAGGCTGCGTTACAACCAGAGGACGCCAGGTATCCGGAGGGCTCCGTTCGCGGTGCTCTATTTTACATCCCGAGCACCATTCAGGCCTTGTCACGGGTCGCATAACACCTTGCCTTGAGGATGGGATACTTATTTGAGTGGCAGCGCCCCTCACGGATCTGGGAATCCGGCCCAGATGGATTTTAGTCGCCTCTTACGACAGGCATTCCTACCGCGGGTATATTCTAACCCCTACCCGCAGGGGTGTTGAAAGAAAAGTGTCACAACTCAAAATCATCAACTTTTCAGGAGAGCGAGCGGTTTGAAAATTTGAACGAATCTATAAGGTTCAGCGATATGTATACTCAGTATCACAACAATAACACCAATTTTGCCCATGCAGATCTTAACTTAAGGCGGGGCAAAGAAACAATCCTTGAATGGGTCATCGGTAAACATAGTCTGCTTAGCATCCCGTCTGGCAATACATTCAAGTTCTCAGAATTTGTAACGGGGCTTAATGGTCTAGTAACCTGGCCATGCCCTAGGAAATCAACCATTAACCATATTGACCATAGTGTGATTGGTGCCACTCCTCCAGTATTTTGTCGAAAATTTCCGAAGAGTTAATATTGATTCGGATCATTACAATAGTGCAGCTATGGTACAATTGCGAATATCACAGGCACACAGGAGACAAGGAAACCTTTAAATATTTAAATTTGAAAGCTCAATTCGCAAGAGACCACTACAATCTTTGCCGAACACAGGGGCACCTGACCAGATGGGAGCATTGTGCTCCAATTTTGGGTGGATGAAGGGCTTATAAAGGGTCTTTCATTAGGCGCTTCTTATCTTTGAATTGAAATAAAACAAGATGTGTGTGAGATATCATCAACAGTCTTTGTTCGTTTGAAAGGCCTATCGATGCCTTGGGTGGATGAAGGGCTTATAAAGGGTCTTTCATTAGGCGCTTCTTATCTTTGAATTGAAATAAAACAAGATGTGTGTGAGATATCATCAACAGTCTTTGTTCGTTTGAAAGGCCTATCGATGCCATTATGTATGAAATATAAAATCGTTTTAATTTCCGCCGCGGCTTCTTTGGGTAGGGCGTATCCGAAATGTCCAGTTTTCATGACTCTGTCGCATAAATCAGGCCGAATTTGACCGAAGGCATGGGTTATGTTGTCTTTGAGGGCCGCTGTGGTTTGTAGCTTATTCGCATAGACATGCGACTTCAGAACACCCCACAAGAAAAAGTCTACCGGGGTCAAATCGCAAGATCTCGATGGCCTGTTTAGTATATCACCTCCACGTAAGATACCCTTGCCCTCGAATCGCACGAATGGCACGTAGCGAAATCCTGTTGAAATCACATGTCGTTGGTGTCCATATCACCTACTTCAGGACATCGACTTGGAGCGCTTTCTGTTGATGATGATGGCCTGGCCAACGTCGTTCTCAAGGAAATATGAACCGATGACGCCGCCAGCCAAAAATCCACACCAAACAGTGACTTTTCGGAATGCACTGGACGCTCTTGGATATCATGAGGATTGGTATCGTCCCAAATTTGACGTTGTTGACGTACCCATTTATGAAGATATGGGCCTCATCGCTGAAGATGATTGTTCGATGAAAATTAGGGTCAGTTTCCAACTGCTCCAGGAACCATTCAGCGAACACACGTCTTTGTCTATGGTCGTTTACCTTCAACTCCTAGTTCAGTTAAATTTTGTAGCGGTGCAGGCCCAACTCACGAACCAAAATTCGCTAAGAGTGATCTGCGAAAAGCCGAGCTCTTGTGAGCGACGCGAAATTGACCGTCTCGGATTTTCCTGCGCATACTCACGGAAGGATTGCCCGAACAGAACACTCATTTTGATAAAACAATTTCATCACTTGCACATGTTGTCGAAATGATGATTTGGCAAGACTGACCGAATAAATGACAGCCAATTTGACAGATGTAGCTTCAATAATACGGCCGCTATCAACTGTCAAAGTTCGGAAGTCCCTATTGGAAGACTCTTTATATTGAAATCAGTTCAAAGTGGGTGAAGGAAGCCTTGATATTTCACAACAATTTTGACGACTTCGAATATGCGGTCATTCCAACGTAAATTGCTATTGACAAACATACCGAATATAGAAAATTTTTCGGGATTAATGATGCAAGTGCCATTCATGAATAATGGCTGGGTATTTGAATTTCGCTTTAACCACAGCAAACAGCATTGTGTTTTGAAAGCATTAAACTCCACTCTGTTGATCGTTTCTCGATTGGTTATGCTGCAATGAAAGAAGAATAATGGAGCTAATTCGTAGCCAGATAGCTTCAGATCAGAGTTATCTGACAGCTATGGGCAACGATCTACCTGCATTTCCCTAAAGCCAAAACAACTAGCCTTTATTTGCATGCTTGGATGTACGCAGAAAAGTTATTACGTTTTAGGCCTCGTATATTGGCTACGTCCACTCTTACTTTCCGAGTCATATTTACAAAAAAACACAAACACCGATGATACAAGCAAGGCCGTGAAATGAAATTGGTTTACCGAATCCAATTGCAGTAGGTGTTATGCCTAGTGCATCAACAGAATTCACACATATAACCCGATATCCTTACTTACTTTAGGTGGCGCTACAGTCCGGGGTGGACCTGGGCCTCAGTCAACAAGCTTCTCCAGACAGCTCGATCCCTGGCTAGCTGCCTCCAGTTTCGCACGCTAAGTTGGCTGAGGTCCTCTTCTACTTGCGTGCGCCACCTGAGTCTTGGCCTTCCTCTACTGCGCTGTCCCTCGGGGGCGGATTCGAAGACTTTTCGGACCGGAGCATTGGTGTCCATGCGCTCTATATGACTCAGCCATCTCAGTCTTTGGATCTTCACTCTTCTGGCTAGGTCCATGTCGCTGTACAGTCCATAAAGTTCGTCGTTGTATCTCCTTCTCCACTCACCGTCAATGCAGGCGGGACCGAAGATCGCCCGAAGAATTTTTCTCTCGAAGCAACCAAGAACACCCTCATCCATTTTTGATAATGTCGATGCCTCTGCGCCATGGAGCAGGACTGGGATTATAAAGGTCTTATAAAGGGTGACTTTGGTTGTCCGAGAGAGGGCTCTGCTACTCAATTGCCTTCTTAACCCAAAGAAACAGCGGTTGGCAAGAGTTATTCTTCGCTTGATCTCAGCGCTGGTGTCGTTGTCTGTATTTATAGCGGAGGCTAGGTAGACAAAGTCCTTAACTACCTCAAAGTTATATCTGTCGAGGGTGACGTTCTGTCCGAGACGTCGGTGTTGGTTGTCCTTTTTGATTGACAGCATATACTTGGTCTTGCCCTCATTGACCGCTAGACCCATTTTCGCCGCTTCCGTCTCAATACTCGCGAAAGCGCCACTAACATCACGCTGCTTTCTCCCGATTATGTCAATATCGTCGGCATATGCGAGTTGTTGGACGGACTTTTGAAAGATAGTGCCTCTTGTGTTTGCACGTGAGTTTTGCACTATTCTTTCAAGTACGATGTTGAAAAAATCGCATGACAGCGCATCGCCTTGTTTCAATCCTTTCTGGACATCAAAGGTCTCGGTGAGATCTTTACCGACCTTGATGAAGCAGCGTGCATTCTCCATCGTCATCCTGCACAGACGGACGAGTTTAGCAGTTATGCCAAAACTAGACATTGCTCTATAGAGCTCGTCTCTATAAATGCTCTCATACGCGGCCTTAAAATGAATAGGTGGTGTGTATCGATCTGAAGCTCATGGGTCTTCTCCAAGATCTGCCGTGGTATGAATATTTGGTCGATGGTGGACTTTCCTGGCCTGAAGCCCAACTGATGTGGACATATCAGGTTGTTGACGAACGGCTTCAGGCGTTCACACAATACGGCGGATAAGATCTTATATGCGATGTTCAGGAGACTGATGCCTCAGTAGTTGGCGCAGTTAAGAGGGTCTCCTTTCTTGAGAATTGGACAAACAGTGCTGAGGTTCCATTCATCGGTCATACTTTCGTCCGACCATATTTTACAGATGACTTGGTGTATGCTCCTTACCAAGTCATCGCCTGCCGCTTTGAAGAGCTCGGCAGTCAGGCCATCCGCTCCAGCAGCTTTGTTGGACTTAAGCTTCGATATAGCTACCTTCACTTCATCCAGGTCGGGTGGACGAAATTGTTGATCATCATCGTTCAAGTTGAAAGGTTGATTCTGCCTGACAGCGGTATTTGGTCCGTTATACAGTCTTGAGAAATGGTTCGGGGTTTGTTTCCGCGGCATGTTATTTTTACCTTTTGGTAAAACTTCTGAGCCTCATTCCTGGAGTAGCATCTCTCAATTTACTCGATCGCGCGCTTCTCATGCTCTTTCTTCTTCCTCCTGAGAAGCCGGTGCTCGTCTCTCCTCCTCCGCTCATAGAGCTCATGAGCAGCTCTGGTTTTTCTAAGCATCTTGCTTAGCTGCATGTGCTTGCCGGCATTCATTATCGAACCAGGGGTTTCGTTGTGGTGGACGAGTGAAACCCAGCACATCAGAAGCGGCATCTCTGATGGCGTTTTGGCAGTGTTTCCAATGGTCTTCGATGCTTGATGCTGGCGGCATTGGACCTCTTAAAAGATTAAGAGACACTCGATCGGAAAAGGACTTGGCGATCTCTTGCGATTGTAGCCGTCTGACGTAGAATTTTCTCACAGCATTACTTTGTCTTGGCGTTGTTTGGGATATCCGCAACCGTACCTTGGCTACAACAAGGTAATGGTCCGAGTCGATGTTGGCTCCTCGGAACGTACGGACATCCATAATACTTCAGGAGTGTCTTGCGTCGATCGCAGTGTGATCAATCTGGTTGACTCTTGATTGATCAGGATTTCTCCAAGTCCCGTTGTGTATGTCGAGATGTGGGAACCGAGTGCTAGGCACGACAATGTTTCGCCCCGCCGCAAAGTCGATTAGCCTGAATTCGTTATCAGAGGTGGTGTTGTGCAGGCTATATTTTCCGATTGTTCCACCAAAGATACCCTCTCTTCCTAGCTTTGCATTAAAATCACCGAGGACAATTTTAATGTCATAGCTAGGGCATTGCTCGTAGGTCTTGTTAAGGAGCTCGTAGAAGGCATCCTTGGTGTCGTCATCTTTCTCCTCTGTGGGGGCATGCGCGCATATGAGGCTAATGTTGGCGATTTTAGCCTTGATGCGGATTGCTACGAGGCGCTCGCTCACATGCCGGAAGCTGAGGACTTCTTGTTTTAGTCTGCCTCCGACAACAAATCCGCATCCAAATAAGCGCTGCTTTTGCCGTCGATAGCAATTGCCGTAGTAGATATCGCAGTTTTTCAACTTCTTTTTGTCTGGCCCATCTCATCGCATTTCCTGAATGGCGGTTATATCTGCTTTGGAGCAGTCTAGGGCCTCCGCTAGTTGCTCGGCTGCACGTGGTCTATTAAGTCTAAGAAGCCAGTAACCCGTTCCCAGATGTGAGCGGTGCCGTTGGCCCATATAGGGCTCGTCCGCCACCATCTCTTTTCCAAGACCCTGACTAAGTCCTGGAAATCCTTTCCGGCCTGAGCTCCAAATATGTCGGAGTAGCCCGGATAAGGTCTTGTTTTGTTTTTCCGACACTAATCCTGGTTAATGGCGCAGGAAACTCGCTATTTGCCCCATTCACTTCGCATCCTCTAGTGAGATTCCCAGATGGCGTCACGGGGAGGCGTGAAGTAGGAGTTATTAGCAGAGCTGCAAGATGTTCGGCTGCAGAGGCTCATTCTCGTCATTTAAGGAACCAGCACCTGTCGGAAGATGCTACTTCTACGAGGCCTTATACTAATCGTTGCCATAACCCGATATCCATCAGTTCTTAAATTCGATCAGTTATCGACCACGCCAAATCACAATATAGAAACTGCAGTGAATGAGTGCAGGCAACAGTTCTACCACATACTGTCCTCAGTTCACCCAATTAAGGAATAAAAAATACATTAATCATGGCTCTGTAGCGCTCACCACCCATTATATGGCAAGGGCTGTTCTTTAAAAGCAGCGCAAACAGCTCACCATCCAATGACTTTGAGTGAGTGTAATGGCTCTGTTGCATTTCTGGTGGATTTTTAAAAGTGTAGATGGGGCTCGTCTCTCATGATTATTTTTCCCGCCAAATCGTCAACTTGGTTGATTAGTTTCAGAAGTAGGAGAAGCACGATGCATAGTCAACAATCAATTAGCTGATGGACTGTCTGTACTTCCTTAGTTTTTAACCAAATCAAATCATGGCACATCATCTGGTCGATGTCGACGGAGGCTCACGATATCTTCAGCCACTGAGAGTCGTGTGGTTAAACGGCATAATTCTAGTTCTGCTTCACAAATGTCAAAAACAAATTAACATTCGACTATATTTATAAAGTCTATCATCCATTCTTCGTGAACGTGGTGCTAATTTGAACGAATCGTAGTTGCTATACTAAGAAGATTCTCAGACAATATTGAAAATGCAGTCAGAGGAGCCCTCAATTGATGTACGACGCGTATGTTTCCTTGTTGTACGTGCTTTAAATTTCTGCAGCAGGTACTGAATTTACTCGGGGAAAGCAAATTCTGCTGCAAATACAGCCTGCATACATCATATCCACGGTCATTTGGTATCCTATCTAAAACTTCAGAACTACAACACTTTCCTTGAGGTAAGTATGATTCAAAGCAGGTTAAAATACCAACTGAAACATTCAATCAGTCCATGGTTACCCAACTAACAAACAACAGTTTCTTCATTGCAACTTATTAAAACTCGAAGTTAATTCCTTAACGTTGCGTTTTCAATGACAGTATCTTTCAGATTTGCCAGGAAAAAAAATTCCAATCCCAACTGAGTTCGACTTACATTATACCCCTGTAGTTCGTTGTAATAGACTTTTTGTAAGCCATCAATAGTTATCCAAATCTTAATCGTTCATCTACCTCTCTTTATCCTAAAAGATAGTAGGTATAGGTATAATCGCCATCCTCTTAAAAGGACACAACAATCCAATTTCACTGCCCAAAAGTGGCTGTATTCTGTGGCCTGTGTCCTTTTGCTTCTCTTCATTTCCCTTACAATTCAACAACGACAATATTCCTGCTATCCGTTTGCCAGAAGATAATTAACATTCAGCACAGAGACTCTTTTACTGGTCACTGTCTGTGAATGTGATTCCCATACACAATGAGCTGGTAAAAGCATACGGAGCCAGCCCGGCAACTATCTGACAGAGCAAACGGTTTTGTTGACAACTTGACACTATGCAAGAACAACTACGAACAGAGAAAATCAGATTAAGTACCGAGATTCTCGAGACTATTCCACTTTTCATTCCAGAGTATCTGAGAAGGACAGTAATCACGCCATTCACTTCATCCAGCGCGTCCGTTGATTTTCATTTAAGTTGCCTCTTCAAAGGATGAAACACTTCTTGAAGGCGAAACTAAAATACGAACACGACCGACCGACGCGACGCGTCGAAAGAACTAAAACTCTGCAAGAGATGATTTACTCCTCGATATCGTTGGCAAACAATTTTTATTGTCTGACCCACGAGTTGGTCTATAGCTACAGGCTTTGGTCTTGATGCTCCAGGAATTATGACACAATGACGCACACACTCACACTCTCCTACAGACGATACGTAAACGTTTTCAAATTAAGATTTGTTATCCTTTTTCTTAATAATGTCGTTCTTGGTGGGGTGGTGGAGTCTGGTGGAATCGACTATAATAGCTTCAACAGAGGGTCGTTTATAGCCATTTGGTTTCTTTATGCCACCCTCTACATCACTACCCATACGCTTGTCTCATCTTGTACCTCTGGTTTGGGGGGAAAAATGTAATTGCAGCACCGTTATTTATGGGTTTTGATGCCTTTGGTTCTTTTGGATGAATCCTACAGCTCCATAAGATTCCTTGGAAGATTTATCGCAAGCAAAAGGTCGGCAAAGCGCAATATGTTTGTATGTATCGGAGGTTATCGCCATCTGCGGTTTCAATGCGGCACCGTTTGGTATTTTACGGATTTCTTTATTAACTTTTCGTATTGAGTAATACGTTTTCGAATAAATGGGCCGGACGGAAGCCAAGCCAAGGCAAGGCAAGGCAAAGCAAGGCAAGGCAAGGAATGGCAAACCAAGGCCAAGCCAAGCGTATCTGTCACGTTGCGTATATAGAAATTAAATGGGTACAGATGGTTACGATATTAAAATGAGATGTCATTCGGAACTCATTAAGTGATGACTCAAAGGTTCGAAGCTATTGTTGGTGGGAAAATATGTCCTTGGGCATATCAGTACGGTAATCGTATATGAACATCCAGAATAGTATGGCAGGCCTATTGGAGCACATGTGTGCTCTATTGCCTTGAATGGTGTTATTATGGAGTAACCGAGTAATTATCACCTTACACAACGCCAACCGGGTTGTTTTAGTGGTAGCACTTAAGTGAAACCACCCTGGAAAGCCGTTTCGCTTTAGGTGTACCCTTTGGTCGGTTATTGTTAGGCGAATTGTAGGATAACTCCCATTCGTGGTAACAGTGCGGCTGTTCAAAGTATCTGAAACACATTGATGGCGTGCGAAAGGTTAGTAATGTTTTTGGGATACCGGGTAATGGAGAACACATTGAATTGAATTTGATTTATATCGACACACAGAATGGGATACCTAAGAGGGATTTCTTAATAATGATGTAGGAAACATTAAATCAACTTGGAATTGCCGTTATTACAGCGGTTTCATAAATATGTAGATTCAAATTTAAATCATTTTACCGCGTGAAGAAAAAAGAGCTTCAACATAGTGTAAGTGGTGACTGCGAAAGTCACATTAACCCAACTTACTCAGCAACTGATTATTCTGACTGCAACCGGCATGAATCCTCTATACCTTTCGCCTGAGAGCAAATCCACTCCTCTGTACTCGCCACCAAACTTCCTTTTGGATGCAATTATGCTCTTTTTTATAAGACTGTCCCTTGAACTCTTCTCAAGGCTTCAGTGACACGAACTTGGGGTCCTTCGCCATTAGTGACCTAGATTGCACAGAGCCTGTAAATCGATCTTTCTATTCAACTGTCACCTCAACTGCACCGTATAATACTTCGGTTTTTATTTACCGACAGAAAATCGAGCTCTGACAGCTGCATTTTCCTCCGCCACCCGAAGCACACTACCCCATACATATGATGTATTTTAGGATCTTTCGTAGGGACTTGAGGACCTATATCTGCGTTCACTGCTTTTTCGCGATGTCACCCGGTTCAAGCTCTTGTTATATTCTATTTTCCTGCATTTTTCAAATATTTCTTCCGGAGTATAGTAATTGCGAGGATAGCTCCGTTCTTTTATCCCTAGCGATGGATTATATTTTGTCTATAACTTAACTTAACTTCGTGCGGTTTGCTAAGAGATGGCGTAACTTGTATTATGCCATTGTTATTATTCTATTGGAACATGCGTTGGAAAGCTACTGTCATTGTACGTCATTTCAGTATATGTCATTCATTTAAAGCGTAAACAACAATAATTTTTTTTCATTCAAATATGTCGAACTTTGTGCCTGAAAAAGTGTTTTTGCGGGGAGTTCTTCTTCATTACTTTAACATGAAGAAAACTGCTGCCGAAAGTCATCGTATTTTGGTGGAAGTTTATAGTGAACATGCGCTAGCTGAGCGAACGTGCCAAAAGTGGTTTGCACGATTTAAAAGTGGTGATTTTGGCTTGGAAGAGGATGAACGTCCTGGGCAGACAAAAAAGTTTGAAGATGAAAAACTGGAAGCATTACTCTATGAAGATTGTTGCCAAACACAAGAAGAGCTCGCAGAATCTTTGGCTGTCACTCAAGCAGCCTTTTCAAAATGTTCAAAAGCAGCTGGATATATTCAAAAGCAAGGAAATTGGGTTCCACATGAACTCAAGCCGAGAGACGTCGAAAGGCGGTTTTGCCTGGCCGAAATGCTGCTAGAACGCCCCAAAGGAAGTCATTTTTGCATCGGATTGTTACTGGTGATAAAAAAATGGATCCATTACGACGACCCCAAGCGCAAAAAATCATATGTGAAACCCGGCCAATCAGCCAAATCAACGGCAAAGCCGAATATCCATAGCGCAAAGGTAATGCTCTGTATTTGGTGGGATCAGATGGGTGTGCTGTATTATGAGCTGTTAAAACAGGGTGAAACCATCAATGGACAACGCTACCGAACACAATTAATTCATTTGAAGAGAGCAGTAGTCGAAAAACGCCCGGAATATGCGACCAGACACGAGGCAATAATTTTCCATCATGACAACGCTCGGCCCCACGTTGCTATTCCAGTTAAGAACTATTTGGAAAACAGTTCGAACAAAACAAATGGCAAAAAAAAACAAAGAAAGGATTCTTCATCAGAACTTTGTAAGCTGTGCCCCCAAGCGTACGAGTCTGTCTAGCGACAATAGCGTCTGAAGGTACTTAACTAGATTTCGTTTTTTGTCCTTTTAATGTAGTGTCCCACAAATTCAAAGGTCAGCGGTTTCTGGTCTGCTGATGGATTTTTGGAATTAAAAAAAAAAGTTTGTTCATCTAAATCTATATTGTCCCCTTCAAAGAAATCCCCATCGACTGCAACACACTTATGCCAGCTCTTGATCTAATCCTCGAAACATTTCTTATATTCGGTTTTCAGTATGTCCATCAGTGCTTCCTGCGATTTTTCCATTACTTCCTGTCGGCTGCTGAAACGCGTTACCCGTAGTGGTTTTTTAACTCGGTTGAACAGAAAGTAGTCACAGGGAGCCAAATCAGGTGAATTCGGTGGCCGTTGGATGGTATTTGTTGCGTTATCATGGTGCAAAATCTACGAGTTTTCTGCCAACAATTCTGGTCTTGGACGGATCCATAGGCAATGTTCAAGTCCTCCGCTAGATGTCTCTCTGATGGTTAATTTGCGGTTATTGACCAACATTTCTTTTACTTCATCAATGTTTTCGTCGGTTCGGTGTCTTCTTCGATTGACTCACGACCACTTTTGAACCGCTCGTGCCTTTGGTAAACTAGCGTTTTCTTTAGAGAATCGTTGCCGAAACACTTTTCCAACATTTCCAACTTTCGCGCACCATTAAATCCGTTTTTTACGCAAAATACAAGTTCGTTGTTGCAAATTTAAATTCATTTCTAAAATTGTAAAAAATCTCGAACACACACCGAGATAGATGTACTCTTGGCTACGTAACTTTTGCAAATGTCAAGCTATGACGCTAAGATTTAGAGGCAATACCAACAATAGATGTACCAAAGAAACAGAACTCAAATCGGAACAATGGGAGCGCCTCACGGTGGGAACTTTTTGATCAAGTTGGTATACCTCATGCCACATGATGTAGCCTATCTATCTATGATAGGCGGGTGTTCTTATTTTCACATCTTCATTTTCATTCGCAGTTAATTGTAGTAATAATTCCTATGGAATAGACCGCTGATTACAGTTTGTCTATATGTATGGCGATACCCCTACCGCAACACTTTTAGGCGGTATTCCGAGCGACTCCGATTTCAGCGTAGTTATACAATCCTTCCACCACAACATTGATGCTCTCTTGTCTCTTATTCTTTTCCATGCCATGGATGCATTGCATGCTTGCGTGAGATACGAGTATATTGTAAGTTGATTAGCCTTATCTTAAACCAATTTCCCAAAAATTGGTTCGATCATATCGAGCGAAATAATAAACATTTCTAAAGTTGAAAGATTTTCCGTCGAATAATGAGCTCTTGAGCTTAGTAGATCTATATTAGCACTAGCATACTAACATACGTAAATTTGACGTGCAGTTTTAGATATCATTGTGTAACAAAGCAACCGTTTTTCTCCCACTCGTTAGCTCAAAGGAGTGCACTAGTTCGTTATTGTGTAGATGGTTTTGTTCTTAATCGAAAAATTGTTTTATTTTTGCAAAAAGTGAATAAATTTACTTATAGATACATACGTCAAATTTACGTATATTGGTAATGAATATATACTCAATATTGTAAGTGATCTAGGGTTGATATTGGGCAAAATTAATCACAATTAATTTTTGACGATTAAAAAAAATTAGTTTTTGATGATTAACAATTAATTTTTTTTCTACAGAGGACGATAAAGGTGTGTTATATTAAATGAAGTTAAGACTGCATTTTCTTCAGGAAAAAAAAATTGAAAAGCTAATTATTGCGCTTTCGATTGTATGGACTATTTTATAATTTTCTCCTCCGCACCGGTGACCAAAGCCGGGTGGATCAGCTAGTACTAAATATTTACTTATATAAAATTTCAGTTGTAAGTGTGATTTAAAACTTAAAATTAACAATTAAATTAATTTAATTCCAATTTTAATATTAAAATCAATCAATTCAAATTGATTTGGTGCCATTTATTGTTTAATTGATGCCCTGTTAAACTCCTGTTCATGTAAAACGTGCTAATTCCTTAGTTCGATAAGTTTCAAATAGTCCTAATATCTTATGAAGGAGGTAGCTGCTAATTACAATTTAAAGTCGGCTATCAACCTTACTTACTTACTTTAGGTGGCGCTACAGTCCGGGGTGGACCTGGGCCTCAGTCAACAAGCTTCTCCAGCCAGCTCGATCCCTGGCTAGCTGTCTCCAGTTTCGCACGCTAAGTTGGCTGAGGTCCTCTTCCACTTGCGTGCGCCACCTGAGTCTTGGCCTTCCTCTAATGCGCTGTCCCTCGGGGGCGGATTCGAAGACTTTTCGAACCGGAGCATTGGTGTCCATGCGCTCTACATGACCTAGCCATCTCAGTCTTTGGATATTCACTCTTCTGGCTAGGTCCATGTCGCTGTACAGTCCATACAGTTCGTCGTTGTATCTCCTCCTCCACTCACCGTCAATGCAGACGGGACCGAAGATCGCCCGAAGAATTTTTCTCTCGAAGCAACCAAGAACACCCTCATCCATTTTTGATAATGTCCATGCCTCTGCGCTATAGAGCAGGACCGGGATAATTAAAGTCTTATAAAGGGTGACTTTTGTTGTCCGAGAGAGGGCTTTGCTACTCAATTGCCTTTTTAACCCAAAGAAACGGCGGTGGGGAAGAGTTATTCTTCGCTTGATCTCAGCGCTGGTGTCGTTGTCTGTATTTATAGCGGAGCCTAGGTAGACAAAGTCCTTAACTACCTCAAAGTTATATCTGTCGAGGGTGACGTTCTGTCCGAGACGTCGGTGTTGGTTGTCCTTTTTGCTTGACAGCATATACTTGGTCTTGCCCTCATTGACCGCTAAACCCATTTTCGCCGCTTCCGTCTCAATACTCGCGAAAGCGCCACTGACATCACGCTGCTTTCTCCCGATTATGTCAATATCGTCGGCGTATGCGAGTAGTTGGACGGACTTTTAAAAGATAGTGCCTCTTGTGTCTGCTCGTGAGTTTTGCACTATTCTTTCAAGTACGATATTGAAAAAATCGCATGATAGCGCATCGCCTTGTCTAAATCCTTTCTGGATATCAAAGGTCTCGGTGAGATCTTTACCGACCTTGATGAAGCAGCGTGCATTCTCCATTGTCATCCTGCACAGACGGACGAGTTTGGCAGGGATGCCAAAACTAGACATTGCTCTATATAGCTCGTCTCTATAGATGCTGTCATACGCGGCCTTAAAATCGATGAATAGGTGGTGGGTATCGATCTGAAGCTCATGGGTCTTCTCCAAGATCTGCCGTAGTGTGAATATCTGGTCGATGGTGGACTTTCCTGGCCTGAAGCCACACAATGATATGGACCTATCAGGTTGTTGACAAACGGCTTAAGGCGTTCACACAATACGGCGGATAAGATCTTATATGCGATGTTAAGGAGACTGATGCCTCTGTAGTTGGCGCAGTTCAGAGGGTCTCCTTTCTTGAAAATTGGACAAACAATGCTGAGGTTCCATTCATCGGGCATACTTTCGTTCGACCATATTTTACAGATGAGTTGGTGTATGCTCCTTACCAAGTCATCGCCTGCCACTTTGAAGAGCTCGGCAGTCAGGCCATCCGCTCCAGCAGCTTTGTTGGACTTAAGCTTCGATATGGCTATCTTCACTTCATCCAGGTTGGGTAGACGGAATTGTTAGTCATCATCGTCCAGGTTGAAAGGTTGATTCTGCCTGACAGCGGTATTTGGTCCGTAATCGCCGTTATACAGTCTGCAGAAATGATCTTTCCAAATCCTCAGTACGACTGCGATTCTACTACGATGTTCCCTTGTTCATCTCTACAGGCGTCGGCTATCAACCTACCTATTTTATTATTGCACTTACTAAAATTGTTTTCTTCTATCTACGACCCTATATAATGTAGGATGTCGAACTCTATCATCTCTATATATAAAAATCAACGTTTGTTTGTTTGTTTGTCCTTTATAGACTCTTAAATGATAAGAGATAGAGCACTGATGTCTGGCAATTTTGTTCAGAATTCTGTAAAAAAGGTTTTGGTACCAATTTTTATTCTTTTTTTATTTATTTTTTTTTAATTTCATGCAAAACTTTATAAATAGTCAAAATTATATTGACCGGACACATGAATAATGAGTTACAATCGAAAATGTTTATTTTGTGATCTATTTTTGCAAAAAAATTAAAAAGTAATGTAGGGAAAAATTGTTGGAAATATTGAAAGCTATAATTTTTGTGAAAGCATTTTCGATTGTATTGTAAGCACCAGTGACGAGATAAAGAGCAAAGATACTCGAAATATTCTAGTCAATGTATTTAAAACTTGATCTAAATATCAAAACGAATAACTCGATTCAGATTTTGTTTTTTTTTTTCATACAGTTTTCCCACATTAACCCTAGACCCGTATCTCGGGCACTCAGTGCCCAAAGCGAAATTCAATTCAAATTCTAATATATATCTTACACTGGACCATGCCATATAGACCCACACAAACATAGATGATAGTTTTTTGGATTATAAAAATGTATCCTTGAGAAGTTGGATTTGTTACTGTAATTATAACAAGACTGCAAAGATAATGACCCGAAAACCTTATCTCGGGCACTGCTAATTACTTTTAATATGATATCGGCACTGCGATGATATAAAAAGGGTATTTATGAATAGTTTCCGGTCGCGAGTGGGATAACCCGATCATAAGGTTAGTAATTAGATAGATAAAAAGAATCCGAGACAAGTTGAAGTTTGGGTAAAAGGATTCATTTCACATCGAGTTAGTGAGTCAGTGCAAATAAAAAATATGTTTTTACACGGCAACTGGAATTTTTGTGGGATACGTGTCTATGGTTAAATCATAATTGGTTTGCTCTGCTTTTCAATATTGAATTTTTGTATTTTTTTAAATTGATTTAAAAACATTATTATTGACAACATATCGGATATACTTTTCATCTACTTTTGGTGTATTTTTTTGGGTGAGTTTTTCAGTGAGTTTTCCTACGTTGCATCGTCAGTGGATTAAAATTAAATTTTAATTGCTTTCTAATGCCGAATTTTTGTATTTCTTTCAGTTGATTTCAACACATTTGCCGATAAAATCGTCAACAAAGTTTCTTTCAATTGCTTTAGAATAATACTAATTTCTTGTATTGAAAACAATGGCATTTTAGATTGCGATTTATACTTATAAAATATGCCTCCCAAACGAGCAGCGATTGGTAGAAATACACCAATCAGACGTTTATAATGAGGCATTGGTTTTGATTGAGGATATATGTGTGGCAATCGCTAGCAACGTATTGGTCCATTAAGGAATGCTTGCGCCGAACCGACCTCGGGACAACCTTTTCGATCGCGATTTGCAACGAGAAACACATTTTGATGTCGGTGATTTGGATATGTTCGTTCAAACGAATCTTCCGAAATTGAATCCAGAACAACGCATAGTGTACGACACGATTAGGGATGCAATAACAAGACAAAGCGGAGGATTGTATTTCATAGATGCGCCTGGAGGCACATGCAAAATATTTCTGATTTCTCTTATATTGACAACCATACGATCTCGAAATAACATTCCATTGGCTATCGTTTCGTCAGGAATTGCGGCAACACTTTTGGATTGTGGTCGAACAGCGCATTCTGCATTTAAATTACCGTTAAACGTGCAAACCATTGAGGCACCAACATGCAATATCACCAAAAATTCTGGAATTGGTAAAATACTCCCACAATCATATGGGATAAATGTACAATGGCGCACAAAAAATCATTGGAAGCGCTGCATCGCACACCAAAAGAAAACGAACGAATTTTCGGTGGTGCGCTCATTTTATTGTCTGGTGTCTTTCGACAAACTTTACCAGTCATTCCACGTTCAACACCGGCTGACGAGCTTAATGCATGTTTAAAATCATCCGTTTTATGGCGACGTGTGCAGAAACTAAGCTTTCCAACCAAGATGCATATAAAATTGCAACATAATGGATCCGCTAAACGTTTTGCAAAACAATTGTTGGATATTGGAAATAGTAAAATGACCATCGATAAGGCCACACACTGTATCACATTGCTAACAGATTTCTGTATATTTACAGCAACTACAGACGATCTAATACACCAAGTTTCCCCAGACATCGCAGGAAATTACAAAAACCATCAATGGCTCAGTGAACCTGCTATATTTGAGGCCAAAAACAACGATTTTAACCCCAATAATTTCACTATTCAGGCGAAGCGAAAACATATAAATCCATCGATACTGTGATGAACCAAGACGAAGTTGTCAACTATCCAACTGAGTTCTTGAACTCACTTGATATACCTGGCATGCCTCCGCACATTTGAACATTGAAAATTGGCGTGCTTATCATTCTGCTTCGAAAGATTAATCCCTCACGACTTTGCAACGGTACCAGGCTCTCCGTGAAAAAAATGATCGCCAATATCATCGAAGCCACTATTTTGAATGAAAAATTGCACTATTGCCTCGCATTCCAATGATTCCAACAGATTTACCATTCGAATTTAGACGTTTGCAGTTTCCGGTGCGACTCGCCTATGCAATGACCATCAACAAGCCACAAGGACAATCTTTACAAGTGTGTGGCCTGAATTTAGAAAGTCCGTGTTTCTCTCATGGGCAACTATATGTGGCCTGCTCACGCGTCGGCAAACCTTCTGATTTATTCGTATATGCACCAGACGGAAAAACAAAAAAATATTGTATATCCAACAGCACTTCAATAAACAAAATACAAATAATTTTTTTTTATGCATATGTATATGCTGACTTTTTTTCAATTTGATTTTTTTAATATGCGTAGCAACGCGATGGTAACGATTAATATAAGGCCTCGTAGAAGTAGCATCTTCCGACAGGTGCTGGTTCCTTAAATGACGAGAATGAGCCTCTGCAGCCGAACATCTTGCAGCTCTGCTAATAAGTCTTACTTCACGCCTCCCCGTGGCGCCATCTGGGAATCTCACTAGGGTTGCGAAGTGAAGAGGGCAAATGGCGAGTTTCCTGCGCCATTAACTAGGATTAGTGTCGGAAAAACAAAACAAGACCTTATCCGGGCTACTCCGACATATTTGGAGCTCAGGCCGGAAAGGATTTCCAGGACATAGTCAGGGTCTTGGAAAAGAGATGGTGGCGGACGATCCCTATAAGGGCCAACGGCAGCGCTCACATCCCGGAACGGGTTACTGGCTTCGGTGTAACCGATCCCTCGTCTTAGGGGCACTCAAAATGGAACTGGTCCTCCAGGTTAGGGGTTGTACCGCCGGGGTAACGGCTCGGCCATTTAACAAAAAAACAAGAAGTTTCGAAGCAACAACAACAACAAGTCTCTGATATGGACGGATCTACTGTTGACAACCCACGCAAACGATTTAAGGACAATGAGCTTCGGATATGCACGTGGAATGTTAGATCCCTTAATAGACCACGTGCAGCCGAGCAACTAGCGGAGGCCCTAGACTGCTTCAAAGCAGACATAACCGCCATCCAAGAAACGCGATGGGATGGGCCGGACAAAAAGAAGATGAAAAACTGCGACATCTACTACTGCAATTGCTATCGACGGCAAAAGCAGCGCTTATTTGGATGCGGATTTGATGTCGGAGGCAGACTAAGACAAGAAGTCCTTAGCTTCCGTCATGTGAGCGAGCGCCTCGTAGCAATCCGCATCAAGGCTAAATTCGCCAACATAAGCCTCATATGCGCGCATGCCCCCACAGAGGAGAAAGATGACGACACCAAGGATGCCTTCTATGAGGAAGAGAGGGTATCTTTGGTACAACAATCGGAAAATATAACCTGCACAACACCACCTCCGATAACGGATTCAAGCTAATCGACCTTGCGGCGGGGCGAAACATTGTCGTGGCTAGCACGCGGTTCCCACATTTCGACATACACAAGGGGACTTGGAGAACTCCTGATCAATCAACAGTCAACCAGATTGATCACACTGCGATCGACGCAAGACACTCCTCCAGCATTATGGATGTCCGTACGTTCCGAGGAGCCAACATCGACTCGGATCATTACCTTGTTGTAACCAAGGTACGGTTGCGGATATCCCAAACTACGCCAAGACAAACTAATGCTGTGAGAAAATTCGACGTCAGACGGCTACAATCGCAAGAGATCGCCAAGTCTTTTTCCGATCGAGTGTGTCTTAATCTCTTAAGCGGTCCAATGCAGCCAGCATCAAGCATCGAAGACCACTGGAAACACTGCCAAAACGCCATCAGAGATGCGGGTTCTGATGTGCTGGGTTTCACTCGTCCACCACAGCGAAACACCTGGTTCGATGACGAATGCCGGCAAGCACATGCAGCTAAGCAAAAAGCACGCAATGCGAGATGCTACTCCAGGAATGAGGTTCGGAAGTTTTACCACAAGGTAAAAATAACATGACACGGAAACAAACCACGAACCGAAGCCTGTACAGATGAGCAAGGGAATATCGTGATAGAATCGCAGTCGATGCTGAGGATTTGGAAAAACCATTTCTGCTGACTGTATAACGGCCCAAATATCGCTGTCGGGCAGAATCAACCTTTCAACTTGAACGATGATGACCAACAATTTCGTCCACCCGACCTGGATGAAGTGAAGATAGCTATATCGAAGCTTAAGTCCAACAAAGCTGCTGGAGCGGATGGAGTGGCCGGACTGCCGAGCTTTTCAAAGCGGCAGGCGATGAATTGGTAAGTAGCATACACCAACTCATTTGTAAAATATGGTCGGACGAAAGTATGCCCGATGAATGGAACCTCAGCATTTTTTGTCCGATTCTCAAGAAAGGAGACCTTCTGAACTGCGCCAACTAGAGAGGCATGAGTCTCCGTAACATCGCATATAAGATCTTATCTGCCGTATTGTGTCAACAACCTGATAGGTCCATATCAGTGAGGCTTTAGACCAGGAAAGTCTACCGTCGACCAAATATTCACACTACGGCAGATCTTTTAGAAGACCCATGAGCTTCTGATCGATACACAGCACCTGTTCATCGATCTTAAGGCCGCGCATGACAGCATCTATAGAGACGGGCTATACACAGCAATGTCTAGTTTCGCAATCCCTGCCAAACTCGTCCGTCAATACAGGATAACCATGGAGAATGCACGCTGCTCCATCAAGGTCGGTAAAGATCTCACCGAGACCTTTGATGTCCAGAAAGGATTTAGACAAGGCGATGCGCTGTCATGCGATTTTTTCAACATCGTACTTGAAAGAATAGTGCAAAACTCACGAGCAAACACAAGAGGCACTATTTTTCAAAAGTCCGTCCAACTACTCGCATACGCCGACGATATTGACATAATCGGGAGAAAGCGGCGTGATGTCAGTGGGAAAGAGGAAAATTCTTCGAATGAATTTCGGTTCGATCTGCATTGATGGTGAGTTGAGGAGGAGATACATCGACGAACTGTATTGACTTAGCCAGAAGAGTGAAGATCCAAAGACTGAGATGGCTGGGTCATGTAGAGCGTATGGACACCAATGCTCCGGTCCGAAAAGTTTTCGAATCCGCTCCCGAGAACATCGCAGTAGAGGAAGGCCAAGACTCAGGTGGCGCACGCAAGTGGAAGAGGACCTCAGCCAACTTAACGTGCGAAACTGGAGGCAGCTAGCCAGGGATCGAGCTGGCTGGAGAAGCTTGTTGACTGAGGCCCAGGTCCTACCCGGACTGTAGCGCCACCTAAAGGAAGAAAGGAAGGCGTTTCAACGCGCGCCGGGTACAGCTAGTATCTAATAAAGATCAAAAGTGTTAACCCTTAAGTGTTAAGTGTTACTAAAGTTAAAACTTCCAGATTCGTGTTATGTTTCCTTCAGGTAAGATTGTTGCGTAAGAGAGCTCATATATTGCCCACAGAATATTAAATGAAATGAAACTGAATCAAAAACTAGACTCATTACTGACTTCATTATAAAATCCTTTTCCACACAGGCACCATATGAAAATTAAAGCACGACACAAATGCTAAATTAATTTGTGTAAAAATAATCCTCATTTGGACACCACTGTGCTTTTGGCCAACCACACTTGTGGCTTTAACAAACTTTGCTTCCTTTTTTTTTTTATTGAACACCCTTTCGAGTGTTTATCTGGAAAATGAGGTCATCCGGCTGGAGTTTTCCTGCACTTAATGTTCTGTGTAATGTTGTGGTCAATGGCATCCGGGAAGCAACACCCAACCAAGCACGTAAAAATCACCACAACCACGTCGACCTCGTCCTCCATTTCCATCTCCAGTTCGTCCTCGTTGGCTTTGTCAACGTCGCAATGCTTCGTGACAATCGATTCCATTCGTTGGTCACCTTCTTTTACACAGACTATCGGTATTCCGATCCCCATTCTCAATAATGGAGATTTCATTAAAAGCCTCACGTATTGGAATCCCAGGTCCCTATGCTATTTTGCCAAGAAAGGAAGAGAAAACTCCTTCGTGATGTTTGTTTCAATGACTACGTACTCTTACTCTATCGATTCGACTTTAGTTTTGGTGGATTCGTTAATCCCATTCAATCCTTCGATAATCTCGCGTAATCTAGGTATAGAACCACACAAGTTGCCCCTAAACTCTAATCCAACAGTGTACTCCAGGGTGACGGAACGTGAAATCCAATTTATTGTATTTGTTCGCACTTGTTTCCCTGGCCCGGTTGCCTAGCCAATTTGCATTTTTATATTGAGCACAGAGTGTTATTGGCTCAATCATCAATTGAATACGGCGACACCGTACGCCATGTTAGGCTAGTTACAGCCCTACTGGTACCTATGTCCTTGTGAAATTTTCGTTATTAAAAATTTAAAAGAGAAAAAAATGAAAATTTTATGAATCAAACTCGTAGGTAGCATAGAAATTCGAGTGTGTCTGCCACCCCAACCCAACTTAAATTCGCAAGGATGAGAGGAGATTAATTCAAATTCTAGGCAAACACTTGAAAAAAAATATTGAAAAACTCAATTCGAATCTTTTTTGTTAGTCCTGCTAGCTACGAGACTTACTCAATAGTTGGGAACGCAATTCAAATATTTTTTTTTCGATTGGATTCGATTTGATTTTTACTTCTTTGTAATCGTGCTTCTTAAAAGCGGGTTGAGGGCTTAAAATAAATTTTTAAGGACATTTTACTGTTGAGTGCAAGTTACATAGAAGAAGTTGGGGAAAATGTCTTAAAATGAGGATTGGCTCACAGGAGCGGAATTGGTATTGTGAGATCTTTTTTGTAAAGCAAAAAAATTCGAATATTCATAGAACCTTGGGAAATTGTTGTCAGGAGTATAGTCCTGTGTTATACTCGTAGATTTTGATGTTATCAGCAAAATATAAATCCTGACATTATATGGGACATAGCGTGTCTTCTACTAGTTTATTGTTCTGAAAACCAGAAGACTTAGGAAGACACTGAGTGTTGTACTTCTAAGTTAATCTTGCCATGAAAGAAGCATCGCTATCTGAATCATAAGTATTAATATACAAATTAACCCACATCATTTCTCATAAGCGAGGGATAGGGCTACCATTATTCACTACCTCATAAAATGTACCTTTTAAGTGAGAAGGCCCTGTTATTGGGTCTCATTTTTACCTTACTAAAACTAAAAAGCGTATGAGAAGCTACAATTGCGGCGACTACTACAGGAGAGAGGAGAACGAGTGTTTGGATATAAATTTGATATTCAAGGGAGACCTAAGCAAAGTATCTTACTTTGCGAATGAAATCTTTATATGCGTCCGTGCCCATTCGGAGAACATGAATGACAACACCAAAAACGAATTCTATAACCTACCAGATCGACCATATGCTAAGTGTCCAAGTTATTACACGTATATTGTCCTAGAAGATCTTAAAGAAGGATTGCGCAAGGAAGCAGTCTTTAAGAAGGTCATTGTAAAACAAAGCCTGCAAGACACCACGTCCGACAATGGATTCAGGTTTTTACAATTTGTAAAGGGTCGTAAGCTTTTAGTAGTCACCACGTTGTTCGTTTATCGTCATAGCCACAAATGGACTTGGTTATGCGCTGATCAATCAGCTGTCAACCACACTGATCATATTGACATCGCCAAACATTTTTTTTAACATTTTGCTTATCTGAACTTTCCTAGGAACCAAAATTGATTAGGAACAGTATCTTGTTGCAAGTCCAATAAGTTTACCTAGTTCGCATTGACAAGCCGCAATTGCAAAGACCGCTAGAATTTATTTCCTATTGCGTTTTCCTTAAGCTTTTCCAAGATCCTAACCTCACACAGAAGTTATAGAATGTCAGCAAACATTTAAAGGAGTTGCTTCCGATATGATTGATTTCCAAGTGTCTCTATAAGGAAACCTCTGGTTTGACAATGAACCTAGACAAGTTTAACCATGCAATCGAACAAGAAACATATGAACCAGCGGCCCCTCGAGCGAAATAGCAGGAAAAAGTACGAAAAGCACCGATCAAGGAAATGGAGAGATATTACTGACATGCCAGGGGCCTGAGCATAGTTTGCCAATTTAAGTGAAAGAAAACCTTTTGACTGTGAGATTTTAAAACAATTTATAAGCAATCTGGTAGGTCCATATTAATGTGGTTTCAGGCCAGACTCGATCGAATATACCCAGCAACTTTCAGATTGATGCTCATTATCTTTTGCTGACATCTACAACAGGTTGGTCAATAATTATCTTCAATACCAAGGAAGCTTTCAGACAGGACAGAATACTTTTATGAGATTTTGGATCCAGATCTTTTATATCATCGCCCAAGAAAGAATCGTCCAAAATTCACTGGCCAACAAGAGAGCCACAATCTTTCCAATTTGACTTGACGAACACAATAGAGTGCCAATGTAGCACTTGCAAACATTGTGATTCGAAAGTCAACAGAGTAGGTCTAATGATAAACAAGGGTAAAACGAGGGGAATTGTTTTGTCGGTTGTTTAACCAGAATATCACGATTGGGAGTTATGACTTGGAGATAGTTAAGGACTTCATCTGCAGTGAGGTCCTTAGCTTCCGGGTATTCACCTATGGCGCAAATATTTAGACCAGGTCGAAGCTCCATACTAGAATTTTATGCAAAAATAAATCTGAACGATATGTTAAAAACTAAGGCATTTAAGATGTTCTACCATGGAACGGTCAATGGACGAAACGGTGTTGGAATCGTTGTTGCAGCGGATCTTCTAAACAACATCGTTGGTATCTTGAAAATAAGCGACCGCCTGATGAGTGTTAGCGCGTACGCTCCACAAAATGGATGCGACCAATCGGAAAAAGATACATTTTGGTCAGAGTTCGGTAATTTGCTTAGAAATATACCTATCGATGAGATGCTCTTCGTAGGCGGAGATTTAAATGGCCACGTCGGAGAAACAAATGTTGATTATGAGGACTGCCACGGCGGTAAAGGCTTTGGAACCAGAAATTCAGCTGGCGAAGACATCCTTGTAGCGTGTAGGGCTTACGGCTTAACCATATTAAATACAATGTTTATTAAAGATCAACGACATCTTATCACCTATAGCAGCGGAGGCCACGAAACGCAAATAGATTATCACCTCTGCAAAATGTCGATGAGAAACCGTGTTAAGGACTGTAAATTAATACTTGGAGAATCGCTAGTAAGCCAACACCGTCTGCTCATTACAGAATTCTTCACAGCGGAACCACCGAAAACACGGGCATCGTTTGGAAAGCCAAAAATCCGGTGGTATAATCTATCGAAGGAACGAAGCGCAAGATCTATCACACTGGCTAAAGAAGTACTTCGCAATATAAATGGTATCGCAGACTCACTTAGCCCGCAAGAAATGTGGAACAGCATGCACGAGAAATGCATAACACTCGCAAAGTCCCATATGGGGACTATACCGAAATACCATCACATCGGCAAAGAAACATGGTGGTGAAATGACGACACCAAACGAGCTGTGGCCGACAAGAAGAGTGCATTCCAAGCGTGGACAAAATGCGATGGGAGCGACGATATCGAAATAGCTCGACTGGCTCTTGAATACGAGCGTCTTAAAAAGATCGCAAAGAAAGTCCTGGCTCGAACTCGAGCGGCAGAAGCGGAAAACCTGTACCAGGAGTTGGAAAAAATATCCTTACGATCGGCGGATAGAAGACAAGCTATCCAAGAAGTTCAAACGTCGTACAATACTAAAATGCCAAATATTTTTAAGCTCGCTGCACACCCGCGTAAAAATTCAATGGAAATAACCTCGCCGAAATACATCAAAAACGCAGACGGTCGCTTACTAACAAATGAAAAGGAAATTTGTGACCGGTGGCTTGAATACTGCAAGGAGTTGCTTAACAAACAGTTTCCACGTGATATCGTGCCGACAGCTGGTCTATTCGAGGAGGAAGTTTCGGACTTTTCAATCGAAGAAATAAGTATAGCAATTGGAAAAATGATGCGGGGGAAAGCGGCGGGACCAAATAGCATTCCATCAGAGTTTTGGCCGAAGATGCAGGGGATCGGCAGCGTTTGGCTATCGAAACTTTTAAATAAATTAAAATGTGGACAACATACGCCGAATCAATGGAGAAGTAGCTTCTTGGTTCCATTATACAAAGGAAAAGGCGACACTCGAGAATGCAACAACTACCGTTTAATCAAGCTGATGTCACACACAATGCAAATCGGCAAAAGAGTCCTAAACGAATGTCTTCGGCAAATAATAAAGCTCGATAATAGCCAGCGTGGATTTGTTGAGGGAAGATCGACGGTGGACGGTATCCAAAGCCGACGAAGAATAATGGAAAAGCACCGAGATTCGTCTAAGGATTTACACATGGTATTTATCGACCTCGAGAAAGCATTCGATCGAGTGCCTAGGGATCTCATATGGGCCGCGCCGAGGTCTCAAAACGTACCAGAAACGTATGTTAGAATAATACAAGACATGTACGGAAACTTGAAAACTGCGGTTAAAAGCTCTGCTGGACTAACGAGAGAATTTCCAGTTAATGTCGGAATGCATCAAGGAAGCGTACTTAGCCCTTTTCTCTTTAACGTAGTATTCGACTATCTTTTAAAAGACTGCATGCGCGAAGCAAATGTAACGCCAATTCTCTTCGCTGACGACGCAGTTATACTTAGCGATAACGTCGAAGATTTACAGAACGCCTTAGATTCATGGAGAAATGACCTAGAGAGAAACGGGTTTAAAATAAGTCGTTCCAAGACGGAGCAATTGACGTGCCCATTTGCGCATCCGTTGCGACCTGTTCCGGATATAATGTTAGACGGAATAGTTCTTCCGAAAAGCACTACCTTTAAGTACTTAGGATCAATAGTTAACATGGAAGCGAAATGTGACGACGACGTAAACCACAGAATGAGTGTGGGATGGATGAAATAGTGGGAAAATTCGGGAATCTTTTGCGACCGAAAATTTCCACTTAAATTAAAGGGGAAACTCTACACCACGGTTGTTAGACCAGCTCTTATATACGGTTCACAGTGCTGGACAATGTACGAAGCGTTTAAAAACAAAATGACGGCAGCGGAAATGAAAATGTTAAGGATGTCTAGTGGAGTCACTAAACGCGATTGTATTAGATCTACGCGTATAAGAGGAAGTCTACATATAAAGAATTCGGTAACCGAACAGCTCGAGGCGAATAGAATATGCTGGTATTGCCGCGTTCAAAGAAGATCTGCGGAAAATCCGGTTAAAAAGGCACTATCAACTACGGTCACTCCAACTGTAAGAAAACGAGGTCGGAAAAAGATTTACTGGATTTCTCAGATGGCAAATGCGCAACAACGCCTGGGGCTTACCACTGAAGCGATCCAGGACCGAGCATTATGTAGACGCGTTCTGCGGTCTGCGACATTAGCCAACCCCATAAGGCGGAGCAGCAGCGATGCAGTAAAAATGGGAAACTCGTTACGCATAAGTTCGTATAACGAGGAAAGGGTTAATAAAAGGATAAGAAGAAGAAGAAGATAGATAGAAGAAGAATGTGATCATATCTTTTTACATTAAAAATGTATCTCGCGCAGGCATTGTATGCGACAGTTAATTTTCTGGGAGAGTCATGGTCCATATTTGTGAATAATTCACAGCCATAGAGAGTAATCGGGAGAATAAATGCCTTTACAAGTTTTAGTTTAGTATTGGTTTGAAGGTAGTTAGCAGTAGGATTAAGACCTCGGAGTGCTCCATAAATTTTTGAAACAATTTTATTTATATGGACCTTCTAATTCATATTGCAACTCAAAAAGGCTCCGAGATTCTTAATGTAGTCAGAAATAATGGAGGTATAAACTCTGTACGTCTTCCGGCATTCATTACCATTGCCCTTGCTTTGGTTGGATTTAGCATAAGGTCGTTGTTTAGTGACCATTTATAGATATCATTTAATTCTTGGTTGAACATTTCCAGCGTTTGATGCTTGTTTGCACTTGGAAAGAGTGTAGCTGCAAGCAGAAAAGCATTTGGAGATATCGTTTATGAAACAATTGAATAAAAGCGGCCCTAAAACACAGCCTTGAGGTACACCTGAATGGACAGGAAGACACGATGATTGCTTGTTATTATAAAAAACGTACTGAGATCTGTTGGATTCGTATGAAGATATCAGTTTAACCAACGAGTCATCAAACAGAAATTGATATTTATGTTTTTTTAAATAATAATTCATGATTCACGCAGTCAAATGCTTTTGAAAAGTCTAAAAACGCTATCAAACAGAATTTGTCATGGTCACAACCATCACGCAAATCTTCGCAGATTTTTAGGAGAGCTGAAGTACAACTTAAATTTGCACGAAATCCTGACTGGTATTTCAATATCATATTCTTGGGTTTAGATGTGCCTTTATTTCTTGACTTATTATAATTCAAAAAACTTTGCTTAAGAACGGTAAAATTGCTACAGGTCGGTATTCTACCGAGTTCCTGTTTGGCGATTTAGTAAGGGGTATAACTTTTGCTGTTTTCCAGCTTTCCGAAAAAACAGAAGTCATTATACCACTTGATCTAGGGATAATGGAGATTGTTGCATCTGATGCATTCTTCTCTTATCCCTGCAACCGAGTCACTGGGGTGGTACGAGTATTTGAGTTAAAACTCATTTTTGGTTTCGCACGAACTGTTTGTTTTATGAGCGGCACTTTTGCGAAACAAATTATTATATTTTTAACTAATTTTCACTTCTACTATAGGTAGTATGAAAAATAAATAGCCGTTGGAAAAAACAAATAGTCGGTTCTTGTGAATGTTAATAAAAACGATGAGACGAAATGTTAAACCGATAGAGCCCAGAAACACGTCTATTCACTCGGACATTTAGCACACACTTGACTCGGATATTCAGCAAACACTTCCGACGAGTTTCAAACACGGATTGATCGGAATTTAAGGTGACATCGGTCTAAATTGAGTGAATAAATATCACAGCCCCGGCTAAAATATCTTCAATTCTAGTTCTGAGTCACGATTCAGCAGAGGACGACCTTTTCAAAAATAGCACAAGTATTTGGTTATTGAATAAACTCAGCGGTTTTTTGGTATAAGATAATCCATCAGATATTGTCCATCGTGGTGTTTTAATTTTTTCCAAACTTCTGGAAGGGACATGATGATTCTTTTGTAAAAGTTAGCAGAGTTATGGACAAAAAAGTTCTGAAAGTACGTTTTGATTTCGTCTTCGGAATCGAATTGCCAAAAGTCCAAATTATTTTGGGGGACCGGAATAGATGGTTGCCAAAAACGCAAGGTCCAGAGAGTACGGTGATAGACCCATAACTTTCCACCCAAATGATTTTAGTTTTTGTTTCGTCACTAAAGCTATGTGTGGTCTGGCGTTACCTGGAGTTTTTGCCCCACTGCCTGTCGAGCCGAGAGCAATATTTAATGGCATTTATTGTCCGATTATGTGGAACTAACTCGAAGTAAATGTTACATCGCCAATTTCACCAAATGCTTAACATGACCTTTTTTGGGATGCAAATATTGTTTATCACATCGCTATCGAGGAAACATAACGATTAGTTATTATTCCTAAAGGAGCTGTTAAACACGTCCCAATTGGCTTTCTTGAATCTTCCTCTAACAGTGCGGTCTTTGTCCGAGAAATTAGCTGATATGACAGAATAGTCTGACGAGCTTACAGGGGAAAGCACATCAACTATGCACTTATCAGGATGGGTTTGCAGTATGACAGACGAAGTGAACAAGTTCATGCACTCAAGGAAACTCTATTAATAGGTGTACATAGAACATCTCTTATATCTCTTCTCGACTCAAAAGCTTGAATCTCAAGTAAAAGGCATTTAGAACGACGTAAATCAAATCGTAAAAATTTCTTCTGAACACTTTTAATTATATTTATAATAGATGCAGTGGTAGGGTACCAGACAACACAAGCATACTCCCTGACAGGACGTAGGATACTTCAATACAAACATTATAGCTTTAAAGATCTTTAAAAGCAGATGAGATACTTTAATCGAACCCTAAAAGAGAATTGGTTTTGGAACCAAAGTAGTTCAAATTGAGGTGAAATCTAAGTTAGTAATCAAAAACTACATCAAAGTCATATATTCGTCAACTACTTTTATTTGTTTGTTGTTAACTAAATAGTTCGAAAAAGTATTTTAAATAGTGCTACTGAAGCTCAAGCAGTTACACTTGTCACCATTTAAAATTAAGTCTTTTACAATGCACCACTCTGTAATAAATCGGGAAGGTCAGTAATAAAAAAAAAGAATAACTGTGGACCTAGATGACTTCCTTTAGAGACAACAAAGAAAACTAAGATCTGTGGAGAAACAATCATCTTTAGATACCCACTATTTTCAGCATGCAAATAAGTCTTGAACCACTGCAGCAATGGACCATAAAATCCAAGCTCCCTTAGCTTTTCTGAAATAATAGTCAAGTTTGTCCGCTTTGCCAAAGTCAGTATAAATTACATAGACTTGCCTGTGCCTTACTAAACAAATAATTTTCAAATTTGTAAGCTCAACTAAGTTTGATGTAGTTGACCGACCCTTCCAAATTAATTTCATTAATCTTTTATTATACCCTCAAGCCGAACAACTCACTCATGGAATGCCCTGCCGAGCTCTTTATTTTCTAGCCATTACAACCCTCAAACATTTAAAACCAACGTACATCGGTAACTCTCTTTTCTCCCTCCCTTAATTTCATACGCCCGCGCTATATGGAAACATTTTAAGGGTACAAAATCCCTTGTGCGCGCAAATTAGATAAAAAAAATTTAAATAGCAAACAGGGTAAGAATTCACTTGCGTATTACACGTATACAATCTTTAAGATCATTGTTAAAACTAATGTTGAACGTTTTATTTTTTTTTTAAATATTTTCGCAAATCAATTTTTGCAATGGCCGAGGCAAAACGACTTTACAACCAACAAAATGTAGTCCAAGCAAATTCCTCTATCTATCTCTTTTTTCGAAAGAGCGAAACAAGCCATCGAAAAACACCCTCAAACAAACGCCCATTATAGACCAGCTCCTCTTCAATCTCCAGGAGTAACTGCTGCTATGCATGCAGACAAGCAGCAAAAACGGGCCTCTGTTTCACATACTCCCACTTCCCAATCTACCGCAGCAGCATCAGATGCTCTGACTTAAAAACTACTCTCTCAAACATAGCTCCCTCAAAACTCACACACCAATCATTATTCAACCACAAGAATCGAACACACCTACAACCTCACACACAATGTTCTCCTCACCATCCATACCTTCCAATCATTGCCATCTGTCCCCAAACAAGTCTGTCACCGGTCTTTAGTTAACAATCACAACTTACAAAAATTCGCCTGCCCACAATCAAAAAGAAATGATACCACATAATTCTAAATAATTATCTGCCAACCCCCAGTCGATGCCTCTTCTCGCTGTAAAACCGACCTTGAAAATATTATTCATCTAGTAAATTCGCCATACATTCTCACTGGTGATGTGAACTCCTGGAGTGTACTTTGGGGATCCCCGAAAGCTAACAGCCGAGAATCTATTTTTTAAGAATTCGTTACTAATTTCGACCTTGCCATTCTTATGACTGGTCTCCGAAACATTTTTCAACACATAACACATTCACCCACATAGACTTGTTGTTCGGCAGAAATTTTACCAAGGGCATCGTTGTACATCCTTGATGATCTACTCAATAGTGACCACTTTCCCATATTTACAAAAATTGCATTAAAATCAAACGTAAAGAACACCTTTATTCCAAAATTTAAAACCCAACTGGGACAAATTCGCTCGCATCCTCGAACATACTCGTAGGTTATCAAAACCACCATCCCCTTGTGTCAACAAGGAAGCTGCAGTATTTCTTAAATGCATACGCAGTGCTGCCAACGATTCCATCCCACCAACGTCACCTGTGAAATTAAAACGTAATGTTCCCTGGTGGAATCCGGAACTTGGTATGCTAAGATCCGAAAAAGTTTTAACTTGAGGACTTTTAATAAAAATCCTACGCAAGTTAATCAGATAGCCTATAAACGAGCAAATACATATAAAGCAGCGATTATCGGAGAAAACTTCAACTCACGACACACATTTTCCCAACTGATTTTATAGCCCACCATTCATGGATTTGGTATCTCCAAACAGTCCCACATTTCCAAGATCTTCTTCAGTCCTTGACTTTTTTTCTTATCTCTGCTTCTCTGAATTCAGCAAGAAATACAAATCTGTACCACACTTCCTACAATTTCGGATTATTTTGGAATAGAATTGGAGGTCAAACTCACAAACTTTTTCCGGTTCATGTTACCACTCCCATATCACATAAGCTTAAAAAACACCGATTGGAAAATCTTTAGATCAAGCCTTCATAACCGTCTTTCGCAGCTCTATATCCCAACCAACAGAAATATATCGAATCTTGAAATAAATGCAATAATTACCTAAATGACTGAGCAAATAAACTCCGAAGTCCATAACACTAAAAAGCTAAGATACAATAACATCTCCGATTTCATAAAAAAATTAATTAAACTCAGAAACACCTGGCTTAAGCAACTGAAGAGAATATTTCATCGCCCTCTGAATAGATTCAATCAAGAATACCATGAACTTTATTCCAAAATCCAGTGTCTTAGTAAGATAATTAAGGAATGAGTGAGGATTGATTCGTCCATCCGCGCAAGCTCTTAAAGAAATTGATAGGCTCACAGGAAGGACTTTGGAATAAATATCTCTAGAACATACTTTTTTATAACGGTCAATACTTAGCAGATACACAAACCAACTTAAATGCGTTCAAAGAATTCTATTCACAAGTATACGAGTATATTGAAAATACGCATACGCTTGATCCAATTCACCTATATTTACCACCCCAAATAAAGCCAATCAGTTTAGACTTGCTATTACTTACTTACTTTAGGGGGCGCTACAGTCCGGGGTGGACCTGGGCCTCAGTCAACAAGCTTCTCCAGCCAGCTCGATCCCTGGCTAGCTGCCTCCAGTTTCGCACGCTAAGTTGACTGAGGTCCTCTTCCACTTGCGTGCGCCACCTGAGTCTTGGCCTTCCTCTACTGCGCTGTCCCTCGGGGGCGGATTCGAAGACTTCTCGGACCGGAGCATTGGTGTCCATGCGCTCTACATGACCCAGCCATCTCAGTCTTTGGATCTTCACTCTTCTGGCTAGGTCCATGTCCATACAGTTCGTCGTTGTATCTCCTCCTCCACTCACCGTCAATGCAGACGGGACCGAAGATCGCCCGAAGAATATTTTTCTCGAAGCAACCAAGAAAACCATCATCCATTTTTGATAATGTCCATGCCTCTGCGCCATAGAGCAGGACCGGGATTAAGTCATATAAAGGGTGACTTTTGTTGTCCGACAGAGGGCTTTGCTATTCAATTACCTTCTTAGCCCAAAAAAACAGCGATTGGCAAGAGTTATTCTTTGTTTGACCTCAGCGCTGGTGTCGTTGTCTGTATTTACAGCGGAGCCTAGGTAGACAAAGTCCTTAACTACCTCAAAGTTATATCTGTCGAGGGTGACGTTCTGCCCGAGACGTCGGTGTTGGTTGTCCTTTTTGCTTGACAGCATATACTTGGTCTTGCCCTCATTGACCGCTAAACCCATTTTCACCACTACCGTCTCAATACTCGCGAAAGCGCCACTGACATCACGCTGTTTTCTCCCGATTATGTCAATATCGTCGGCTTATGCGAGTAGTTGGACGGACTTTTGAAAGATAGTGCCTCTTGTGTTTGCTCGTGAGTTTTGCACTATTCTTTCAAGTACGATGTTGAAAAAATCGCATGAAAGCGCATCGCCTTGTCTCAATCCTTTCTGGACATCAAAGGTCTCGGTGAGATCTTTACCGACGTTGATGGAGCAGCGTGCATTCTCCATCGTCATCCTGCACAGACGGACGAGTTTGGGAAGGATGCCAAAACTAGACATTGCTCTATATAGCTCGTCTCTATAGATGCTGTCATACGCGGCCTTAAAATCGATGAATAGGTGGTGGGTATCGATCTGAAGCTCATGGGTCTTCTCCAAGATCTGCCGTAGTGTGAATATTTGGTCGATGGTAGACTTTCCTGGTCTGAAGCCACACTGATATGGACCTATCAGGTTGTTGACGAACGGCTTCAGGTGTTCACACAATACTGCAGATAAGATCTTATATGCGATGTTACGGAGACTGATGCCTCTGTAGTTGGCGCAGTTCAGAGGGTCTCCTTTCTTGAGAATTGGACAAACAGTGCTGAGGTTCCATTCATCGGGCATACTTTCGTCCGACCATATTTTATAGATGAGTTGGTGTATGCTCTTTACCAAGTCATCGCCTGCCGCTTTGAAGAGCTCGGCAGTCAGGCCATCCACTCCAGCAGCTTTGTTGGACTTAAACTTCTTCACTTCATCCAGGTCGGGTGGACGGAATTGTTGGTCATCATCGTCCAGGTTGAAAGGTTGATTCTGCCTGACAGCGGTTTTTGGTCAGTCATCGTCGTTATACAGTCTGCAGATATGATCTTTCCAAATCCTCGGCATCGACTGCGATTCTACTACGATGTTCCCTTGTTCATCTCTACACGCTTCGTTTCGGGGTTTGCTTCCGCGGCATGTTATTTTAACCTTTTGGTAAAACTTCCGAACCTCATTCCTGGAGTATAAACAATAAAAAAATCTGAGGCAATAGATAAAATTTCTAACTTTATACTGCGAAAATGTCCTTATTCGCTCGACCGTTTTCTCTCACTTTTGTTTAACCACTGCATAAATAATGGTTACTTTCCATATAGCTGGAAAGTGGCCAAGCTTTTACCAATAGCAAAAAAAAATCCTCTAAAGAAGTCAAAGATTTTCGGCTATCTAACGTAGAAAAACTTTTCGAAAGAGTACTGGC
Source organism: Volucella inflata (assembly GCA_928272305.1). NCBI lineage: Eukaryota > Metazoa > Arthropoda > Insecta > Diptera > Syrphidae > Volucella > Volucella inflata. The sequence continues at coordinate 39,430,877 of OV743716.1, read as the reverse complement.
GGATGGACTAAATAGGTTTTGCGATACAGCAAATGTAATCCCAAACAACCAATTAGGTTTTAAAAAAGGTCACTCAACCGAACATGCATCCATTACCTTGCACGACAAAATTGTTCAAAACTTAGGGAACAAAAAATGCACAGTGAGTTTGGATCTTGATTTTGACACAAGGGACTGTTATTCAAAATCATAAGGCTAGGGTACTCGACGTGGATGACCACTTCTATCGTCACCGACACAGAGCAATCGGAATATTTTAATGTGCGTTATGGTGTACCACAAGGGTCTTTCCTTGGACGAATTCTTTTTAACATATTCCCCAATGACTTTCCTTTTAGGTATCCTATCCTAGAAGATCATGGCGCTATTCTCTACGTCGACATCACCACAATATTGGCCAGTGGAATAAAACCAATCGATGCCCTTAAAAAGATTAAGAATAAAATATATATCTTACAAAACTATCTAGAGAAGTGGGGACTAAAGAGCGGTTTAACATGATTTGGAAATGCTAGTGGAAAATGTCACTATCTTGCAGTCAAGGAAAGCAAACTGTAGGAACTTCAAATTTAGGGAAGTGCCATTCCACTGCGAGTTGAAAATAAATATCAAGGTATTCATTTTCAAAACAGACTTTTGCTTAACAAATATGGCCGAAGAGCTTTAGCCAAAGCAAAAACGGTAACAGGGGTTATGCTAAATTAAAAACAACTCGCAAAACACGGAGATATTGATATATGGTATAAAACGCCCATTAGGCCAATTCTGACCTACGATTTTTATTAGTATGTCGGAGTATACTTCACACTTATATAACAGAATAGGCAGGATGTATGGTTTTACAAGCCTTAACTTAAATTTTGTGGGAAGATAGTTGGACGATGGACTATGTCCTGTAAAGGCTCCGTAAACTTTCGATACACCCCAAGATTTTTGAATGTTTCAACATATTCAATTGGAGTTCGATTAGTATAAAGAAGACGAATGTCTACTTTAACTCGGCTAGCATTAATGATCATTGCTTTAGTCTTTCTTGGATTAAGACTGAGTTTATTTTCAAATGACCACTTATAAATTGTTGCAAATTGGTCGTTTAGTTTAATTATCGCTTGCTTAATTTGGGATTTTGGAAAAACAGAATAAATCTGCACATCATCTGCATATATATAACGTTTACAATTTACAAGACGCACGGCTAGGTCGTTTATATAACATATAAAGAGTAGGGATCCTAAAACGGATCCTTGGGGAACACCTGATGGAACAAAAAGACAAGATGAACGCTTTTCCTCATGACACACATACTGTGAACGATTACTTAGATATGACGACACCAAATTACATAGAGACCGGTCGAACAAGAATTGGGTCCGAAGTTTCATGACTAGTATTTTATGGTCAACACAATCAAAAGCCTTAGAAAAATCTAAAAACACCATTAGTGCTAACATTTTGTGGTCTAAGCCCTCACGAATATCTTCGCAAACCTTAAGTAAAGCTGTGGTGCAATTATGCTTAGCACAGAAACCTGACTGACAGTTTGTAATAAGCTGTTTATCGTTTAAATAATGTTTGACTTGTTTACTAACGATAGTCTCAAAGACTTTGCTCAGAAATGGAAGTATGGCAATTGGTCGATATTCAGTTTCTGGGCGCGATGGAGATTTCGGAATTGGCACCACTTTAGCGATTTTCCAACTTTAAGGGAAGGTTGAAGTTGTGAGTATTGAATTAAAAATATGGGTTATATGAGTGAGAATGACTGGAAGCAGGATTTTTATGAACTTGGGAACGATATTATCCCATCCAACTGCGTTAGATGTAATGTCAAGGATCGTTTTACCAACACTGATTTCGTCGGTACATTGTAGGGAGAAAGTGTCGTCGCTACTGCATTGTGGTTCAGATATATTTGTCGGATTATGTATATCATATGCAGAAACAAATTTAGCATTAAGTTCGTCTAAATTTATCTGGCTTGAAAGGGCTGGCTTTTCGAAAGTCAAACCGAGTGATCGAACAGTCTTCCAAAAGTCGGTGTTTGAGCTAACTGCATTGAACTGGTTTGCATAAATTGATCTTTTATTAGATCTGATTAATGAGGTTACTGCATTACGAACAACTTTGAACTCTGTATGTATATCAGGACATTTGTACCATCTCCATCTCCTGTATAGGATATCCCGGGCTTTCATGAGATCAAAGATTTCTTTTGTAAGCCAAGGTAATGTACTCGTACATTTCTTGGACCTTCTTTTTACCACTGGCACATGCTTTTTAAAATGGTATAAAATGTTCTCATTGAAATATTTAGTTTGAAAGCTGGTATCCTTTGTTGCATATATCGGCTGCCAATTTATCGTCTGGCAGTCATGAAAGAGTACTACTAGATTAAGTTTTGTATAATCAAATGACTCGAAGAAATCATTATTCGTTACTTTTGAAAGTATGTTGACTGTTAAAAGAATCATGTCGTGATGCGAAAATGCTGGAACAGGAAGTTGATCGTACCGAAGCACGAAATTTTCTTCAGACACTTACGCAGTATCAATTAAAGAGGGTGTTTTGTTGGGTGCAAAATGAGTAGGATGGATACTATTTACGAAACTCAGACGAAGGGATTCAAATTTTCTTTAAAAGCATTATTTTCCTTTTCTAAGTTGTTTAGGTTTAAGTCACCACATATAACGATTTTGGAATATAAGTAAGCGATAGTTAGCTCATTGGACTGTCACGCACAGAGTCTGGGTTCGATTCCTGGATGGGTCACCAACAATTTGTCAAATCGCCATCACCCTTTCGGCGGGCAATGGCAAACTCCCGAAAGTAAAAAATTGCCTACGAAAAAGCTTCTAAGGAGTGCCGTTCGGACTCGGCGATAAACCGTAGGCCCCGCTCAGATGTGACAAAAATGACAACATGAGCAACACATACTCTTATGAGTGTCAAGAAGCTAGGCCATGGCCCATACCGGGCTGCCAGCGCCACAATGTTTTTTACCTTACTGATCGAAATTTTGTGGCGATGGCGATGGCGCGATAGTTAGCTAATTGGACTATCACGCAGAGAGTCTAGGTTCGATTCCTGGCTGGGTCACCAATAATTTTTCAAAATCGCCATCCCCTTTCGGCGGGCAATGGCAAACTCCCGAAAGTAAAATTGCCTACGAAAAAGCTTCTAAAGAGTGCCGTTCGGACTCGGCGATAAACCGTAGGCCCCTCTCAGATGTGACAAAAATAACAACAAGAGCAACACAAATGAGTGTCAAGAAGCTAGGCCATGGCCCATACCGGGCTGCCAGCGCCACAGTGTTTTTTTTTTTTTTTTTTGATCGAAATTTTGTAATGTCTCTGTTGTAGATTGTAAATTGTGTATTTCTTAGCTTGTGATGCATTTTTGATTTCCATTTCGCACTTTGATGCCCGGTTTTTGGATCGTATTGGAAACACCGTGTTCGTCACCGTTAAGGGTGAAATTTTATTCACATACTGCAATTAGGGCTCTCGTGTCACGTGTACACGGTTAGTAAGAAACTTTTACACGTGAACATTTAAGTACACGTGTTCTTTTTTAATATGCGTGTAAATAAAATAACACATGTAATTACAACACGACGTTCTTTCGAATATTGGATGTTACGAGTACTTGCCGAAACAGTTATTTTTGTTCAAGCTATAGTTTATTTTTCTATGTTTTATTGAGATTAAAGTTTAATCATTAAACCGGTTTATGAATTGATGACGAAGAGCTTCTTATCAGTTTTAGTTGAGTGTTGATCTCGAAAGGCTGATAAGTATATCTTTTGCTAATTCAAATTGTTAAAGTGATAAAATGAAACCAAAGAGTTGGGAATGGCAATATGCACATCGAGAAGGTGATACAGCCTTCTGTGATTTGTGCAGTGAAGACGGGAACAATTCTTTCTCCTGTCGTGGTGGTACGACAGGGTCATTAGGACGGCATTTGCAAGGAATTCATGCAATTCAAAGAAACATAAATAGAGAAAATCCGGTTTCTACTCAAATCAAGTGAATAAAAATAGATTAACACTTTAAAGTAAAAAATACTTTTTGTGATTCAAATTACAGCATGATTGATAGAGATTCGTCAAGAACTGAAACCAACGATGATAGCAGTCCTGAACCGTCCTCTTTCAAAAAACGCAGAATACACGAGTTAGCAACGAGGAAGCCCAAGAAGTTAGCAATGCCCGATCATGTTCGCCGGATACGATGGAAGAAATCCACCAGGCCCTAGCTAAAATGATTGCGTTTAACCAAAATCCAATTTCTTTCTGTTCAAGCCCGGGTTTTCTCCAATTCATGACTGTTGTTGAACCGAACAATAAACCGTTGAGAGAAGAGACAATAAAAAAACGACTACAATCACTTAAACAGGAAGTTGAAACAGTAATAAAGGACAAAATTGGTAGCGTAAATGAAGTTTCTTGCACGTTCGATTGCTGGACGTCTACCGCGCAAGAATCATATATGACAATGACGGCACATTTCATAGATGACGATTGGGTGCCTCAATCTTTTACACTTGAGACAAGTGAAATTGATACACGTCACAATGCAGAAAATCTCATGAACAAGATGGAAGGCATTTTTCTCGATTGGGGACTTAATGAAAAAGTCACAGCAGTAGTCACAGACAACGCTGCAAATGTGGTTAAAGCTGTGGAATCTATGAAGCAAGTAGAGCAGATTGTCGGTTTGACATGCGCAGTACACAGTCTACAGTTGACAGGAAGGACATCCATGTCTTCTGAAAATATAAAAAAAATAACTGAGAAAGCCAGTAAACTAGTTTCCCATTTTAAACATTCCAACGTTGCGAAATATGCTTTGCAAGAAAAGCAGAAACAATTGGGTCTACCAGCACAATCCCTTTTACAATCATGCAACACTCGGTGGAACTCAATCTTTTTTATGCTTCAGCGTCTAACACAAAACCGGAGTCCAGCGATAAATATATTGACAGATCGTACAGTTACTTCCTCAGCTATCGCTACAATCTTGGAACTTTTAGAACCAGAATGGGCATTGATGGAAGAATTTGGAAAAATTTTGCGGCCTATTCAAGCGCTTACAAAGATTCTCAGCAATGAAAATTCAGAGCAACATATGAATTTTTCCGCAAGCGACTCAGACATGATTACATCGTTCAAAATCAGTTTCCGTAATGATATTCGAAATAGATTTGATTTAAATCAGAGTAACACAACTGATGTTTCTGCAAAGCAATTAGCATCTTTTCTTGACCCACGATATAAAGACCTAGAGCAAAAAATGTCTATAAGAAATAAAGTCAAGCAGCTCATGACAGCATATTTACAGTCCGTTTGATAAGATCGTATACGGCAAAAATTAAACAACAACTTATAATAATAAAAAAAAATCAATTGTACTGGTTTATTTTGTTTATTTACTTGAATGCTTTTCAATTAATATGTTGTCCACTCTCCTCCATTATCAATAATTGCTTGGAGTCTTTGACGCATGCTTTCTACTAATCTTATAGCATTATCTTGAAACAAAGATCTCCATAAAACTCGTATTTTTCGTGATAATTGTTTGACCATCGAGATCTTCTTTCCTTGGAGCTTTAGCTTCATGAATGCCCAAACAGTTTCAATGGGATTTGCATCCGGCGACTGTGATGGCCAATCTAAAACATCGACGTCATTTTCTTATTTCCACGCACTGCACAAACGACTGCGATGTTTCGGGCCAATATCTTCTTGCTGTTACCAATTCTCATTCCTTCTTTTAAACCACCTTTGGGCAGATGGCAATAAAGCCTTCTTATAAATTTTGACCATGTTGGGTGCGTTTAAGTTACTTGTAAACATGAGCAAATTGCCAAATCCTTGTTTTGAAAAGCATCCCCAAACGTGCACCTTCGCCGGCTGTTTGACGATCCGCTGGATAAATTTATTGGATTGTATACACCAGGTTTGAGTTATAGGAGACCATGCCCAAAAAGAAGCTTCATCTGAAAAAATAACGTTGTTTTAATCTCTGTCCAAATTCTCCTTGGCCCAACTGAGTCGTTTTTCTACGTGTTTTTTTTTGACAGTAGTGGTTTCTTTATTGTGCTTCGAAATTTTACATTATTGGCTAGTAAACGTCTTCGTATCGTATCACAACACACATTTAGACCCCTTTTACGTAAAATCCCTTGTCCTTCACGTAACGATAGAAGAGAATTTTTTTCAAACAAGCGTAGAATCACTTTGTCCTGCTATTTTGTTGTTTTTGGCGTAGACCCACGATCCGGCAAATCATCTACATTTTTAACTTGCCAACAAATGCTTTTGACTTTTTCATGTATTAAGCAGCTGCTCCGTATGACATTTTCGGTCCTTGTGGATGCGTGCACAAGAATAATGCTTCAAAACGTGATGCAAACGCGACACTCATTTAAAAATACTTCCGTCTCTGACAAAAAGTGAACACTTTTTAAATTTTTTTATTCAAAGCATCTTAGCAGAAGTATTTTTTTATCTGCTAATGCAAGTGCCACTTCCAAACCAGTTTTCATAAACGAGTTTTGCCGTATACGATCTTATCAAACGGACTGTACCTTCCGAGAATAATTCGGAAACAGAAACTGGGTCCACTATGAATTTTACAAGTGACTTAGAGTTTCTTTAGAACACACATTGAACTAAGCGGAAGACTTTGTTTTTGTTTTTAAATGCATTTTATTTTATTCTTCTTACATTTACTATACTTACATGCTAACAGAAAAAATGCTTAAATATCAGCTTAAAATAACTTAACTAGCTTATACTAACTTAATGGCCCTCCAAACGGGCACTCTAAGTTAAACTATTGTATATTACTGTTTTATGTCTTTCGACGTCATTACAAATAATAATTACTATTCTTATACATCTACTTAAACTAAGAAAATAAGTATTTAGAAAAAACTTAGTGCCCGAACAATTTTTTTGTATTTATATAAAACTTATATTTTAACCTTAAACTACTTAGCCTAACTATATCTAACCGAGCCTAATTGTTAGCAAACTTAAAGTTGCTAATCTGATCATTAGCTAACCCAAGTTTGCTAACTTTAAACACTTAAAGCTACCCTTACCTATGTAAATCGGCCATTCCAAAAGGAAAAATAAGGAAAAAATAAATAAAAATAAAAACAAAATGGCCCACTTTGCCTTTTGACTAGGCTAACTCGGACTTGAAGGAAACGACGAAGGAATCAGATCTTCACTCAACCACCAAATATTTTGGTGCTGCAAAAAAACATCTTTTTTATCGCGGCTTGAGACCGCCCTACTAAACCTGAGACGTTCGATACTGCCGTGTGCGACGTCTTTGTTGTAGTTGAGTCGCCCCTCACCCACTGCACGAGCTACGTGGAAGATTAGGGGCACCGCAAAGTTATCCTGTATAAGCCCTTTCATGTCAAGATAAATGAACGCTTCAGAGGGGACGAAGCCCTTCAAGCGCACACTCTCATGATATAAGTAGTTGGGGTAGTAGGCCCCAGATATCAGGTTATTGGACGAGATCATTGCTCTTGCAATATGCCTTCGAGTCAACTTAATAGCGAAGTTGTCCACTCTATTTAGATTCGTCCTGTTGTATAGGACCTCATTGGGATAGAATTTTATGTACTCCGATTCTGGCATTCTGTAAAGGCGAAGGCAGACCCTAAGGCAAGCCCTCTCAAACACCCTAATCTTTTCCATTAAGCTTGCTCTCACATTAAACCACACGGGACACCCATATACCAACATGGGCCGGATGAGGGCCATGTAGCAGATAACTTTCACCCTCGCATCGAGTTGGCTACTATAAAATAGTTTTTTTGTAAGGGCAAAAGCACCTTTGGCTCTGGCCAGAGCAGCATCTACATTCTTGTTAAAATATAGATATTGGTCTAGCCAGATCCCAAAATATCTAACTACATTTCGACAAGCAAGTGGCTGGCCGTGTTGTCCAATGATCGAGAATTTTCGCCAATTTTTTCTGGTGTCCCTAGAGGCACCAGACAACGGCGTCCTAAACAGACTGGTTTCCGACTTCTGAAAGTTGATTTTTAACTTCCAGTCATCGCAAAACCGCCTTATTTGTTCGAAGTCACGTTGCAAAAGCATATTAATGACTTCGATTTTTGGACCTGACCTGTACGCTATCAGATCGTCTGCGTACGCTATGCTATGAGGAAGTGAACCTATTAAATCACTTGTGTAAATGTTGAATAAGATCGGCGAGTTAACCGCACCTTGTTGCAGACCGTTTTTAATGTGAAATGTTCCAGCAAAAGTTGCATCTCCATTTTTTACGATGAACTGTCTGTAGGTAAGCGTATTATGAAGAATATACAAAAGTGGCTTACTGATGCCCAGTCTGGTCAGCTTATAGAAAAGTCCCTCTAACCATACGGTGTCGAAGGCCTTTTCCAGGTCAACCATACAGGCTCCAGTGCACTGGTTCTTGCTTTTATTCCATTGGATATCTGACACCAGTTTAGACGCGGCATGTATGACATCATGCCCCGACTTAAAACCGAATTGATTATCTGGAACTATATTTTTGTCCTCAACCCACTTAGTCAGGACTCTATTGGTTACCTTTTCGAACACCTTACTGATATTCGGAATGAGACTTATCGATCGGAGATTCGCCGGATTGGATGTATCTTTACCCCTTTTAGGGATGGGATAAATCACCGCAGTTTTCCAATGCGCTGGATAATACGCATTATTCATTACATTGTTAAACAGGGTGGTATAAAGGTCTACCACTTCTAGGGGGAGCTGTCGAAGCACAATGTTTGGTATTCCATCAATTCCCGCTGATTTTTTACTTCTTAATGTGTCGAAGATCTCATGGAGTTCCTCCTTTGAAATGAACGGGGGTAGGTCCCCTTCATTGGCGATGACATTATTTGCCATATTCTCGTCACTGAACTCGGTGAAACCCGAGCTCTCGAATCGCCAGTTCTGTATGTCATTTCTCAGGTAAAAATTTTGCAGAAGGACTTGATTCTCCAGGTCGTGATTCTAAGCGAAAGACTATTCAACATCAACTGCACACTTATTTAGCTGAACCTCAATTGAAGTTTGACCTAGATCCATATGAATGGTGAAAAAATAGACATGATGGATTTCCGGTTATCGCAATTTTAGCGAGAAAATATTTGTCTATACCAGCTACATCTGTTAGCTCAGAACGCTGTTTTTCCGCGGCTGGAAATATTGTCACATCTAAAAGATCTTCATTGCTCCCTGATAATGTAGATTTGTTGGTATTTCTTTATCAAAATAGAAAGTGTTTCTAAAATAAGACCATATACATACTTTACTTAAGAATGAATTTAATTGTTTGTTTCATTTATAAAATAAAATAATTTGTCACAAACTACCAAATAAAATGAACTTTGTGTTTCATTTCTAAATAATCAAAATTGGTATCAAAAGAATTTCATAAAAATTAAAAATGTAATTACGTACATTTATACGTGTATATTTATGTTCACGTGTACTCATAAATACACGTGATATACCAAATAAACGTGTTTACACACGTGAAGATAATTACACGTATAACACGTGCATAAGTGAACCCGTGTAATAAGGACCTCTAATTGCAATGATGTCCCTGAAATGCCAGACTCTCATAAATTTTTGATCATCATTCAATGTATGTGGAATAAATTTTGAACAGACCTTTGTTTTTCCGAGATCCTTGTAAAGAATATTTCGGATAGTATCTGATCTTTCAGGCCTCTTCCATTATTGTCAGTGAAGCATTGCAGTCTTTTGCAACAAAATCACGTACATTTCAGACTTCTGAACTAAAATAACAATCATTACGGTATACTTGTTGCATCAATTGGAATATTTTTGATGCATTTTTACCAGGTTTTGCGTGGAATTCAATGACCACTCTCTGTACAAGTTTAAAATTTCAACATCAAATGAAAAGGTGATCTGGGAAAATAATTTTTATAATTATTTAATGTCAACCAAATGTCATGAAATTTTGACAGATAGTAAAAAAAGATTCAAGCTTTAAAACGCATGTTTAGACAAATAGCTCGTGTATTTTTTTTCCTGAGATATGGCTCGTATCCAGGATATTATTTTCCACACTGTCAAAACATTCTTAACTTAGGAATGCTGGCAGCGAAATTTTGACAATTTTTTTTTCTTCTTTTTTTTCAAATTTCTTTATTCATATGTATATACAAAAGTTACAAATTTAAAATACGATTTTACATGCATTTGATACATATAGAATAGTTAGTGACACCTTTATTTATGAAAAATAGAGACGATGCCACATTATAAAAAAAATATTCACTTTGTGTAGGGTGTACAAAGGTAGAAAACAGAAGTTCAATTCAACAAAAAGAGGAAGAAGAAAAAAAAAATAATAATCTTTAACAAATTAATCGCGGATACATACAAAATCTAATGTAAATGGCACAAATAGGCAAATACATAATTGAGCAAATGAGCAAATCATTTCTATCTATTTATTATTATTAATATTTTTCTTTTTTTATTTATTTGCTTTACTATATTTTAAATTGAATAACTTAGAAGAGTTTCGATTTCATGATGATTAAAACTAAGAAGCCATGATTTAGCTACTTTAGAAAATGTGGACAAATTTCTTATGGATCGAATTTCTAAGGGCAAACTGTTAAAAAGTTTGCATGAAACAATGGAGTAGAAGTTTCTGTAACTTGTAGTGCGAAACGCAGGGACATTAACAACAAAGTTTAAATGGCTGCGTAAGCTGCGAAAGTCAGAAATTGTACTCTCCAGGTACCCGCCTCTCATGAAAAAGACCTTAAGGACTTTAAAATAGAAAAAATGGCGCAAAGGGAGAATATTCAAGGCCCTGAAAAGGTCCATTGTGTGCGCATGACGGTGAAAACCACAAACACTACGAATTGCAGATTTTTGAGGGACAGTTAATTGCTGCAGTTTACTAATATAAGCGCCACCCCAACTACAAAGCCCATATTGCAATCTGGATTGGAATACACAATAATAAACCCTTTTCAACGTGTTAAGAGAGCAATACTTTCTAAGGCGGAAAAGGCAACGAGTAGCAGAAAGAAGATATTTTTTTAAGGCAGAAATGTGCTTGGACCAGTTCAAGTTTTGATCTATTGTAACACCAAGGTACTTGAAATTATCTACACCTTCAATTTTGAAACAATTAGTACTACAGTTAGTATTCCTGTTGAAGGTTTTACCAACTTGGATTCTGCATTGGCTGTATAGCAAGTCGTAACACGGGCAGACATTAGAATGAAATGTCTAAGTCGGGGTACTCGGGGTACAATAAGTTTGTGATTAGCAAACCAGCATCTAAGTAGGAAAACATCATGGTTTATATCAGCGATTAGATCTAGCGGACTGGCTGAACAATATGCAACGCCAAGATCGTCGGCAAAAGTTGTAACTTTACCTATGAATGCGAGAGAAAATAAGGAATTTATGTAAATTAGGAATAAAATTGGGCCAAGTACAGAACCTTGGGGTACCCCCAGGTTATTGGTTTTTGAACTGCTTATATTACTTCCAATTTTTACATATTGCATTCTGTCTTTAAGATAAGACTCAAACTAATTTTTTATGAATCCTCTGAATCCGACCTTATATAGTTTATCTAATAGTACGACGTGTTCAACCATGTCAAACGCCTTAGTTATATCCACAAAAAGGCCTGCACAAAACTGTTTTTTATCTAGTCCCTTATATAAGAAGGAGCAAAAGTCCAATAGAGCATCCTCAGTGGAGAGGCCAGTTCTGAAACCAAACTGCATAGGAGAGAAAAAATTATAATGATTGAGATAAGTTAATATTCTCGTTTTAATTATTTTCTCAAAAACTTTTGAAATTGATGGCAGTAAAGATATTGGTCTGTAGTTTGATTTATCGGTCCTGCTGCCCTTCTTAAATAGCGGAATCACTACAGCGCATTTAAGTTCAGATGGAAAGGTACCGGACATAATACTAAAATTAAAAAGGTAAGTTAAAATATCTACTAAGTTGGGTCCAATGTGCTTGAGTACCAAATTCGATATTTTATCATTACCATGTGAATTGGAATTAGGAAGGGAATTAATAGTTTTTAGTAATTCAAATCCCGTAATTAGCTTAAACATGAAGCTGTTTCTAGAACAGTTGTTTTGAGAGCCAGCTTTAGGGCAACAGTTACACGAAATTTGCGAGTTTCTTGGAAAACAAGTTTGTCCAATGGAAGCAAGGTAATTGCTGAACTCATTAGCTATTTCCAAAGGATTTGAAATGTTAATACTTCCATTCTTAAGTACAATGGGATCTGCGTTAGTGCACACTTTCCGACTAACAATACTACGAGTATTAACTACTTGCCACTCTTTCTTAAGATTTTCACTTGCCGCTTGTAATTTCGAACGAAAATAGTCATCCCGTGCTTTTTTTAACTTCCTTTGTCACTTTTGTGCAGAATTTATCAAAACGATTTTTTAAATTTGTGTTCAAAGGATGTTTCCAACATTCTTTTCTTAGTTTGTTTCTGATATTTATTTTTTTGACAAGGTTACGAGTTATCCAAGGCTTAAGGCGACACTCCGATTTTTTGTGTGTTATAGTGCAAGTAGATGAGCTTATGTAATTTTTCAGAATACTAAGAAATACACTATAAGCTGAAGAAGCATTTCTTTCAACATAAACACTTTCCCAATATTCATAACGTAGCCTATTGTTCAATTCAGGAAAGTTAATTTTATCAAGGCTGGTTTCATATGATACGTTAGATTTCCTGCATATTATATTTTCAAAAAGGATTCCCGTCATACAATGATCACTTATATGTAGATCCAAGTTAATGCCAGCAAGGGAATTCACAGCAATATTCTCAAAACGAGCAAAAACATGGTCGAGGCAGGTGCCTGTAATTGGTCTATTAGGCTCAGCAATAAAAGATAAAAAACCATGTTCAGACATAAGCGCTTGGTAGGAATCAGAAACGAAGTTCGAACATAAGATATTTAGATTAAAATCACCTAGGATAACAAGATTTCTAGATCGTTCATTGACTAACAAATTTGAAAATTCATCCAAAAACAAATTCGGATTTTTCTTTATTCTTTCTTTCTTTCTTTCTTTATTTCCATTGTCAATAGCTCATTTATTTGAATGAAAGTCCAGCTTTATCCCGGTCACCTTTAAACTAAAAGATTCGCAACGAATCTTTGTAGATAGTTTCTTTAAATGCAGTCGGCCAAACAAAGGTTCCACTCCATCCTTAATCGCTTCTCTCATAGAATTCACGCCTATATGAATAAAAGTCTTCTATCGAATAACTTCTCTTATCTTTGCCATTTTTCCAACTTTTGATATCAACCAAGAACGATCCAACTTAAGCTAAACTCCAGCCCATTACCCCTGAAAAGAATTGCTCTCAGCCTCTCAATTCTTGTCAAACTTTATAATGTCACGGCGTTTAAGACCAAAGTTCCAACGTAATTACAATCGTTCTGTCTAGGGGGGGTTTTAAAGCATCAGGTGCACTATTTAAAGACTCCTTTGTCACTTCTTTACGCTTAAGCGGCCAGACGCTACAGGCTTGTACGTTTCATTCTTAGACATGCAGAGGAAACGGATACGAATACCTACTTCTACTTCCATATTCTATTTCATTTCTTTAATTCCATCAGTCTCTGAGCTCAAAAATGAAAAGAAACTAAAAAAAAACTTTTACATGAACTTCCTCCAGGATTCGCATAGGATAATTTTTTCGCCCTCAATCCTGCACTGTACAACCCGACGAAAAGGAAAGAAAGGAAAAACGAGAAAAAAAAAGAGAAACCAGCATCCAACCAACTTTACCATTTCAAATATGCAAATCGGAAAAGTCACACTAAAAGACAACTTATCTTTCGTAAAAAAGAATTATTACTTCCTCTTGGCCAACCATTCTCTTGTCCACCGTCTGTTTGTTCGTTTATTCGACAAACTAAAGGTAAAGACTGCCACATTAAAATGGCAAGGCATTGAAATGGAATAGAATGGAATCAGCATTACTGAAGGACTAACCGGATTAGGTCATAACTTTTTTGAAGTACGCCAACCAGCTATTTTCTTACCCAGTCAGGCAGTCAGCCAGGTTTTTACGGCAGCACACTTTGGAACTCATTGTGATTATGAATGCAAATTCGTGTACTCGACATTCCATTGTTGATTAAATTGATTCCACGATGAAAGGAATATTACTGTCCTATCCCGCGCGACATACTTATACTCATATTCATACTCCAGGAGCAGCCAGGTCCTACTCGTATTCGTAATAGGATTTCTTTTGGGTGGTGCGCACATTCAGGTATGTCAGTATGTCAGTATGTCAGTTTGTCTGTATATCAGCCATTGGGACTGAGTCTATTGAAAAATGCCAAACATATTTCTGCGTTTTTGTGATTAGAATATTGGAGTAGGATTTCCGACAGAAATTCCACCGTCTATCTGACAACTGACTTGGGCAGAAGGTTTGAATATTGAATGCCCACAAATATGTTTAACACAGGAGACAAAATGCCTATTCAAGAGCTTACCGGTGAATGCCAATGAATATCGGTTGACTCTAGTCACGAACTGTTAGGTGAGAACATCAAATTTACCTTCTGAGTGAATCTGTTTATCTTGTCATTCAAGTTCTCTGAATACGAGTTTTGTGTCAAGTGAAAGAACTCGTCTTCAAGGAATCAAATTTGGAAATTGATAGAGGTTGAGGTAGAGCTAACCTGAATATCAAATTCGAGACATATTGCTTGTACAGAATGCAGGTTATTCGTATTTGCAAATTGTAAGCAGCAATGTATCTGTAGCTGTCGAGGAAGTGTCATTTAACCACTGTTGGGCTTATCATATTGAACCAGTGCCCAGAAATTCAATGGGTTTTCCATCATAGAATCCTTTTCGTATTAAATAGACGAATGTTTGACTTATGTTATACTTATCGGGTAAGTGACAATCAAAAGCTTTTATCCTTCGGACAGAGGTAATCGAATGGGAAATTTTAGAATCAAGGACTTACAGTATATGTTCAAATGGAATTTCACTCAACTTGAGACTTGCATTGAATTTATTCAAAAGTGATATTGAACAATAACATAAAATCTTATTTACCTTGATCATCCTGACGTGGTCCATAACAAGCAAAATGATTGGATCTATACAAGACTATTTCTAATACGTTTAGCATAAGACTAACGTTTATGATGCTGGTGCCAAAGGCATAACCCTTAACACTTACTTTGATGACGCCTGGATTCAAGGTGGATCAGGGGGGCTTATTGGGGCAATTAGCATGGATCTGCAGTTATTGCGTTTTTTTGTCCAGCTGCCTCTAGTTGGACACAAAAAGTGTTTGTTTTCGTGTGTGCCATCTGAGATGAGGCCATCAGGACCAGGTAGCTGATGTCCGTATTTTCAAAGTGACGTAGGCATCAAAGTCTGGTTTTCCGATCTTGTCTGCCAAAAGCGACATGAATGTGTTACTCGAAAAGCCCGCTATTGAATAGCATCCTCCAGCATTGATTGAGGCAAGCGGAACCTTATCTTTCAGTTCGCTCGAGAGCATTTTTATATAGTTTTGAGGTGTCGATGTTTCTGCCCCGTAAAGCAGGAATGGGTGATCATAGTATTGTAATATTGTCTTATTGATTACTCGAGAGAGGGCTTATCTACTCAAATGCCTCGGCAGCCCACAGATTTCCGCTTGACGTAGTTGATAGCCTATGTGCGATAAAGTCCTTTATTGTTTTAGCTGATTTTCGTGACGTTTTGTCCTCGTTGCCATCGTTTTCACTTCGCCTTAAATAAACAGGACTTGCGACTTTCGAAATATTCTTTCGAAAACGATATTAAAAAATTCACATGAAAACGCATCGCCTTGTTAAAAATCGACCTCAGTCGAGGTCGAATGCAATATGCATTCGTCATCGTCATCATCCACAATCAAATGGGTATGGAAGGGATGCCAACACTAGACATTGCTCTGTTTAGCTCGTCTCTATAGATGATGTCATAAGCGGTCTTAAAATCGATGAATTAGTGGTGTGTATCGATGTGAAGCTCATATGTTATTTCCAAGATTTGCTGCAGTGTGAATATTTGGTCGATGGTGGACTTTCTCGGTTATGAAGAAGGGCTTCAAGCGTTGACAAAGTATAGCAGATAAGATCTTGTATGCGGCTGAGACATTTAGTTCCTCCTTTCTTGAGGATGCGACAAACAATGCTGAAGTTCCATTCATCGGGCAGACCTTCGCCCGACCATATTTAAGAGATGTGTTACTTTAAACAGCTCGGCAGTCAAGCCGTCCACTCAAGCAACTTTGTTGGACTTATGCTTAGATATTGCGATCTCCACCTCACAGAGGTTGGGTGATTTAATTGTTGGTCTACCTTGTCCAGATTGAAAGGTTTGTTCTGGCTGACAGCGGTATTTGGCTCTTGAGCCCCTTTATACAGTCTACAGAAATGCTCTTTCCAAATCTTCTGCATCGACTCTACTACAATGTTTCCTTGTTCCAAATCTCATTCCTGGAGTAATGTCTCCCTATTTCGTCTGCCACTCGGGTCAAACTCTCCTTCTTTTCCCTACTGCGAAGCCAGAGTTCGTCCCTCCTATTCTGCTCATAGAGCTCGTGAGCAGCTCTGGTCCTCCTATGCAGCCCCGGATTGTATGCATCTTGCTTAGCTGCGTGTGCATGCCGGCATTCTCCATCAAACCAGGGTCACATCAGTGGCGGCATCTCTGATTCCTTTTTGGCAGTGTTTCCTTTGGTCTTCAAGACTTGATTCTAGTGGAAGGGGCCTTATAAGAGATTAAGAGAGATTAAATCGGAAAAGGATTTGGGGATCTCTTGCGATTGTAGCTGTCGGACGTCGAAATTCCTCACAGTATTAGCTTGTCTTGGCGTTGTTCATTTCACAATTTCACAATGACTGTTACTTATTCCAGCTTACTGGCTCTTACCGAACTCTCTAAACTTCACAATATCAATAAACTTTGCCTTTCGGCCTTAAAACTATCTTACAACTAATGGTCTTATTGATCAATAAGTGGGAAATTTTTCTATGAAAATAGTTTTAGAAAAGACTTAGATACTTTATCGTTTATTTTAATTTTTGTATAAAACTTAATACTATGTCCTATTCTACTTAACCTACATAAGCTTCTTATTCTAACTTAAATATAATCGGGGTATTGAGCACTCCTAGACTTTCTCTCTTCACTCACTTCTTAGAAGTGCCGCCCTATGTTAACGAGCCCGGCCTGTCATGTGTCACCTGTCATATTTGTCAAAATACAGATATTCATCTAGCCTGATACCAAGGTATCTAACTACGCTTCTCACCGCTAATGGCATCCCGTGTTGTCCAATGATGGCCAAATAAAGCCAGTTATGTCTGGTATTCCTAGAAGCCCATCGCAATGGAGTCCTAATTAAGATTGTTTCTGACTTTTGGAAATTGATTTTCAATTTCCAATCGTCACAATACGCCTTAATATGATCGAAATCACGCTGCAGAAGAGCATTGATGACTTCGATTTTTGGACCTGATCTGTACGCCACTAAATCGTCTGCTTACGCTATAGAGTGATTGAGGGAACCTACTAGGTAAATGTGTAAATGTTAAATAGGTTCGGAGAAATCACCGCCCCCTGTTGTAAGCCGCTTTAAATATCAATGACGAGAACTTCTTTTTCATAAGCATGTTATAAATCATATATAGCAAAGGTTTCGGCATACCCCTCCTAGTCAACTTATAGAAAAGCCCCTCTAGCCATACGGTGTCGAAAGCCTTATCAAAGGGAACCAAGCAGGCACCCGTACACTGGTTCTTACATTTATTCCATTGTATGTCGGATATCAGCTTTAGCGCAGCATGAATAGTGTCATGCTTCGCCCTAAAACCAAACTGATTTTCCGGAATTATGTTATTTTCCTCAACTCACCTTAACAGCGCCTTATTAACCACTTTCTCAAATACCTTGCTTATATTCGGAAGTAAACTGATTGACCGAAGATTAGCAGGGTTGGTTCTAACTTTATCCCTTTTCGGGACAGGATGTACCACTGCTATTTTCCAATGTGTCGGATAAACTGCATTATTCAGCGCATTGTTAAATAGCGTAGTAAAAATATCCACTGCTTCCAAGGGTAGGGTCTAAATACGATGTTTGGAATACCGTCTACTCCCGACGACTTTTTGTTTCAGTGACTCGAAGATGCACAGGAGTTCATCCTTTCGCACAAACAAATTCGAGGAAGCTCGCTCATTGCCGACGATGACATTTGCAGCTTTTTCTTCACAGAATACGGTAAAACCGTGATTCTCAGATCGCCAATTTTGAAGTTCGTTGCGTAAATAATAGTGACTTATGTAGGCCCTGTTATCAGTGTCGTGATTACCGTGAACCGGATTGTTTACCGTATACACGGCTTCGAAAAAAGCGCCCAGCAAATCCACTTTCTCCTATGGGTCTTCGACCACGAAAAAACCATCGCCTGAGTCGGCACTTTCTGGACTAATACCAACCGTTAGTAGGTCTGTCTGTTCTCTGTCTTCTGTGGAATTTGAACACATTGAATGCTGTTGTGATCTTGGTGTCTCCATCTTTCTCTTCTGTGGGGGCGTGCGCGCATATCAGGCTTATGTTGCCGGAAGCTCAAGACTTCTTGCCTAAAACTGTCTCTAACAACAAATACGCATCCAAATAGGCGCTGATTTTCCCATCGATTAGGATCGCCATTGTCCATCCATTCCATCACATTTCTTGCATAACTCTAATGTTTGCTTTGCAGAAGTCTGTTCCCTCTGCTAGCTGGTCAGCTGCACGTGGCGTATTAAGGGACATTTTACATGTATATACGAAGTTCGTTGTCCTTAATTCGGTTGTCAACAGTATCCGAGACTTATTTGTGCTTCGTACTTTCGTTTGTTTTCCATGGCCGGACGGTTACCCCGGCGGAATATTCGTCAACTTTGAGGGCAAGTTCCATTTAAGATACATCTAGGACAAGAGGTCGGTTAGACTGGATCCAGTAACTTATTCGGGGAAGTGAGTGCTGCCGTTTGTTCATTAACGGCTCATCCACCACCCTGTCAAGTCCAAAACGCTGACTTAAACTCGGAAATGCTTAAGGACCTAAGCTCCAATTATGTCGGAATAGCCCAAATAGGGTTTCATTTGGGTTGTTCTGGGATTAACGTTGATTCCATCTGGGGAGTTCACCCGCTGTTCTGTTAAAAGTATTAATTTAGTCCGGAAAGACATCGACATTATTCCGATTGTTACCACTTGAAGGTAAGATAAACACAATTAATGTGTAGAAAACAATTGTAACACTGAATATAGCAGGGTTAACACATCTCATCGCCTACCCTATTTCTGCAGCACCTGACCAACTGATAAATGTGATAATAAATTTTATAATGAAATCCCATCAAAAATCAAACGAAGAGTTTCTCATGAACATGGCTTATTGTCAAAATCATCCAAGTCCTGTCT
Organism: Volucella inflata; assembly: GCA_928272305.1. Classification (NCBI taxonomy): domain Eukaryota; kingdom Metazoa; phylum Arthropoda; class Insecta; order Diptera; family Syrphidae; genus Volucella; species Volucella inflata. Next base: position 39,411,316 of record OV743716.1, on the reverse strand, counting down.
TATAGTGTCAGAAAAATAGTTGTTATTGAAGCTGGGTAAAGATATCCTTGACCAACTCGAACGTAAAAGTCTTCAATTTTCCAATCTTGTCGATGAATTATGCCAGCCTTGGAAGTCAGTCAGAGTCAGAAAAGTCCACATAAGTCGCCTAAAAAGGTTTGAATATGTAGAGCAAGTGGAGACTAACGATCTTATCAAAAGAGTCTTCGATTCCAACGCAGAAGCAAATGATTCGATGTAGACGGCGCGCAAGTGAAAAGGCACCTCAACCAACTTGGGGTGGTTGGCAACCGGAGGTAGTAAGCCAAGACCGCGGTCACTTGGGACCCCTATTATCGAGGCCCATATACCCTCGAAAGTTATGTTTTTAGTTCAATTATCAAGCAATCACGAATATTTGATACTTCTTATTTGATATTTTGAGATCTAATCCAAGACTTGTATAGCTTCAGTATCGTTCTTCGAGTTCGGGAAATTTGAAAAAAAAAAAAAAAAACAAATCCCGAGGAAATACATCATTGAGGTCTGCTTTATCTCGTGTTCATGCATTTGAAATGGAAATATTTCCGAAGTTTAATTTTAATTGTTTTCCTAATTTGTAATTCAACCCATGTTATCCTCGATATTGTTCATACATTTTTGCCAAAACCCATAATCATCCGGCGACATCCTTTTCATGTTACTGACATTATTAGTATTTCGTAATATTTTTTAGGGAATTTATGTATACCCTCATCAGGACATCAAATTACAATCCCACCGCTGTTTCACAGTAACAAAGAACAATTTTCACAAAGATACAACGAAAAACTGTTGCTTCAACCGCTATCAGACTTTACCTGGTTACCTTTGATCGTCAAGACTGTCATGTCATACCAACAGCCCCCCGAAAACATTTGCTAATGTAAGAATTAATTAAAATGCCGCTAATATTACTGCAGGATATTTGAGCGAATCGTATTTGACATTTTTAAACCTTCATATTCTTTTCATCGGCAAGGAAGAAGGGAGGACTACGGGTATGTTCCCCGTGGGATCTTAAACTGAACAGTTCCCTTGTCGTAAATAATTTTTGGTAATTAGTTACAAACAAGTTGCAAGGGAGGAATCAACTACTTCCTGCCCACTCGTGAACCATTAAGGTTATGCTGTTTAATTATTTGCGCTTCGTGTGTGTGTGTTTTAGTTGGTATGTTTATGTAAATAGAGGAGCAGTGTATGATAGGACAATACGAGTGGGAATGAAGGTTGCTTAGCGTTTCCGTTGTTTGACTTCCATCAAGGATATAATTAATTATATCCTGCTGCACGACTTCACCGCAGTCACTAGGTTTGGCGTGTGTTTAACCAATGTCAAGAGAACCCCAACTGATTTACTTTGCTCTAGTCTACTTTAGTCTACTCTAACTATACCCTATGCTGCACTACACCTGTTCCTACTCCTGCTTCCTTTCCCATACACAGTAATGAATGCCAATTATACTGGCATATATCACCAGCGTCAGGAGAGACACAGAATTGCCAATTATTCAGTTGGGGTAAATATTTGAGTTCTTGAAGATTTGTTGATCTGGTAGTACTCGTCTCATACTCGCATGTGAGTATATTGATATTGGGGTATGTGAACGCGCAGTAATGGGATTAAGGTGACATAATTATAGTGACCATAGATTTGACGTTCCTGTCCTTCCAAATGAATTAATTTGACACAACAAAGCAAGTGGTATGTACTCGTATGTTACTTGGCCGATTAACTTGCCTTTCGACATAATTTCAGTGAGTTTATGGAGTTTAAGGAAATTTGTGACAACATTTATTAGTGCGCAATATTAAGAAATATGAAGGCAAGAATAACCTGAGTGATATGTAGCAGCCCATAGTGTAAATAAACATGGAGAAGAAATTATATTTCGGATGCTACTGCGCTTAGTTGGAGAGTTATTGAGTTCTTTCACGAGTTTGGCTCTATTATAAAACTATTCTGTGGTAGCCCTCATACTATCCTTGGTTTTTATTTTTATAATAAGGGTGCGTAGAAGGGACTTTTAGTACCCTATCTTTTATTCGCCACGGATTTACCGTGAAATATGCCATCGACCTTGAAAATAAGAAACGTAAGTCCAATGGGTCCTCAAGTGGAGAGACAAGAAGATTTGCCTTTTTGAGGGACGGGCTAGACAAATGCTCTTTTCCATCTGCTCAGAAAGGGTCCTAAGGAGCAGGATTAATGGAATAGCTTTCGTAGTGATATTGCCAACAAAGAACAAGACCTCTTCAGAAGAAGAGGAGACATTCCATATGGACGAACAGATTTGTTTATGTTAAGATGTTTAAGTACTCTTGCTGCTCCATGAGTGCGAAAGTTGATTCGTGGAGACAAAGGACAATCTGGGAGAGTGGAGCCGGCTGCAAAGTGTGTAGCCTTATATAGAGGGTTGACAACTACAATTTGCAAATGTAAATGACCATTGAAATAGAATTGTTCATGTTTTAGACGAATGACTCAAAGTTGTTTATACCTTTAGGGCATTGTTGTATTTGTTGTCAGTTTTCGGTCATTTTTAAATAGGTTTTCTTAAAGATTTCAGTTTGTACCTATTCAGATAATGAATCGTACTCGTTGTAGTATCCAATTTGGGTCTTCTGTATATTAAGCAAAAATGAATGCTTACGGAGATGCAATTTCAACGACATGAAATTGAATTGTACATTGAAACAAGGATAATTCGATGGTGAAGTAAAGGGACTAGAACATAGCCAGATAGCTTTAGATGAGAGGTGCAGACAGGAATATACCTGAGCTGTAATTAGTACCCAAGCAGCTGACCTATATTTAAAGACGGGCAGACATCTTGTTGAAGATTTGCCACAGTTTTATGTGTACATTGGTGTTGTTCCCTAGCGTGATAGCCTTTGCTTCTTTGTTTTGATTTCTCGACAACTTTGTTAGCGAAGTTAGCGAGTCATCGTTGGTTTTTATCGAAGTAATGTATCATCAAAGCCAACTGGTAGTGTAAGCTTCTTACGGTCCAAAACCATTCCAAATGAACAGATTTATTCGTGCCCCTCTAGTCCCAACCTACAGCATTATTTCGTGGAGATCTGGTGGAATACTTAGTTTACTCTACAGTATTTGAATATTGAACCTGGATGCAAGTTTTTCAAATAAATATGATGGCTTTTTTTGTATATCAAATTGCCGAGATAAATGCAGCATTTATACTTAAAAAAGCTGTCAAGAGAGCATCCCAAAATTTGACGAGAATGAGAAAGTACGTGGTCGAACCTGCGAAGGTTAAAGACAAACCGATCAATAGAATTAAAAGCCACATTGAGCTTTCGGGATGAGATCGAATCCATATCGGAGAACAGTTCGCATCCATAAGTTAAAATTGGCACTAGGAGAGACCTGGCTAACTTCATCTTAATTGCAGTTGGAAGAAAGTGGCGACTAAATGAAAGGCCGCGTAAGGAAGCATATGTTTTAGATACAGTGCTATTAATATGATCACCTCAAGATAAATTGCTACTGAAGATCATACCTAGGTTTCTCACGTTGGATACTAATTCTACTTGGATTCCATTCAGGAAAATAGGGGGGATATCATCGAAATGGGGCACATGTTTAAATATGGGAATTGCCTTGGTTTTGGTGGGGTTCAACATCAGTTCATTTTGTGTAGCCCATTTGGCGATTGCAGATAAGTCGTCATTAATTTTGGAAATGGCATCCTCGACAAGTCCTAAAGGAAAGCTATAATACAACTGAACGTCATCGGCATATATATGAAAATTAAAATGGGACAATACAGACGGCAAATCGTTGATAAACATGAAAAAAAGAAGAGGACCAAGAATTGATCCCTGTGGATCTCCAATATTCACAGGATGGAAAGACGACAACTGACGATTGAAAGAGACGGCTTGTTTACGATTGGTGAGATAGGACAGAATAAATTTATTGCTCGAGTTTAAAAAATTGAAAAAAGTTGCAAGTTTACTACATAAAATTGACGGGATAACTGAGTCAAAAGCTTTGGAGAAATCCAAGACCGTTACTATTGATAATTTGTGCTCATCGATAGCTTGTCGAACATCATCAGATACTTTTAATAATGCAGTAATACAACTGTGTCCGGATCTAAAGCCAGACTGAAACGGGCATATACGCTTGTTAATTTCAATATATTCTTTGATTTGATTACTTATTAATGACTCAAAGGATTTGGATAAAAATGGAAGGACTGCAATAGGCCAGTATTCATTCGCCTTTTCCTTTTTTGGAATAGAGATGATTTTGGCAGTTTTCCATTGAGTTGGATAGTTGGATGTTATAATAATGTAATTAAAAATGTGGGTTATGTGGGAGAGAATAAAAGGTAGAATTATTTTTATAAAGTCAGGGTGTATATCATCTAAGCCAATACATTTTGACTTTATAGAAAAAATGGCTTTGCCAACGGTTATAGGATCTACGACCAATGAATTCATGGATAGACGGTGTGTGGGGGGGGGGGGTATTTATTTGATTGGAGTCAGCCATAACAAATTGTTTGTTTAATTCCTCTACGTCCACATCACCGTTGAGTACACATGACTTTTTACTCAAACCAATCTGACGTATTTTATTCCACAAAAACTTTGAAAACTTATTGAAGCTAAACTGGTTTGAGAAATGGTTGAATTTAGCACGTCTTATATTCTGTGTCACCTGGTTCCTAAGCAGTTTGAAATTGTTCAGCATATCAATACACCTATACTTTTTCCACCGTCGATAGTAAGAGTCTCTTAGAGTCATGATATTGCGGATGGAATTGGACATCCAGGGTTGGTCTTTGGGCCTAACACGACGAGTTTTTAATGGAACAAATTTTTGAAAAAGATAGTGAATATTGGAGTTTAGAATGCTTACTTGTTCATTCGTGTCAGGAACCATGTATATTGAGTGCCAATTCAAGTTACTGCATTCATTAAATAAATTAGACACGTTTAAGTTGTCGGCATTCAAATCCAGAGTACAGAAAACTAGATCCTGGTTTAAAACCCTGCAGAGTAAATAAGTCATCGCCCATATCAGGACGCATCCAAGTTTCGGAGATGCAAATAACGTCAATCAAGCTATTCTCAAATACAAAGACGAGGAAGGTATATAAAGGGGGACAGTTCCTTGCATACCAAATGATATCACACGTTTAGAATACGCATAATAAGGCTTTTGCGAATATAGTTCGAAATATTGGTAAGAAATATAAAAGAGGTATATAAATCAGCTTGTCCTTATTGGTATAAGGAGAAATCCTACAATTGTATCCGACCTATACTTACTTACTTACTTTAAGTTGACCTGGGCCTCAGTCAACAAGCTTCTCCAGCCAGCTCGATCCCTGGCTAGCTGTCTCCAGTTTCGCACGCTAAGTTGGCTGCGGTCCTCTTCCACTTGCGTGCGCCACCTGAGTCTTGGCCTTCCTCTACTGCGCTGTCCCTCGGGGGCGGATTCGAAGACTTTTCGGACCGGAGCATTGGTGTCCATGCGCTCTACATGACCCAGCCATCTCAGTCTTTGGATCTTCACTCTTCTGGCTAGGTCCATGTCGCTGTACAGCCCATACAGTTCGTCGTTGTATCTCCTTCTCCACTCACCGTCAATGCAGGCGGGACCGAAGATCGCCCGAAGAATTTTTCTCTCGAACCAACCAAGAACACCCTCATCCATTTTTGATAATATGCCTCTGCGCCATAGAGCAGGACCGGGTTAATTAAAGTCTTATAAAGGGGGACTTTTGTTGTCCGAGAGAGGGCTTTGCTACTCAATTGCCTTTTTAACCCAAAGAAACAGCGGTGGGCAAGAGTTATTCTTCGCTTGATCTCAGCGCTGGTGTCGTTGTCTGTATTTATAGCGGAGCCTAGGTAGACAAAGTCCTTAACTACCTCAAAGTTATATCTGTCGAGGGTGACGTTCTGTCCGAGACGTCGGTGTTGGTTGTCCTTTTTGCTTGACAGCATATACTTGGTCTTGCCCTCATTGACCGCTAAACCCATTTTCGCCGCCTCCGTCTCAATACTCGCGAAAGCGCCACTGACATCACGCTGCTTTCTCCCGATTATGTCAATATCGTCGGCGTATGCGAGTAGTTGGACGGACTTTTGTAACATAGTGCATCTTGTGTTTGCTCGTGAGTTTTGCACTATTCTTTCAAGTACGATGTTGAAAAAATCGCATGACAGCGCATCGCCTTGTCTAAATCCTTTCTGGATATCAAAGGTCTCGGTGAGATCTTTACCGACCTTGATGGAGCAGCGTGCATTCTCCATCGTCATCCTGCACAGACGGACGAGTTTGGCAGGGATGCCAAAACTAGACATTGCTCTATATAGCTCGTCTCTATAAATGCTCTAATACGCGGCCTTAAAATCGATGAATAGGTGGTGGGTTTCGATCTGAAGCTCATGGGTCTTCTCCAAGATCTGCCGTAGTGTGAATATCTGGTCGATGGTGCACTTTCCTGGCCTGAAGCCACACTGATATGGACCTATCAGGTTGTTGACAAACGGCTTCAGGCGTTCACACAATACGGCGGATAAGATCTTATATGCGATGTTAAGGAGACTGATGCCTCTGTAGTTGGCGCAGTTCAGAGGGTCTCCTTTCTTGAGAATCGGACAAACAATGCTGAGGTTCCATTCATCGGGCATACTTTCGTCCGATCATATTTTACAGATGAGTTGGTGTATGCTCATTACCAAGCCATCGCCTGCCGCTTTGAAGAGCTCGGCAGTCAGGCCATCCGCTCCAGCAGCTTTGTTGAACTTCAGGTTAAATATTGCTTCTTCACTTCATCGAGGTCGGGTGCACTGAATTGTTGGTCATCATCGTCCAGGTCTCTACAGGCTTCGGTTCGGGCATGGTTTTTACCTTTTGGTAAAACTTCCGAACCTCATTCCTGGAGTAGCATCTCTCAATTTCCTCGATCCCGCGCTTCTCATGCTCTTTCTTCTTCCTCCTGAGAAGCCGGTGCTCGTTTCTCCTCTTCCGCTCATAGAGCTCATGAGCAGCTCTGGTCTTTCTAAGCAGCGCCGCGTTATATGCATCTTGCTTATCTGCATGTGCTTGCCGGCATTCATCATCGAACCAGGGGTTTCGTTGTGGTGGACGAGTGAAACCCAGCACATCAGAAGCGGCATCTCTGATGGCGTTTTGGCAGTGTTTCCAATGGTCTTCGATGCTTGATACTGGCAGCATTAGACCTCTTAAGAGATTAAGAGACACTCGATCGGAAAAGGACTTGGCGATCTCTTGCAATTGTAGCCGTTTGACGTCGAATTTTCTCACAGCATTAGTTTGTCTTGGCGTAGTTTGGGATATCCGCAACCGTACCTTGGCTACAACAAGGTAATGGTCCGAGTCGATGTTGGCTCCTCGGAACGTACGGACATCCATAATACTTTAGAAGTGTCTTGCGTCGATCGCAATGTGATCAATCTTGTTGAAAGTTGATTGATCAGGAGTTCTCCAAGTCCACTTGTTTATGTCGAGATGTGGGAACCACGTGCTAGCTACGATAATTTTTCGACCCGCCGCAAAATCGGTAGCCTGATACCGTTATCGGAGGTGGTGTTGTGCAGGCTATATTTTTCGATTGTTCACCAAAGATACCCTCTCTTCTTAGCTTTGCATTAAAATCACCGAGGACAATTTTAATGTCATAGCTAGGGCATTGCTCGTAGGTCTTGTTAAGGAGCAGTCTACGGCGTCCGCTAGTTGCTCGGCTCTACGTGGTTTATTAAGGGAAATAACATTCCACGTGCATACCCGAAGCTCATTGTCCTTAAATCGTTTGCGTGGGTTGTCAACAGTAGATTCGTCCATATCCGAGGCTTGTTGATGCTTCGTAACTTAATTCTTTTTAAATGTCCGGGCAGTTACCCCGGCGGCACAACCCCCAACCTGGAGGACCAGTTCCATTTTGAGTGGCCGTAGGACGAGGGGTCGGTTACACCGAAGCCAGTAACCCGTTCCGGGATGTGAGCGCTGCCATTGGCCCTTATAGGGCACGTCCGCCACCATCTCTTTTCCAAGACCCTGACTAAGTCCTGGAAATCCTTTCCGGCCTGAGCTCCAAATATGTCGGAGTAGCCCGGATAAGGTCTTGTTTTGTTTTTCCGACACTAATCCTGGTTAATGGCGCAGAAAACTCGCCATTTGCCCCTTCACTTCGCAACCTCTAGTGAGATTCCCAGATGGCGCCACGGGGAGGCGTGAAGTAGGACTTATTAGCAGAGCTGCAAGATGTTCGGCTGCAGAGGCTCATTCTTGTCATTTAAGGAACCAGCACCTGTCGGAATATGCTACTTCTACGAGGCCTTATACTAATCGTTGCCATCCGACCTATACTATTGAACTTTAATTGCATTATTACATAACTTCTGGATTGTAGTAAGAATAACCTAAACGATCATCCTTCCCAAAAACTATTCAGATCACATATCTCAACAATCGAAATATATATTAGCACATAATAACACGAAAGCTACTCTGTATTTAAAATAAAATTCGTTACATTCGATTTCTTGCTAACTTAGTCTAAGTATATGTATAGGTAGGTATATGATTCACTTCATTTTTTAGATATAAGATAATGTAAGTAAGTAAGTTAAAATTATGTTTTGTATATGATTATGTAGTTATTAAGGTAAGTATAAGTATATGAATATAATGTATATGTTTTTATGACATGAAGGTAAAAAAAAGGTATGTATGAAATTACTGTCTATATCAAAAGCCAATGAATTAAGTTTTATAGGCAAAATTGTACTCACTGTTTTGCATGTTCATGATGTTTCTGCAGCGTTGAAATTTGTGCACAAATCCCATCCTGCTTTGGTTTGTTTTAAGATCATGTTACAATAGGGTAAGTAGTAGGTTAGGTGGATTTATCAAATTCACAAATATAGGTTAAGTTTGTTTTGTTATAGATTAAGTGTTGTTATTATAGAAATAAGCATGAATAGGTATATATGTATTCAATTAAAGAAAAGTGAATAGGTAATTTAAAAAAAAATTCTTTATCGTGAGCATGAATATATGATCAAGCCAACTGTTTCATTTGCTGTGGATGGGTGCACCAGGCATTCTTCTTTATAGGGTATGTTTATGTTAGATTTTTGAGCGATTTGTTGCAGGCGAACTATTGATGTGTGTAATATTTGTTGAATTTCTGATATATGTATGTATGTTGTTCTATGCGTTATCTGTATGCTTGAGTGAATGAATGTTTTAGCAGAGGCTCTTCCATTTTATTTTATTTTGTCAATTCTATAGGCTTACAGGAACTGCGGATGACATGCGGAAAAATGTGGAATGTTAGTCCCGTTACATTGGGCCGCTAGGTAACTGTTTCATTCTTAGTGGGACACAGAAGTACCGTACCGGTCATCCGAAGTTTTCTGCAGAAATACAAAGATTTTGTTAAATTATTTTTTTGACCAAATGGAATTAGATTTTTACCTGAACTGATATGTTTGCTTCTTCAAAATTTAATAATTTACACTAATTTTATTTGTATGCAATCACTTCTATAATCGAAAACGTATTAGGCAAAAGAGAAAAAGGTTAAAGAGAAAACTCGAGAGCTTACAAATTGACACACTCTACGATCTTCTGTACTAATGGAGTTGGTCTGAGCAAAAGAAAGATTTCTACACAAGCTTTGCTTTAAGTACTTGACACTGTGTACTAAAATTTAGACAATTGGTATAAACAATGCTATGTTCAGGGATCAATTAGAAAACTGATTCTTAGCAACATGTTGCTACTCAGATGACGAGTTCAGTTCACACAATGGTTGAATTTTTTAGTTTCGTTTTATTATTAGAAAAAAATTAACAATCAGATTTCAATGGGTGTGCGCCACAAATACTATGCTAATCTGTTAGATAAATTAGCTGCAAAATCTACACATGCAGAATCGGGAGCTAAATGCCGGTGCATGGAAAGTCCTAAAGACGGGGCTTAGATGGCAGTATAGTCAGCATGTCCATAAACAGGCATTGCTTACCATACCTCCAAAAATCGAAAGGTATGGTAAGGTATAGCATGGGTAGGTTGATGGTAGGCCCATCGACCAAGGGCAAGGATGAGGAGGAACCCGCCCCAAGATGATAGAAATCTAGAGATAAACCTGCACCATAATAAGGCAGCGACGGCCTGTGGAGTACATAGACAGGACGTCAGAGCCGTACTCCTGCAAGAGCCCTGGATCAATAAGAACAATGAGATGCACGGACTCAGGCTGAGAAATTATGACTCGTCCTCAAGGGCAGGAGGTACGATCAGGACTTGCATCTTTATCAAAAAACGAATAAAGGCATTTTATATGAATAATTTCAGCTCAGGTGATATGCCGCAGAAGCAGAAAGATCGGATGCTGGTGCTGGGATGTTATGCGAAGGCCCATCATACACAATGGGGAAGCGGTGACACCACCACAAGAGGTGAGTGTTTATAAAATTTTATTTTACTGTCCAACCTCATGATCTGTAACAAGGGAAATTCACCCACTTTCGTGGTGAAAAATAGGCAGGAGGTGATAGATGTCACCCTTGCCTCAAATACAGAAGGGTTAGAAATCAAGGAAGAAAGAGTAGTCTGTGAAGCGTCGATGTCGGATTACCGATGGATATGCTTCAAGGTGAACTTTCAGAATAGGGTATGTTGTTTTCAAAGGATTCAGAGGAAGGTTGATTGAACTAAGATAACTTAAATAGGGCAGTAGAGATATTAGCGACATAATGGCGTTCGAGAAAGCTTGTCCAGCTAACCGAACACATCTAAGGGCTAAACCAAAGTGGTGAAATTGGAAAATAGGCCTTAGAAGAAACTCTATAACAGGGCGAAGCTCTTCAAAAGTGACAGTACGTGGAATGAGTAGGTACTATGATTATAAAGAGCAATTCAAGTACCTAGCAGTCAAAAGGGCGTCATGGCAGAGGTACTGCGAATCTATCGTGGCAAGAGACGAGGCTTCAATGTAGCGCAAAATGCTTTCAAAAGAAGTGAGCGTCCCTAGCTTTCTCAGAAAAAACGATGGCACGTGGGTTTAAAGCAGCTACGAAGACCTGGTAACGTTGGTGGAAACCCATTTCCTTGGATCCACACTATCAGTTGACTCCGGCACACTAAGAATATTAATCTCTCCTGAATATGAATATTCTTTTCTGTTTAAGTTTTGTTTATAAAGGATGAGTTTACCCACAAAGGTCGATGTTATTGATTTTGTTTTAATCAGGTTGAGATCGTCACCCTGCAGCCGCAAATTAACTAATATACCAAAGATACGAGTATCAGTCAAGTATTAAATATCTATTTTACAATTGTTTAGATTTTCTTTCAAATTCGGATCTTTTTCTTGTAAAAACTTTAACACAGATTCAAAAATAGCTGAAAATCTTGCTAAACAAGAGCCTCTTATACCCAGCGAACTTCAGTGTGCAAAAGTAACCGACTAAAGACTTAGTCGTTTTCCTCACATAGCTGAGCAAATAACCGAGAGTTCAAAGAACTGTTTCGAATCTTGTTGACAGCATTTATAAGACATTGTAAAGACTGACGCTACTAAATGCTGTCTGTGAATCACGCAGTGAATGAGCAGGACTACAGGCAGTTGTCGCTATAAGTGGGCTATAAAACCACGATGACGAGCAACCATAGATGGTGTACCATCAGTCGCAACGGAAACTATGTTCTTCCATGAAGTAGCTTTATCGATAAAAAAAACGTTCCACGGCCGCAAAAATCGATTTTTTTTCCTCTGGTATCAGTCTCTAAATATGTAGCAAAAAGCAGTTCTTGGCACATATTTTCATCTTTAATATACTCGTATCAAACATATCCTAACAATAGAGCTTCATTGCCGGGTAATGATATTGTAAGAAATTGCTTAAAATGTTTTCCACGTCGCGAAACGTCTCATTAATTCGTCTCTGAACGGTGTTATTGCCCAAAGGAAGTCTCTTAACAATATCATGTAAGGGCTTGTGCAATACATTGTTGAGGACCTCCGCAATGGCTGGTAAAATAAACTGATCTCCAATTGTGTGGGGCTTTCACGACTTTACTATTAGTAAAGATATAAGTTATGAAGCCTGGCAATACCTTTGTCAAAAGCAATGTCAAACCACAGCTAATTACAACAAATGTTGTCTTAACCAACGCTTCGCTTGGTGTTTGGCAGTTGCTTCTTAAAATTCATATATGTCGGACGGCTTCCTCATAGAGGAATAAATAAAGATAATAAATTTAAAGATATTCTGTTTTACCTAAGTGACAAATAAAATTTATGAATTAAACAAACCAAGTTAGTTTATCTTGTTTTAATTGGCGCCCAACGTGGTTCATCGTGAAAAATAAAAATATCCTTGTAAAGGAAAGGAAATTCGCTTTGCTACATAAGTAGTGCGGACTCAAATTATTTTCAGCCGGTGCTACATATTTATAAATAACCCCATCAAAGAGGTGAAAATAATATCGAATCAAATAACCAACCAAAAATCAAATCTACAAAAAATCTTAAGTAATACAACAACAAAGTAAAGTAATATTATATTATGAGTGTAAAAGACAAAAGAAAATAGAAAGTGAAGCATCAGTTCAAACCAAATAACTGTAAGTGAAAGTGCAAGAATACGGGAGAGGAAGCGTGGCTTCTGTTCTGACCCAGCAACTGAGCAACGAACTGTTATTATAAGGCACAGCCACCAGTCCAGCGAAAGCGACAGACAAGAAGAACCTGCTGTGTGTTGGAAGCTGACATCTGAGCTTTAAATTGTTTTATTGTAAATATTTCTTAGTCTCTTTACATTATTTATCTGATTCAAACAAATATTTCATTTTAAGATAGTAAATAGTTTTTTTCTAAGCGAGCATTAGAACATTGAAGTTAATTTAGTATTAAGACATATTGTATCATTGAATTTTGATTCCTTTTGTAATTCATTCAATTGTAAAATTACTGATTTGATGGACGCGGAACAATTAAGTGCGGTCATTACCGCAGCAGTTCAGGCTGCAACCATACAAACTCGACAAGCGTTCGAAGTGACGATCGAACAACTTACAACTCGACTAAATGCGCTAGAAGCTCCTACATCCGTGGAGGAGTATAAACCGGTAGCAATCATTCCAAATGTTGGTTGTGACGAGTCTCTTGACTTTACCTGAATTCAGTGGGGAACAGGTTCGCTATATTTCATGGCGGCAAGCGGCATTCACTGCTTACAAACTATTCGAGCCGTATGAAGGTAGCTCTCGATACTATCAAGCTGTTGCTATTCTTAGGAACAAAATTGTTGGCTCTGCTGATCAAGTTTTAGCGTCATTTAATACCGTCCTCAACTTCAAAGCGATTATAGCAAGACTTGATTTTGCGTACGCAGACAAAAGGCCTATTTACCTGATAGAACAGGAGATGTCTACTTTAGACAAGGTAAATTGTCCATTGCCTAATTCTATGATGAGGTGGAAAAGAAACTAACGTTGATAATTAATAAAACATTGATGCAACATGAAGGTAATAAATCTTTGATTGATTAGCTTAATCATAAATATCGCCAAGGGTTATCTAAGGGTTTTCATTTCTGGCTTAAGTAAACCAATGGGCGATATCCTGCTCAAGACCTAGAGTCTAATCACGAAAGGTTCGCATTTGCAAATTTGTTTTCTCATAGAAATGAAAATATAAGAGAAAATTACGTTGCACCAAGACAGTCGCCGAACTATTATCAAAACCATGCTTATCATTCACCTCATTATAAACCTATGTTTCCCAATCAGTTACCCCAAAGACAGAACCCAATGGAAGTTGATCCATCCTTCTCTCAACTGAGAAAACCAACTCAATTTCAAAACCCTATTCAAAATTCAAATTTTCAGGAACCTTCTCGTAATTCAGGACGTAATTTTAACGCACAAAATCACAATAATTTTCAGAACCAAAATGATAGAAATTTCAAACGACAAAATGAATCCGATAGACAAACCCATCCCAAAGTCCAAAGAATAAACAACCTTACCCCTCAAACTGATTTGAGTAATGACAATCATATTCGATATCGAGTTCTGATGAATAGTTATGCAGCAGGAATCAAAATTTTAATAGTTTCACCTGTTCACCTGATGAAAAATATTTTTCAAACGTAGAAACCTATGAGCCAGAGTACTATACCACCAAGTACAATGACATTTCAGATATATCCGATAATATTAATTTTTTAGGGGAAAGTCTCTCCTGCCCTACGTCAGCCGAACACTGGCAGGAGAGGAAATAAAACTTCTCATTGATACAGGTGCTGCAAAAAATTACATTAAAAACTTTAGTACACTTAAGGCCATTGAGATTATTAAAGAACCTTTTTCCGTTAAATCCATTCATGGTACCAGCCAGATTACATCAAAATGCACCATAAATATTTTTGATACAAATTCTTCATTTTTTATTCTTCTTTTATTCGCTAACAACTTTTGATGGTACTCGTATTATTGGATTCGACCTTTTGAGACAAATTTCAGCTAAGTTAGATTTGGTGAATGGAGTTTTATCCTTTAATGGGAAAGTGGAAAAACTACTTTACTTCTATTGCAGAAACGTCAATAATATATCTTTTACAAACTATTCCATCCCTCCAGAATTATCCTCTGTAATAAAGCGTCAATCAAAAGTTTTCTCTGACGAGAACGAATCATTGCCTTTCAACACTAACGTTGTTGCCACTATAAGAACAATTGACAATGATCCGGTTTACTCGAAAGCATATCCGTATCCAATGGCTGCTACAAATTTCGTTAACAAAGAAATTAAATTTGTAACCAAATTATAAGACCATCTCGATCACCTTATAATAACCCAGTCTGGGTTGTTGACAAGAAAAGTGTTGACGAGGACGGTGTGCGAAAAATGCGCCTTGTGATCGACTTTCGAAAACTCAATTCAAAAACAATAAGTGACAAATATCCGATTCCGGATACTAGCGTTATTCTTTCAAATCTCGGAAAAGCTTCAGTGTTCACGACACTTGATTTAAAAGCTGGCTTTCATCAAATCAAACTCTCTGAGCTAGATAGAGAAAAAACCGCATTTTCAATCAATAACGGAAAGTTTGAATTTTGTCGGCTACCATTTGGTTTGAAAAATGCACCCAGTATCTTCCAAAGGGCGATAGACGACATTCTCAGAGAAGATATTGGAAATTGCTGCCACGTTTATATAGACGATGTTATCATATTTTCAAAAAATAAAGAAGACCATATTACAGATGTTGAACGGATCCTTAAAAAACTATGAGAGTTGCGATTGAAAAATCTAAATTTGTAAAAGAAGAGGTAGAATTCCTAGGCTTTGTAGTATCAAATAAGGGAATAAGGACATGTCCTGATAAAGTGAAGGACATTGTTGAGTATGAAGTTCCTTAAACATTGCGTAGTCTTCGGTCATTTCTTGGCTTATCGGACTACTACCGACGTTTCATAAAAGACTATGCCCAAATTTCAAAACCTCTTACAAAATATTTACGCGGTGAGAACGGAAATGTAAGTTCAAATCAATCTAAGAATACAAAATTTTTATTAGACTCAGAGGCAATGGAAGCTTTCAACAGGATTAAGAAAATCCTGGCATCTGAGGATGTATTGCTTCTTTATCCCGATTATGACAAACCGTTTGACCTAACAACGGACGCGTCATCGCATGCACTGGGTGCTCTCCTTTCCCAAGGTGGCAGACCTATAACGATGATTTCCCGAACTTTATCCGCTACCGAAGAAAACTATGCTACTAATGAGCGAGAACTTTTATCAATAGTCTGGTCATTGCAAAAGCTACGAAATTATCATTATGGTGTTAAACAATTGAATATCTTTACTGACCATCAACCGCTAACATTTGCAATTTCTGATAAAAATCCCAATGCAAAAATAAAGAGATGGCGGGCATTTATTGAGGAATTTTCTCCAACATTCTTTTATAAGCCCGGAAAAGAGAACTTTGTAGCTGATGCTCTGTCAAGACAGCACATTAATGCTCTTAGCCAAATTTCAGACTTAGTTTCCACAGTACATAGTGAAGAATCCCTCACTCGAACAATAATAACTGTTCAAAATTCAGTCAACTCCTTCAAGAATCAATTAATCATAGAAGAAGGAATTGTTTTGAAAAAGACAACTAAAATCATTTTCCAAAATAGAATAAGACACAATATTGTATTCGATAATTTCAAAAATCTCTTTCAGATGTTTAAAGAAACTGTTAACCCTGATGTTGTCAACGCAATTTATTGTGATCTTCAAATCCTAGGCAAAATTCAAAATCAGCTTATAGTGTTATTTCCTTCAGTAAAATTTCGCCATACCACCAAAATGGTACTCGTAATAGACATTTTCAACCCAACCGACCAACTCCAAATTCTTACAACTGAGCATAATCGCGCCCATAGGTCTGCTCGGGAAAATAGGGAACAAATTTTAAAAAACTATTTCTTTCCAAATATAGATAAAAGTCTAAAACAAATGTTATCAAACTGCAAGATTTGCCATGAAGCAAAATATCAGAGACACCCACCAGTGCCTAATATAGGCAAAACTCCTATTCCTCAACACCCAGGAGCAATACTTCACTTGGACATTTATACAACTGCTCAATCACATTTGCTCACTTGCATAGACAAATTTTCGAAATTTGCTGTAGTCAAACCCATTAAATCTCGAGCAATAGTAGATGTAATTTATTTAAAAATACTAAAACCATAGTGTGCGATAATGAGAAATCCCTTAATTCAGAAACCATTTTTCTGTAAGCATTTTTTCTACCCCACCTTTTCATAGCACCACAAATAGACAAGTGGAAAGATTCCACAGCACCCTTTCAGAAGTAGCAAGATATACAAAATTAGAACAGAACATTACCGACACCGGTGAGCTCCTTTTACTTGCAACAGTTAAGTACAACAGGACGATTCATTCGGTTACAAAATACAAACCAATTGGCATCATTCACTCTATCCCAGCAGAACTAAGGGATGAAATCAAAAATAAAACTAAAAAAGCTCAAGATGCAAACTTAGAGTACCACAACCAACAAAGACGGACACAGACATATAAGCCGGGTGACAAAGTTTTCGTTCGAACAAATAGACGAATTGGAAACAAGTTCACAAAGTTATTTGTCGAGAAGGTTATCCAAAAGGACTTAGGAACTACTGTTCTTATAGAGAACAAAAAAATTCACAAAAATAATCTTAGGTGACATAAAAAACATTTCATTCAAATAGCGAAATCAAATCCGTAATTCTTTAAATTTACGAGTACATTTGAATAAAAAACATGAATTGTGAAAAAATTGTTTATTTAAGTTCAAGTAAGGTACGAATCTTGTTAAAGAAAACAGTATATCTATATTATATTATTTTCCTTCGATGATTAAACTATACGAAGTCGGGGACAACTTCATTTGAAAGGGGGGATAGTTATGAAGCCTGACAATACCTTTGTCAAAAGCAATGTCAAACCACAGCTAATTACAACAAGTGTTGTCTTAACCAACGCTTCGCTTGGTGTTTGGCAGTTGCATCTTAAAATTAATATATGTAGGACGGCTTCCTCATAGAGCAATAAATAAAGATAATAAATTTAAAGATATTCTGTTTTACCTAAGTGACAAATAAAATTAATGAATTAAACAAACCAAGTTAGTTTATCTTGTTTTAATTTATACTATAAGACTCGTTAACCATCGACGTCTTGCATAGATGATGACGCAGAAATCGATCTTATGGACGGCCTTTTCTCTAATTTTTCTTTAAGTGCTTGAAAGAAGGACAATGGCTTACTTTTTTTGTCAGAATGTACTCTTGATAAGTGGCCGTCCATATTAAAAGGCTTCATGGCATCGTTACTGAATACTTTTTCACATATGAGACACATCGGAAAGTGTTGATCTGATAGAGATGAAATAAATCCAAACTTAAAGTAGTCCAAACTTAATCATTAAACTGAACATTCATAATTTAAGGTAACAACTTTTCTAAAGTCTTTCTTTATTTCGTTTACAAAATAAATTACAGCTTGTTACCGCACAATTTACACAGATTTTTAGTACAGAGGTTTGATTTACAGTAGTATATCTTTCTACTGAACACTTGTGTACAATTTTATGGAAAACAAGAAAGGTACAAAAATGATATTCTTGAGGAAAAACTTGGAAAATCGGGGTTGATTTTTAGATCTCGTCGACCCCCAAAATCAGTTTTCGTTTATGTTGCTCCTGGGAAACCGATTTCTACCCCAAGGGGTCGATGTCCCTGATGTTAACGAGCAAAATAGCCTCCTGAATCATTTTTAGGAAAATACAGTTCATAAAAAGCTGAAAGACCGACGGCCAGTTACATAACCCAATCGGAACTTTATTGAAAATCGTCCAGTATGACGAAAGTTATATTTTTTTTATTCTTCCCTTCTACACTAACATGAAAAAATCCGTTTTGAAGACGGAGCATTGTAAAAATCTTCGCTTTATGCAAATTTTCAAGAATTTCTTCAATATTAGGTAAGCGGAATCTACGAGGGCAGGTCAATAAGTCCGTGACTTTTGGATTAAAACACAGATTTTTTGATAAAAAAATAATTTTATTTTTCAACGTAGTCTCCCTTGAGCTCTATACACTTTGTCCAACGCTTCTCCAATTTTTTTATCCCTTCCAAAAAAAATGATTTGTCGAGGTCCTCAAAATAGGCCTTTGTTTGCGAGATGACTTCATCATTGGAGTCAAATCTTTTTCCACCAAGCCATTTCTTCAGGTTTGGGAACAAGAAGTAGTCGCTCGGAGCCAAATCTGGAGAATAGGGTGGATGAGGGAGCAATTCATAGCCCAATTCATGGATTTTTGCCATGGCAATTGCACATGCAACTGTGGTCGACTGTGAGCAAACGCGGCACCCATCTTGCGGAAAGCTTTCTCATGCCCAAGTGATCATTCAAAATTGAAACCACTGAGCCATGCGAGATCCCTACGGCTGCCACAATCTCTCGCACTTTCAATCTTCGGTCAGCCAACACCATATCGTGAATTTTTTCGATTGTTTCGGGTGTAGAGACCTCAACTGGGCGTCCAGGACGTTCGGCATCTTCAGTGCTTGTACGGCCACAACGAAATTCAGTAAACCACTTTTTTACCATTGAAATCGATGGTGCAGAGTCCCCATAGTATTTATCAAGCTTAGCCTTGGTCTCGATAATGGTTTTTTTCCGCAAGAAATAATGCTTAATAAGCACACGAAATTCACTTTTTTCCATTTTCTCCTCAAATTAGTGAGTAGTCTGATAAAAATAGCTGTCAAACACAAACTAACTGACACAGCAAGTTTAAATTTTGACAGGAGTCAACTGACAGATGCCTGTTGACAGGAGCAGTGTTGCTGTTTCAGTAAAGAGGTCAGAAATTCAAAAAGTCACGGACTTATTGACCCGCCCTCGTATCTTTTGTTATTTTGCTGTTCAACTTCCTGTAATCTACGCAAAGTCTTCGTCTGCCATCCTTCTTTTTGGCTAAAACTATGGGACTAGTATAAGACGACATACTCTCCAGAATTATCCTTTCGCTTACGCATTACGCAATTTGCCACATCCTACTATAATGGCCCCAATCTTCTATTACCTATATAGTTATTTGATGAACTAAACACTAATGGCTCTGTTCGCATCAAAGCGCCGCTTCCAGTGTCAAAATGTCCATAGTAAATTTCTCCACCAATAGTTATCTGTACTGAGAAATCGGGTACCTCTACCCTAACTATGCTGATGGTTGATTTTTTGGGAATCTGAGACCGATATGGCCAAACTCATCACAGTGAAAACATATCATCCCCTTCGACTTATCGGAACAGTTGCTATGAGTGTGTGACATGGCTCCACAATTTGTGCACCTTTTCGATTTATGAACAATATGGTTTCTTTGTATTACTTGTGTTTTGCTGTGACTTGTCAGTTCCGTTTTTTCTTGTCCTTATCCTGTTTCTCCTTCATTTTTGCGTAGGCTTTCTGTCCGAAATTCCAACGAGTCTTCTTCTTATCCTTTTATTAGCCCTTTCCTCGTTATACGAACTTATGCGTATCGAGTTTCCCATTTTTACTGCATCACTCCTGCTCCGCTTATGGGGTTGGATAATGTCGCAGACCGCTGTACGCGTTTACATAATGCTCGGTCCTGGATCGCTTCAGTGGTTAGCCCCAGGCGTTGTTGCGCATTTGCCATCTGAGTCATCCATGAATTCTTTTTCCGACCTCGTTTTCTTACAGTTGGAGTGATCGTAGTTGACAGTGCCTTTTTAACCGGATTTTCCGCAGATCTTCTTTGAACGTGGCATTACCAACTTATTCTATTTGCCTCAAGCTGTTCGCTTACCGATTTCTTTATATGTAAACTTCCTCTTATACGCGTAGATCTAATGCAACGAGTATAACTTACTAAATGCGATTCTTCGACATTTCTCCTTCTTAATATGATTCGAATGAAGTCCTTTTCAAACCCGCTAACAACGTATGAACTTTCTTACTTCCCTCATTTGCAAATTCCTTTATGAGAAACTCTTTTAACTTCTGCCACCTGGAAATGCCTGAATTTTATTAAACTGATAATCTACTTGTCCCCGACAACAATCGCCTTGCATCTAGAAATTGTGTATTTCAGTCTTATAGCAATCCACTGAAAATTTCTCGAGGTCTGAGAGCCATAACTCGACGCTATATGCTGTCAAATGCTGACTAAAAGGCACATCAAGTTTATTTCTGCGCTTAAGAACCTCCACCATTCTCTCCACTATCTTTAGTATGAGGGATGTCAGACTAATTGGTTCGAAACTCTTGGGAAACATGAAGTTATCTTTTCCGCAACTACGTTCAAGTGGTCATATCCACCACAATATCCGATGAAATTTTGATACTTTATGCCACTCATCTGGCGGTCTTAGTAGAAAGGGTTGGTTATTAACTGGCTATACTCAGTTATGAATTGGACAAACTGCTATTTAAAAAGTAATTTTGATTCCTCGAATCGCAGGATATATACTCTTACAATTCGTCGGCCCATTGCCTTTGTTGGTGATGGAAATTCCGGGGTATGGAGAAAAGCGTCCTCGCCATTTAAACTTTGACCCCTGCTTGAAACACCTCAACTTTCCTAACCATCTGTCCAGCGATAAACCAACAGTAATGCGCAAATATTTGTTTGACAAAACGGAACCCTTTTGGACTCGGCGTTTGACTTAAGACACAACATATTCAAACTTTATCTTACAACTATCGAAGCCTGGAGCAGTCGTAGTATGTATAGATCTGCATAATGAACTCGAAAATCAGGTTGTTAACAACCTTCACCAAGACGGATGCATTCCTCACGTGGTTTTACAGAGTCGGTACAAAAAGACACAGACGAAAGTCCTACTTACTCGACATCGGAAACTTGGGACTGTGAAGCTGTGTGAAGTGAAGTGTGATAAGGCATTGGATATTGGGGGATACCAATTGCGGAGACACTGCGACCTAAAAGAAATTTGGTACCACGGAATCAGTGATAGGAGACCAAGAGAGGCTTAACTCGTTTGATGAAATTGGGAAACTCTCTACTGGAGATTTTGAGAAATTCCCACGTAATTTTTCTGAGGAAGTATCGTGTCCTTTAGGGACTTAGACTCACATATTGACATAAGATGAGTTCCGCAGTTTCGTCGTCTTGCATCCAAAGATGACTTTCTTGAATAAGACCTGTTTTGCCCAGGTGATATCGAAAATAGCAGTGTCCGGTTAAAAATACAACCAAGTTATATTTTTATCCAGTTCTAGGATTTCTCTTCACCTCATCCCTGCAAAAGGACTCTCCTTATGAAAACGTCGGCTATCAAAAGAGCTATAGCAACTGATTCCCAAAGTAAAAGTAAAGAATTTAGCTTGTTCAAGATATAGGAAAACAATTCAAAAGCTAACAATAGCAGTTGTTTTGTCAAAAGTCAAGAAAGGGGTACTTGGCTCAGTCTATCCCAAATTCGTGCTGTTATCCTTTAAAGAATGTGACTCTTTTAATATGTTATCACTTTTTCCCGTATAAAGCCCTACTGTTCCACTTCCCCTTTTCCTTTCCCGAATTACAAACAAATATTGTGTTGTCTACTCATGTTTTCATAAAGCGTAGATAGGAATATTAAGTTGCTCATGCAAGCGATAAAACGTCTGTCCCTTTGACAGGAAGTTTTTGATTTTTCCAAAAAGTTTCCCTCTCATAACCATAAGTAGGAAATTCTCGTTTTTACCTCACTTCTTTACCTATCCGCCTTAGCTGGATTTCAATTTGAATTCGTTTAGTTTTCCAAAAGAAGTTGGTACTCAAGAAAATTTCTTGGAACGCTGAAGAACGCTTCACTTTAAACAATTTACGAGAAAGGTAGAAATATCATTTTGTTAATCTATGCATGCTAAAGTCCTTACAGAAAAGACCAAGGGAAGGGATTTGCTGTAATAGGTATTACCAACAAACTTATCTCTAACCTAAAAAGTAGAATTCAAACGAAAAATAAAAATAAAATAAAAACTAAATAAGAGAAGGACTTTTGGAAAGGGCTTTCTTACTAATTTGAAATCTGTGTATGTACTTACTAAATTGTAATTCAGGTTAAGCGGCAAGGTGAAGTGTCGCTTTGTATGCATGACAAACTGTTTCTCGTTAATTAGAAGAAAAATACCCTACAACTTTACAAAGTTTAATTTACTACAATTATTCTAGGTCAAATATAAAAACATCAATTGTAGTTAGACTAAAAAAAAACAAAAACACTGTGGCGCTGGCAGCCCGGTCTGGGTCATGGCCTAGCTTCTTTACACTCATTTGTGTTGCTCGTGTTGTCATTTTTGTCACATCTGAGTGGGGCCTACAGCTTATCGCCGAGTCCGAACGGCACTCCTCTGGAGCTTTTCTATAGGCGATTTTACTTTCGGGAGTTTACGATTGCCCGCCGAGAGGGTGATGACGATTCGAAAAATTGTTGGTGATGCCGGTGATCGAACCACGGACTCTCTGCGTGATAGTCGAATGAGCTAACCATCGCGCCATCATCACCACCAAAGAGTAGTTAGACTAGTTTTGCTTTAAAGTTAACTTTAGCCTACAAAACAGCAAATGCTCTTTTTATTACAAGAGAGCTAAAAATCGGCAGACTCAAAAACTGTAAGGAGTTCAAAGGTAGCATCAATCCAAACTTATCCACCAGCATAGTTTGGCAACACATAAGAACTCTTGCGGGAAACCTGATACATAAACATATCTTATGTATCAATACACCAACTGGTCATGTAATTGACGAAATCTGCAACTCTTTCGCCAACACTTGGTCACTAAACTCAGATAACTCAAATTTTTTATCCACGCTTAACACACATTGCAATTTCTCAATATACGTAGTTCCACAACCTGCAATCAATGAAGCAGCACAACATATAGAAACTGACATCACCTTACTCGAGTTTGAGAGTTGCTTGTGTAAATTTAAATGAAAAACACCAGGCCGGGATAAGATTTCCTACACTATGATGAAGAAACCTCCCTGGTTCAGCTTAGGGGAGCCTTATAGCTTTGTGAAACAATATCTTAAGCAAAGGTTTCATATCTCAAAGCTGGGAAATAGCCATCATATTTCCTATATCCAAGCCTTAGAAGGATATTACAAATACATGTTCTCGACAAAATTATTGTTATTTTGTTACTAAATTCAAAAAAGAGTATATATAGATGCTCTACTTCACATTGACTATGTTGTCACTAACGCCCTCTCAGCAGGGAACCACATTACCATACTGACCTTAGATTTTAAAAAAGCTTCTGACCGCATAGGCATTCACCTAATCCTTGACAAATTAAGGAAATGAATCGTCTGCTCGAAGATACTTGGATACTTAAAATCATGTTTAACCGAAAGAAAATGCTATATCAAAGTTCAGAACATGTTTTTATGATTATGCCGCTCGAGAATACAGGGTGGGC
This sequence comes from Volucella inflata, assembly GCA_928272305.1. NCBI lineage: Eukaryota > Metazoa > Arthropoda > Insecta > Diptera > Syrphidae > Volucella > Volucella inflata. The sequence goes on along the minus strand of OV743716.1, from coordinate 39,387,247 downwards.
CATACGGTTCTACACATTTAAAACATGAATAGAAATAAAACTTCTTCTTTTTCTTTAAGTGGCACTTCAGTCCGTGGTGGACCTGGGCCTCAGTAAACAAGCCTCTCCAGCCAGCTCGATCCCTGCCTAGCTGCTTCTACGAGTAGTTTCGCATGCTAAGTTGGCTGAGGTCCCCTTCCACTTAAATGCGCCACCTGAGTCTTGGCCTTCCTCTATTGCGCTGTTCCTTTGGGAACGGATTCGAAAACTTTTCGGACCGGAGCATTGGTGTCCATGCGCTCTACATGACCCAGCCATCTCAGTCTTTGGATCTTCACTCTTCTGGCTAGGTTCATGACGCTGTACAGTCCATACAGTTCGTCGTTGTATCTCCTCCTCCACTCACCGCCAATGCAGATGGGACCGAAGGTCGCCCGAAGAATTTTTCTCTCGAAGCAAACAAGCACACCCTCATCCATTTTTGCACCTCTGCCTCTGCACCATAGAGCAGGACCGGGATTAGGTCATATAAAGGGTGACTTTTGTTGTCCGACAGAGGGCTTTGCTATTCAATTACCTTCTTAGCCCAAAAAAACAGCGATTGGCAAGAGTTATTCTTTGTTTGACCTCAGCGCTGGTGTCGTTGTCTGAATTGATAGCGGAGCCTAGGTAGGCAAAGTCCTTAACTACCTCAAAGTTATATCTGTCGAGGGTAACGTTCTGCCCGAGAACGTCGGTGTTGGTGGTCCTTTTTGCTTGACAGCATATACTTGGTCTTGTCCTCATTGACCACTAAACCCATTTTCGCCGCTTCCATCTTAATACTTCCGAAAGCGCCACTGACATCACGCTGCTTTCTCCCGATTATGTCAATATCGTCGGCGTATACGAGTAATTGGACGGACTTTTGAAAGAAAGTGCCTCTTGTGTTTGCTCGTGAGTCTTGCACTACTCTTTTAAGTACGATGTTGAAAAAATCGCATGACATCACATCGCCTTGTCTAAATCCTTTCTGGACATCACCGGCCTTGATGGAGCAGCGTGCATTCTCCATCGTCATCCTGCACAGACGGACGAGTTTGGCAGGGATGTCGAAACTGGATATTGCTCTGTATAGCTCGTCTTTATAGATGCTGTCATACGAGGCCTTAAAATCGATGTGGTGTGTATCGATCAGCTCATGGGTTTTCCCCAAGGTCTGCCGTAGTGTGAATATTTGGTCGATGGTGGACTTTCCTGGACTGAAGCCACACTGATATGGAATAGCTGGAATATCAATTGTTGTTGACGAACGGCTTCAGGCGGATAACATCTTGTATGCGATGTGAAGGAGACTGATGCCCCTGTAGTTTGCGCGGTTCATAGGGTCTCTTTTCTTGAGAATCGCTACTAACAATACTGAGAAATAAAACTAGAATGTTTGTTGATCATTTATTTAACGTACCTTGTTGCACAATTTTCCTCGATTTAATAAAAAATTAATTTTTCCAATTGCCGGGCTGCCGACAAAACCAAAACTTTAATAAGATGGTGGTTAAGATCCGTGTGACGATCTGTCACTTGGGATCAAGGATAGACAAATAAATGCCCTGGGGAAATTTGCACTGGCAGCAAATTGTTTGCTGAACCTATTGGCTGCTCAGCTGGACTCGGTTCAGGAAAGTAATTATGGAGAAAATTTCACTTAAAAACAATTTAGTTTATAAAGTTAAGCGCCATGCACTTTTTTCGATCGGAGGTGCAAAACCGTAAGCTGTAATAGAAGTCGAAAGGAAAAAACAAAGAATCCGTGTTTGCAGTGCGTTTCAAAAGGGGTTTATTTGCAAGAAAATAGGAACAATATCAGGTCGAAGGGCGGCAACAACGCAACGTTTCTTTTTGAACGGGGAACAGAAGGTACCACAGGCTAGCATAAACCGCTAATTGCGAAGCCCGACATAAGTATCGCGAATTTTTACGAGATGCCAAAAAGATTCACCAGGGGTAACACGACACTATATATATATTTAAACCTATCTTTAAACAAGGGGTACTTATCCTTCCTTTCCTTAAATAAGTTATTCATCCGTAGAACTACCTCCTCTGTCAGTCTTGAATTCGTCCTTGTTTTCTCTTCACTTCCTGCTTTTTTCCAACTTTTTTTTTGTAACTGTTTTCTTAACTTGTTACAAACTTTTTGATGGTCAACCAAGAATTGGTTAACCCCATCCCATAGATATTAGCTCGGACCGTAGGTCTCAGACACACACATGCACGTCCCATTCTCATTTCCCACATCTGGGGAAATTACTTTCAAGATTGGGATTTTCCTTTGGCCCGAGCTAATATTTTCCCACAATTAAAGTTTTTGGGTGGAAGGGACCCCCCTCACTCTCATGGAGACTCCTGTATCTTCTTCTCGTAGACCTATTGGTTGTCCCCTCCGACAAGCATAACTGCAGAAAGACAGGGTTCGAGAACCCACAAATTCTCCCCGCTAATATACTTCTCAAAGGAGACAACGGACATAAAGTGAACGGGTGGGGCAAAAAGTGGATCGGGCAGGAGAGACAATGATGGAGCGGAGATGCCTTCTAAGGCTGAGGAAACTACCCGATAGGAGAGAAAACACAACACAAGGGCAAGAGCCGGAAACTTCGTGAATGGCTCTTGTTCACTAAATCGCTGGACACTTATCTCGCGTCTTCCTCCAAAAAGTTCTTCAACGAACCTCTCTGTCCTACTTGCTGTGGTTGATCCTTCAAGATACTAGGAAGGTCCACCAATGGCTGCCCACCACCCTTCTAGGATTTTGAGGCACCAACGGGAAAGAATGTGAATGAGTGAGGACGAGAGGAAAGTGAAAGAGTAGAACTTGTTGTGGTAAATTTTACCGCAACAACCTAATAAGCCTTGAGATGTGCCCTGTCTCATTGGATATCACTTCTGAAAGAAATCAATTTCTTACGAAACTTTTCTTTGGCCACCGGTAAAATCACATTTGACGTCCTGCTGTTATATCCTTCAAATTCATGTAACTGTGGTGATAAAAACTCCCGCAATATCTTCACGTATTCCACTGAGTTCACAGTTAAGTTATTTCCTTGACATTCTCATAGCTTCTTCTTGAACGTGGCCAGTCTGTTTGTTTAATATTCGTTGTCGATCCCATTTGCTCAAACTTCTTGACCCAAGCCTTGATTAAATTAACGCTTGGACACTCACTTACATGGCGTAACCCATATTCAATTCTAGGTAGTTACATAGGTTATCGTTGTTTTTGTAAAATTGTTTTACACAAAAAGCACGCTGTTGTCCCGTGAAGCGTTCCATCGTGACTAAAATTGCATGAAGCAACGCCCAATTTCCCACTACCCGCGCCCCCTCTCTTTAACGGTTTTTAAGAAATCAAGTGTTGCTACTTGCAAAAATTGATGACCCACCCTGTAGTATCCCACAGCGATGCCCCTCATCAGTCATCTGTTTTGTAATTTTTTCCATCCATGCATATTCGGCCTGCGTATGTTCGTCCTCGCAAAACTCGAAAACTAAACATCGGATTGAGCTGAAAATTACACACTGCATTGGTTATAATGTGAAGAGCGCGCGTATGTAAATCAAGAGTTTGTTTTCCGATGGAATGCGCTGAAGACGAAAATTTCAAAATTATTACTTAAGCACTCCACGGTGACAGCTTACAATGAAATTACGCTTCCAACACAGTTACGCGCAATCGCACAAAGTTGATTTACAATTTCCAAAACGATTTCACGACATACTCGCAATTCAAAATTATTTTGCTTCGTATTAATTTACTGCATAATATTACCACGCATCAACAAAAACCAAACCACCAAACCAAGGTCACCAAATTCAATGCCCTTGCAGATGTGTAGCAGTCATTCATTACCATCATTGACGATCGCTCCCAAATTAAATGCTTTACGAACAATATATGCTTTTATTTATGGTTGCATCTGATTACCACTCGTGGTCCAACATCATTAGTACGAGTATATTTACGAACAGTGGATGAAATAGTACATAATACGTATCGGAGTGCGTGCGAGGCATTTAATTAACTGGAAAACTCACCCAGTATAATTGTGGGATAAGTTCAAAGACTACATGGTCGTTCGCAATTCTAAGCTGAGGATAGACGTATTTCGGTTTTTCGTACAGTTTAGAAAAAATAGTGTTACAGTTTTCTCCTAAAGCTAATTAGTGCAGTTTTATTAACCAACTCGGTAGCCAAGCTAGTAGCGGCATCGGTCATCCTCAATGCAAAAAGTTTTCGCATAAGTTACGTGACTTATTTCTTCATCTTTAATTAAACCAAAGCAATCTAAAAAAATATTGTTAAACAAAATTAATGAAGAATTAATATTGTCTAGTGCTTAGGATACCTGGCTCTCGTTCATTGATCTCCGCGGAGAATAGACGTGATTCGGCTTCACTTTTTAAGTGGAAAAGTTAATAGAACATTTATAAAGATAACAATTAGACATTACTTTCATAAGTTATTCGGTAGCCTGACGGCATTGGTGGTGATCCGAGAAAGTGGGGGTCGTGGATTCGATTCCCGAAAAAATCACAGTGTGTTTTTATTTCAACGAATATAAAAAAGTGCGATCGAACGATGAGTGTGAATGAGCAGTCCGCTAGCCCAATAGCGGGATCATCAGGTGGCATGATGTCATCTGATGATAAGGCCGTTAAATCATTGCATCAAAAACAAACAAGAACAACAACAACAACAACATCTACAGAACCATCTGAAATTTCTACCAAGAGGAGTAGGAAGCTTAGGCCAAATCCAAATCTAGTAAAGCGCCCTTCCCTATCAACTTCTATTGAAAAGCTGCCGGGTAGAGTAAGGGAAGAGGCGCCAACAACGTCAACGATGACGGCAGCAGAAACAGACCAGGACGAATACCCATACGTTTGTGATGGTGGGGAAGGCCACTATATGGGCAGTGAAAATACCTTCGCATCTCTGGCGGCTTCCGAGTCGGAGGACGAAGAGGAGGAGGTTGAAACTCTTAACAGTAGTATAAAAGAGCTTCAACAAAAAGTTTTATGTATCAAAGCCAAACAAATGGCTCGAAGAGAGAAGGAGCAACAACAACAGCTCGAAAACTCAGAGCAACAGCCGAAGGCAAGAGAAACTAAGCCTCATGTACAACAACAAAAAGTACAAAAACCAGAACAAAATCCAACGAATAAACGAGCACAACCGAAGAAAAGAATAACACCTGAACAAAATAAAAAACAAACAACAGCTGCAGAAGAAGCAACAACAGCAAAGCAGAAACAACAACAACAGACACAGACACAGAAGCAACAGCAACAGCAACAGCAGCAGCAGACAACAAGCAGACAAAAAGTGCCTCCAATCAACACGTACAAAGTAGAATTGAAGGACGCCATAGAATTATGTAAGTCTGCCATAGGCTGTAATTTTTATGTTAAAAGACTTAGCGTAGATAGACATGCGATCCACTGCAACACAGTGGAGCGCTACCACAAAATAAAGAATTTGTTAAGGGATTCGACGACGGAGTTCTTCTCCTTCACCCCGAAGGGGGAAAAGCAGCAAACTATGCTGCTGAGGGGGTTAAAACCGTCTACTAGTCCGGAGGAGCTCCTCGCACGTAGCGGTCAAGCCCTTCACCACAGCCAGAGCCAAAAGGGAGAAACGGAAGCTACCGTTCTTCCTGGTGCAGCTCAGTCCCAAAAGCCGTCTGGATAGTCTAAGGAGTATCAATGTCCTAGACTAACAGGTGGTTTACTGGGAAAAAGTAAAAAGGCACGAAAACATTTTGCAATGTGTTCGCTGCCAAAGGTTCGGGCACGCCGCGTCAAACTGCGAAATGCAGCCTCGATGCGTTAAGTGCGGTAAGAACCACAAGTCTGAAGAATGAGCTCTAGGTAGGGATGGAGCGTCAGAAAAAAGCCAACTCTCTTGTGTTTTATGTAAGAACACGGGACACACCGCAAACTATCGGGGTTGTCCCAAGTTCCAATACATAAAAAGAGTAAATCTGGCTCGACAGCAAAAGGTGGAAGTTAAGCGTCCACCTGTTCTACCACAAACACCAGCCGTTACTCCCCAGTTTACCTACGCCCAAATGGCGGCAGGTAGGGGAAATACGGCACAGCAAGCGAAGGAGCGCCTAGAGCACCGGAACCGGCAAATGACATGCTAGCTATCTTGCTCTCTATCCAGGGGCAAATGGCTCAGCTGCAACGTCAAATTACCGAGCAAGCTACGCGGGTAGATCAAATATACGCGCTGCTGCCGAGCCTAACGCGCCTTCAGTCGTAATGGGTATGTACATGGCGGAGCAAACCCTAAAGGTCCTTGCAGTGAATGTGGCGAAGAGCCACACTGTTTAAGTTGCTTAAAGACCAAGCCCCTGACGTGCTTACCAAAAGACCCAAAATGAGGCACAGAAGGTATAAAATCATGCGAACAAATCGACCCAACTCCATACAAGGAGGAGGCATTGCAATCTTCGTAAGAAAAGGTATACGTTTTAAAAGAATATACAGTCGTGTAGTACGTAGGTTTCAGGTGCTAGAAGCATGCATCATGCATATCCCTTTCCATAGTGGAAAGCGGTTGTACATGGTGTCAGTTTATGCATCTAAGGCTACTCAATCTGCCCTATTCATCTCAGAGCTCGAGACACTTTTTCGATTTCTGAGACTGGAATTGGAGGAAAACTACTTCATTATCGGGGGAGAACTCAACGCCAAAAATAGCGATTGGGGAAATAATACACCAAACACTAGAGGGAAGCTGCTATTCAATTGGTGGGGTCAGCACAGTGTGATGTACCGACTCGGCCCAAAGGCGACGGATAGTCCGTCGTTTCCAAGACACGGCTCCTATTTGGATCTCCTGTTGTTTGACACACGAATACAACTGACAGGTACGAACCAACAAACTGTAAACTGTCTTCGCACTTTTGTGTATGACAGTGACCATTGCGGTCTTAGTACCGAAATAACCGTTCCGAACGAAAATGCGGAATTGGATGAGTATGTTCAAAGGCATCCCTACAACTATAGTAGAGTGTGTTGGAAACACTTCTCCAGGACACTGACTAGAGCACTCTCCTCGAATTCGCCCTACCCACCGTCCAACAGAAATCTGTCAAACGAGGAGATTGACAGGTATCTAAAACTAATGGACGAGACAATTAAATGGACTATGGACAAAACGATACCTCGGTATCAACACACTGACAACGAATACTTATTCCGCAATACAACTATTGACGCACTTCACCGACATAAAAGTAGATTACTCTCAAGACAGAAGACCTTGTACAGACAGTTTACTGACAGACAAAACCCGGAGATTAGGACATTAAAGTCGTCGATCAAAAACCTCCAAACATTAATAAAAAAAAAATTACAGTTTGTATTGGAACAACAAAATTCGGGCTGTAAACACCAGCAACCCAAATATGTTCCCGCAAATAAATAAAATATTTCGGAGGAAAGATCAAAACGACCTTTCATGTCTAAAAATCGCCCGAACGACTGACAACGACAACAACTTCTTTGTGATCGAAGATCCACAGGAGAAGGTAGAGGCTATAGGAGCGACTTTCCAGGAAGTGTACAAGTCAAATGACATCATTGGTCCCAACCACGACCTGGGAAATCGAGTCCTTGTCCACAATTTCTACCTTCGAAATGAAATAGTGAATTGGCGAATCGAGAGCTCGGGTTTCACCCAGTTCAGTGACGAGAATATGGCAAATAATGTCATCGCACGATCTTCGACACAATTAGAAGTATGAAATCAGTGGGAACCGATGGAATACCGAACATTGTGCTTCGACATCTCCCACTAGAAGCGGTGGACATTTATACCACCCTGTTTAACAATTCAATGAATAATGCACATTATCCAGCGCATTGGAAAACGGCGGTGGTTCAACCTATCCCCAAAAAGGGAAAGGATATATCCAATCCGGCGAATCTCCAGTCGATAAGTCTCCTTCCGAATATCAGTAAGGTGTTCGAAAAAGTAATCAATAGAGCTCTAACTAGGTGGGTTGAGGACAAACATATAGTTCCGGATAATCAATTCGGTTTTAAGGCAGGACATGCTATCTCACATGCCGCGTCTAAACTGGTGTCCGATATCCAATGGAATAAAGGCAAAAAACAGTGTACTGGTGCCTGCCTTGTTGACTTGGAGAAGGCCTTCGATACCGTATGGTTAGAGGGACTCTTCTACAAGTTGAACAGACTGGGCATTAGTAAACCACTCTTGTACATTCTGTATAATATGCTAACCAACAGACAGTTCATCGTGAAAAATTGTGATGTGACTTCTGTAGAAATATTTCAAATTATAAACGGTCTTCAGCAAGGCGCGATCAATTCGCCGATCCTATTCAACATTTATACAAGCGACTTGATAGGTTCACTTCCCCATACCATTGCGTACGCAGATGACTTGATAGCGTACAGAACAGGTCCAAAAATCGAAGTCATTAATATGCTTTTGCAACAAATAAGGCGGTTTTGCGATGACTGGAAGTTGAAAATCAACTTAAGAGTCGTCAGCATAAAGTAGCGAAGATCAGTGGCAACACTGCAAAACCGACAACAGAGATGCCGCTTCTGATGAGCTAGATTTCACTCGACCACTAGATCGAAGCCCCTAGTTTGACAACGGATCCCGGCAAGGATTTGCAGCCAAGAAAGATGCATGCAAAGTGGCGTTGTATGGAAGGACCAGAACCGCACATTCCCTCTAAGACCTCTAATCAAATTAGTAGTAAGTTCTGTGGACTGTATAATGACGATGTTAAACCGCATACCGCTGTAAGGCAGAACGAGAGGTTCATCCTGGAAGACATAGACCAACAATTCCCTCTATCCCACCTGGATGAAATGAATATAGAAGACAGCCTACCTGCTGAGCTCTTTAAAGCGGCATACGATAACTTGGAGCATACATCAACTAAAATATTGTCATACGAAAGTATGCCCGATCGATTCAACATCAACCTCATTTCGTGTCCGATCCTCAAGAAACCAACTACAGAGATATCAGTTTTCTTAATATCGCCTTCATCCATTTACTCGCATACTCCGATAATATTGACATAATCACTGCGTGATGTCAGTGGCGCTTTCGCGATTTTGTGACAAGAGCGGTATACATACTGTGGTATATATGTGATTAAATCAATTATCCAGGGTTGCATAGTTTTAGGATCATACAAACTCTCCACGTTGGAGAGTTCAGTTATTACCCCAGTTTCAAACCAGAAGTTACCAGAAAGAGCTAGAACCCGACAAATGTAGTATAAATACAGGATGAGAAACTGCGGACGATAAGTTGATTTTTGGAAAGCGATGGAAAAGGACCTAAGTCTTACTAAGTGAAAGATAAGAGATTTGAATTGTGAAATAGAAGTGAAATTGTTTGTGAAAGAAATTAAAAGTTGTATTTAAATAGTAATAAATAGAGTGTTTTTAGAAACAGAATAACGTTTTATCATTTCGAACCCTAGCCGAAATATTACATTGGTGTCAGAAGTGGGATAAAACTTATTCTGAGTGCTGTGAAAAAAAAAAAGAAAATAAAAAAAAAAATAAAAATGCCACGTACATTGCTGGAGCTAAGTATACCCCAGCTGAAAATGGAGCTAGAGAAGCGGAATCTCTCCGCAGCTGGAGGGAAAAGTGATTTGATTCTTCGGCTACAAGAAGCGATCGAAAAAGATGGAAAAGATCCTAAATCCATGTCGTTCGACGTAGAAGAGGAGCTTGCAAGCACAGGGGTTGACATGTCTGCCATGATGGAATTGCTCCTTGGATTGAATTCTAAGTTAGAAGAACAAAGGAGAAGTATGGATTCTAAGTTTGAAGAACAGAAGAATTCCGCAGAAGAACAAAGGAGAAGTATGGATTCTAAGTTTGAAGAACAGAAGAATTCTCTAGAAGAACAGAAGAATTCTCTAGAAGAACAGAAGAATTCTCTAGAAGAACAGAAGAATTCCATTATTTCCGCACAAAAAGACACTGTCGAAGAGTTCAAGAATTCTCTAGAAGCGAAATTCGAAATAATCGATCAAAAATTAAATATGCACGAGGCACAATTCGAGAAGGTTGAACACAATATCGAGAATCTTGCGAAAGAACTAGAGAGAGTAAAGAAACAGAAAGTCCGAGAAATTTCTACAGACAGCCCTAGAAGGAAAGAGATGCAACCGCCTGTCTTCGATGGCCAAACATCGTGGCCAATATATAAAAGACAATTTGAAGCAGCTGCCATGACCAACAACTGGGACGACGGAGAAAAGTCGATTGCACTCACGCTGGCACTGAGAGGTACAGCTGCGGAATTGCTGCAAACCATCTCAGAAGATAAACAACTCAACTACGACGCTTTGGTTAAAGCCATAGAAATGCGGTTCGGAGATGACCATATGCAGCAAGTATACAGAGTCCAACTGCGCAGCAGAGTCCAGAAGAGGGGCGAAACACTTCAGCAGTTGCAGGCCGATATCGAACGGTTGGCGCATCTATCTTATCCTAATGCCGGAGAAGACCTTATCAACGAAATGGCTGTAGAGGCGTTTACCCAAGCGATTGAAGATAGGCAGTTGCAAATGGCTGTAAGAATGGCTGGAAAACGAACCCTTCCTGAGGCCCTAGCATTTGCCCTGACGATGAAAGCTGCCGACCAAGCATCTCAAGGAATCCACCGCGTGAGAGAAGTGACAGCCGTGGAATGCTCCTGCCAACGAGCAGACGTCGTGGAGCGGAACAGTGTGCGTGGAGGACAAGTCCGTTGTTGGAACTGCAACAAAATAGGACATCTGCAGCGTGAGTGCAGGTCTCCACTTAAACAACGCAGTTGTCCACAATGCGCTGCTAGGAGACGTAACGAAGAGGCATCTGGCAGGAATGACATCTATCCTGCCAGCAGCGCAACGTCAAGTTACCAGGCGGGAAACGTGTAAGAACCAACTTCGAGGGGCAGAAGTTGGTTTCTGGAATTGACGCCCCCAGGATCAAAATCCAAGTCTCCCAAACAAAACGAAGTAACAAGAGTCTTACAGTGGAAGCCCACATTGGCCAGAATAAATGCGTGGCCACCATTGACACCGGTGCCACCGCTTCCATTATAAGAAGGGATATCGCCCATGATTCATGGCTGCACAATACCAGTAGCTACTGCTTGAAAACAGCAACAGGAGCGACGGCAAAGGTGTATGGAGAAGTTGTTCTTACGATCAATCTGGCAGGACTAACATTCACCCACGTATTCCTAGTGGCCGATATATGCGACGAGTGCATCATTGGAGTTGACTTTATGAAGGCGCATAATGTAGTGCTCGACATCGGAACTCAAGTACTTAAGTACAGGAACGTCGAGATTCCAATGGTGTACGGGAATGAGAATGCCGCATGCCTTACGACAGTAGTCAACAAGGAAGAGATCTTACCACCTTCCGCAGAGACACTAATTTGGGCGAAGCTGGAAGGTGATCTTGGGAGCCATCGATTCTATTTGATTGAGCCGGACTCTAAAAATCATTATCAGAATTACGTCGTGGGAAAGATGCTCGTTGAGCCGAAAGGCAAAATGGTCCCAGTAAGAATCTTGAATGTGGGAAATAAGAGCATCAAACTAAAGCAAGGACATTCGATCGGAGCGTGCGTACCGATAACTGCTATCACCAAGTTGTCGAAGGAGAATGCTGCTATATCTTTGCCATCAAGTAGCACAGCCGAGTTGAAAAGAACTATACTCAGGCAAACCGAGCTGAACCAGGAGCAACGAGCGATGGCAGAGGAATTAATCAACGAATTTGCAGACGTATTTGCCTCGCAGGATGGCGAATATGGCAGCACACATTTGGTACAACACCGAATAGACACTGGAGATGCAAGACCCATACGTCAACCTCCTAGGCGTTTACCATTAGCTAAGCAGACGGAGGTTGCAGAAATGGTTTCGACTATGGAAAATGAAGGGTTGATTGAAGGCTCAAAGAGTCCGTGGGCATCACCCGTTGTACTGGTCAAGAAGAAAGACGGCACCAATAGATTCTGCGTGGATTATCGCCAGCTAAATAATGTCACCAAGAAGGATAGCTACCCCTTGCCAAGGATTGACGACACACTGGACACACTGTCAGGAGCGCAATGGTTCTGCACACTTGATTTGAAGAGTGGCTACTGGCAAGTACAGATCCATCCGGAGGACCGTGAGAAGACAGCCTTCACCGCAGGAAACGGGCTTTGGCAATTCACAGTAATGCCATTCGGATTGTGCAATGCTCCGGCAACCTTTGAGCGTCTAATGGAACGAGTTTTGCTGGGACTAACATGGAAAACCTGTTTGGTCTACCTGGACGATGTCATCGTGGTCGGCAAAACTTTTCAAGAACATCGAGATAACTTAAAGGAAGTGTTCCAAAGACTACGAAGTGCACAGCTAAAGCTAAACCCGAAGAAGTGTCATCTCTTTAGGCCAGATGTCAAATACTTGGGACACATCATCTCATCCGAAGGGGTAAGGACAGACCCAGAAAAGATCGAAGCGGTGAAAAATTGGCCAGTCCCAAGAGACAAACACCAACTGAGAAGCTTTCTGGGACTCGCTACCTACTACAGGCGGTTTGTGAAGGATTTTGCTGGGATCGCAAAGAGTTTGCATCAACTAACAGAAAAGGGAAAACAATTCAAATGGTCAAGTGAATGCGAAAGAAGCTTCAAAACTCTCAAACAACAACTATGTGAGGCCCCTGTACTAGCGTACCCTACTCCAGGAAAAACATTTATTGTGGATGCAGATGCCAGTAACGTCGGAATTGGAGCTGTCCTTTCGCAGATGCATGACGGGCAAGAAAACGTAGTTTCCTACTTTAGTAAGGTGCTCTCTAAGCCGGAAAGGAACTACTGTGTTACCAGGCGGGAACTTCTTGCTTTGGTCTTGGCAACAAAGCATTTCCATAAGTACCTGTACGGACGAAAATTCATTCTTCGCACAGACCATGCATCTCTGAAGTGGTTGCTGCAATTTAAAAATCCTGAAGGACAAGTCGCAAGGTGGATTGAACGACTCCAGATGTACGACTACGAGATACAGCATCGAAAGGGAAGCCTTCACTCTAATGCGGATGCTCTGTCCCGGCGACCTTGCAAATCTGATTGCAAACATTGCGCACGACAAGAAGAAAAAGATGCGGTATCCACTCAACGACTAAGAGCTGAGCCCACTGACGGTTGGAATGAGAGTGAAATGCGAAACGCCCAAAAAGAGGATCCGGATATCGAGCCAATACTCGCTTGGAAAGAACACGAAGAAAAACCAGATTGGCAGGAAATATCCAGTAAAAGTCCCGAACTAAAGGCATACTGGGCACAGTGGGACTCCCTTCATGTTCAAGATGGTGTTTTGAGGCGAAGGTGGGAAAGCTCGGATGGAAAGTCGTTTGTGATGCAGCTCGTTGTGCCACGGTCGAGAGTCAGTGACGTGCTAAGGGAACTGCACGATGGAGTATCCGGAGGCCACTTAGGAGTGAATAAGACGTTAGAAAAGGTGCGAGAACGTTTGTATTGGGTGCATGCCAAGGACGATGTCGAAAATTGGTGCAGAAAGTGTGTCACCTGCGCCGCCAGTAAAGGCCCGAGGGTTAAAAATCACGGCAAAATGCAGCAATACAACGTTGGAGCGCCATTCGAGAGAATCGCAGTTGACATTGCAGGACCGTTTCCTGAAACCGAAAATGGAAATCGCTACATTCTTGTTGTTATGGATTACTTCAGCAAGTGGCCTGAGGCTTTTGCTATCCCTAACCAAGAAGGCAACACCGTGATTGAGCAGATCGTTTACAACTGGGTGAGCAGATTCGGCGTACCGATGGAATTGCACTCGGATCAAGGGCGTAACTTCGAGTCTAAGATTTTCCAAGGGGTGTGCGAGCTACTGGGGATTAAAAAGACGAGAACAACACCGCTCCACCCACAATCGGACGGGATGGTAGAACGCTTCAACAGAACCTTGAATGAACACCTATCAAAGGTCGTTGGCGACAAGCAATGCGATTGGGATAGGCAAATTCCAATGTTTCTATTAGCCTATCGGAGTGCAGTACACAACACCACAGGTCACACTCCATCGGAAATCCTTTTCGGTCGAACAATCCGGTTACCTAGTGAATTGATGTTTGGATCACCGCCGTCTGAAGAGAACAGAAATGAAGACGACTATGTCGCAGACCTCAGACGGATTATTAGGGACGTGCACCAAAGAACAAGGGATAAGATCAAGATAGCCAGTGACCGCATGAAGACGAGGTATGATGTCAAGGCGACCACAACGGGATTCCAGGAAGGAGATCTAGTGTGGCTATATAACCCTCATAGACGGAAAGGCATATCACCCAAATTACAGCAAGACTGGGAAGGACCATATAAAGTCGTAAAACGCATCAACGATGTTGTCTATCGCATTCAACGAGGAAGAGGCAAGATGAAAGTGGTTCATGTGGATCGAATACATCGCTATATTGGGCAGAATGTCGAAGAGTTTGTTCGGGACGAACAAGTTTAAGAGGGGGATATTGTGGTATATATGTGATTAAATCAATTATCCAGGGTTGCATAGTTTTAGGATCATACAAACTCTCCACGTTGGAGAGTTCAGTTATTACCCCAGTTTCAAACCAGAAGTTACCAGAAAGAGCTAGAACCCGACAAATGTAGTATAAATACAGGATGAGAAACTGCGGACGATAAGTTGATTTTTGGAAAGCGATGGAAAAGGACCTAAGTCTTACTAAGGCAAAGATAAGAGATTTGAATTGTGAAATAGAAGTGAAATTGTTTGTGAAAGAAATTAAAAGTTGTATTTAAATAGTAATAAATAGAGTGTTTTTAGAAACAGAATAACGTTTTATCATTTCGAACCCTAGCCGAAATATTACAATACTGTAATATTTCGGCTAGGGTTCGAAATGATAAAACGTTATTCTGTTTCTAAAAACACTCTATTTATTACTATTTAAATACAACTGTAATATTTCGGCTAGGGTTCGAAATGATAAAACGTTATTCTGTTTCTAAAAACACTCTATTTATTACTATTTAAATACAACTTTTAATTTCTTTCACAAACAATTTCACTTCTATTTCACAATTCAAATCTCTTATCTTTCACTTAGTAAGACTTAGGTCCTTTTCCATCGCTTTCCAAAAATCAACTTATCGTCCGCAGTTTCTCATCCTGTATTTATACTACATTTGTCGGGTTCTAGTTCTTTCTGGTAACTTCTGGTTTGAAACTGGGGTAATAACTGAACTCTCCAACGTGGAGAGTTTGTATGATCCTAAAACTATGCAACGCTGGATCCTTGATTTAATCACATATATACCACAATACGGTGTCAAATAAAAAAGACACCCAACTCTGACGTTCGTAAGCAAGACCACCTGCAGATAAGCGTTAACTTTGTGAATAATCTTTCATAAATACTGGCGACATGGCCCGGCTTCGCACGGGTGTAATTAAGAAAACAAATTGAAAAAAGTGAAGAACCTTCTGCCTTTGAATATGGAATTTCTTTATGAACAATTTTTACGGCTGACTTTTGAATTGGAATGGAAAATCCGTTGGTATCAATGGAATCCCGGAAATTAACGCAGTTTTTCCAGTTCCACATCCAGTCAGAATTTTGTACTCTATAGTAAAAAGTTTTCAGACGTTTAATCTGGAGACGTGCATAATTTGGGTTGATTAAGAAGAAGAACAGGACCACCTTCCTTTAAGACCAATTTATATGGAGGCAATCCAGAAGGCTGCAATCAATTGAGAAATTCTGTTGGGAAATGTAAAGCCTTTTTCTGGTCCAGCACAGTGTCTACAAAGTAGTATGTTGATTTCAAAGTTAGCTGATTGCAAAACTAAAATAGACCAATTTAACGTTATCGCACATTTAGCTACTAAGTTTTTATACCATAATGTTAAATAATATGGTAGATAGAAACCTAAGAATAATAACTTGGAATGCGAGAGGTATTCGCGGCAAAATTATTGAGTTTATTTATTTCTTAAACAATAGTGACATTGATATTGCTTTGGTTACTGAAACCATGTTACACAGTGATTCTGATTTTAATTTATCCACACCTAACTACGAGTATAAATGCTATCGGAATGATAGAATGAATAGAGAAGGTGGAGGGGTTGCAATATTAATTAAAAGATCAGTTCAACATTCGCTTTTACCTGTGTTAAGAACGCGTTTTGTAGAAAATATAGGCATTGAACTTAATTTAATCAATCAGGGAAATATCAAGGTTTTTTGTATATATTTTCCCGGAAGGAATGCTCCTCAAGACAAAAGAATTGCCGTGAGAAACGACTTTCGTAGGCTATTTGCTTTGACTGGTCAAGTTCTGGTTGGAGGTGACTTCAATTGCAGGCATAGGGATTGGGCTTGTGTAAAACTCATGGGTTAAAATATTGTAAATTCTATGTGTTACCATGCCTACTTCCCGTGTGGTTCACGTGGTCATCCGTCTGTGCTTGATTTGTTCGTTACTAATACTCCTAACCTAATAACCCAACCAATTGTTGCAAACGTGCTTAGTTCCGATCATATGCCTGGGATAAAACGAACGCAATACATAGAGGATTTAAAAAATGCAAACTGGTCACGTTTTCCTTCAGAAATTAATTATAGGCTCCGAAATGTACCGACAAACTTAGAAAGTGTGTACGAAAGAAACTGTTGACACCGTTTTAAATCAGCTTTCGTCGATCATATTGAATGCTGCTGAAAACAGTGTTCCTAAAAAAACGGTAAATGAAGTTTACATTAAGCTTCCTCCTTACATTTTGGAGCTTATAAAATTAAGGAACCGATATCGGAAAAACTGGCAGAGATATCGGGACCCCTTTTACAAATATGAGGTATCGTATCTAAATAAACTTATATCCTCAAATATACTGCACGTTCGCAATAAAGACTGGAATAATAAACTTAAGTCACTAGAAAAAAATGCTAGACCTTTTTGGAGCATAGTTAAGGTAATGAAAAATAAAAGAAAACAATTGCCTTTCCTAAAAGACTCTAACAACACATACTTTTCGGATGTTGAAAAGTCAAATGCTCTTGCTTCGAACTTTGTAAAAAACCATAACCTAGCAATAAATTTAGGTGATATAGAAACCGAAAATATTATAAATACCACAATACAACGATTTTCTTCTGATAGAGTCTCCCAAAGTACTTCAGTAGGTTTTGTTTCACACGAAGATGTTCAATGTATAGTTAAAGATCTAAAAATAAGAAAAACAGGCAGCACTGACTGTACTCGTATTAAAAACATTTACATCAAAAATTTGCCCAAGTCTGGAATAAAATATTTAGCATTCCTTATTAATACTTGTTTAAAAATGGAGTACTTTCCTGACGCTTGGAAGTTAGCCAAAATTGTTTCAGTGTTCAAAGCCGGCAAGCCACCTGAAAGTCCTGAAAGTTACAGGCCAATAAGTTTGCTTAGTAGCCTCAGCAAAATACTGGAAAAAGTTCTAAAATATCAAATTCTCAAGCACATCTGTAATAATAATATATTTAATAATGAACAATTTGGTTTTTTGCAATATCATAGCAGCTCGCATCAAGTCCCTAGAATTTGTAATTATGTGAAAGCAAATCGCTCTGCAGGCAAATCAACTGGAATGGTGCTATTAGACATTGAAAAGGCATTCGATACTGTGTGGCACAACGGCCTGCTATTTAAAATGATAAATTTCGTTATATATTTGTAGAACGGTCCAAAGTTTTCTATCTGGTCGTTGTTTTAAAGTTCATGTTAACTGTGGCGTCTCAAATTTAATATCGTTCGATTCTGGTGTTCCCCAAGGCTCTGTCCTGGGTCCTATTCTATATAACCTCTACACTTCTGATTTCCCTAACTTGCTCAATTGTGAAGCAGCAGCAGCAGAACAGTCAATCAATTCGAAATGAGCATACAAATGTCAAACCACTCAAACTTTAAACTTCATGGAAATGATCGCAATTAATAGCACTACCCCGCTGGGCACCACGATTGCAACGCACTCGGGTGATCCCAGAGCAAGCAGAAGTGCTTGTGTCAGAGCCCGACGGATTCCGGGGGCGGGCAAAATGAAGTTTCCAAAATATTTTCATAAACTTCGGTTTGCAAGTTGGAACGTCGGATCGATGACCTCAAAAAGTTTAGAACTGGAAGCGATTATGCGTCGCAGAACTTTACAAATCCTGTGCGTACAGGAAACGAAGTGGTGTAATACAGGAAATAAAGCGCGTTTTCTAGATTTAAAAACTAAGGCATTTAAGATGTTCTACCATGGAACGGTCAATGGACGAAACGGTGTTGGAATCGTTGTTGCAGCGGATCTTCTAAACAACATCGTTGGTATCTTGAAAATAAGCGACCGCTTGATGAGTGTTAAACTCGTCATACACAATGAAACGTGGAACATTGTTAGCGCGTACGCTCCACAAAATGGATGCGACCAATCGGAAAAAGATACATTTTGGTCAGAGTTCGGTAATTTGCTTAGAAATATACCTATCGATGAAATGCTCTTCGTAAGCGGAGATTTAAATGGCCACGTCGGAGAAACAAATGTTGATTATGAGGATTGCCACGGCGGTAAAGGCTTTGGAACCAGAAATTCAGCTGGCGAAGACATCCTTGTAGCGTGTAGGGCGTACGGCTTAACCGTCTTAAATACAATGTTTATTAAACATCAACGACATCTCATCACCTATAGCAGCGGAGGCCACGAAACGCAAATAGATTATCACCTCTGTAAAATGTCGATGAGAAACCGTGTTAAGGACTGTAAAGTAATACTTGGAGAATCGCTAGTAAGCCAACACCGTCTGCTCATTACAGAATTTTTCACAGCGGAACCACCGAAAACACGGGCATCGTTTGGAAAGCCAAAAATCCGGTGGTATAATCTATCGAAGGAACGAAGCGCAAGATTTATCGCACTGGCTAAAGAAGTACTTCACAATACTCGTACAAACGGTATCGCAGACTCACTTAGCCCGCAAGAAATGTGGAACAGCATGCACGAGGAATGCATAACACTCGCAAAGTCCCATCTGGGGACTATATCGAAATACCATCACGTCGGCAAAGAAACATGGTGGTGAAATGACGAAACCAAACGAGCTGTGGCCGACAAGAAGAGTGCATTCCAAGCGTGGACAAAATGCGATCGGAGCGACGATATCGAAAAAGCTCGACTGGCTCTTGAATACGAGCGTCTTAAAAAGATCGCAAAGAAAGTCCTGGCTCGAACTCGAGCGGCAGAAGCGGAAAACATGTACCAGGAGTTGGAACAAATATCCTCACGATCAGCGGATAGAAGACAAGCTATACAAGAAGTTCAAAAGGAGTACAATACTAAAGTGCCAAATATTTTCAAGCTCGCTGCACAGAGGCGAAAAAATTCAATGGAAATAACCTCGCCGAAATACATCAAAAACGCAGACGGTCGCTTATTAACAAATGAAAAGGAAATTTGTGACCGGTGGCTTGAGTACTGTAAGGAGTTGCTTAACAAACAGTTTCCACGTGATATCGTGCAGACAGCTGGTCTTTTCGAGGAGGAAGTTTCGGACTTTTCAATCGAAGAAATAAGTATAGCAATTGGAAAAATGAAGCGGGGGAAAGCGGCGGGACCAGACAGCATTCCATCAGAGTTTTGGTCGAAGATGGAGGGGATCGGCAGCGTTTGGCTATCGAAACTTTTAAATAAATTAAAATGTGGACAACCTATGCCGAATCAATGGAGAAGTAGCTTCTTGGTTCCATTATGCAAAGAAAAAGGCGACACTCGAGAATGCAACAACTACCGTTCAATCAAGCTTATGTCACATACAATGAAAATCGTCGAAAGAGTCTTAAACGAATGTCTTCCTCAAAAAATAAAGCTCGATAATAGCTAGCGTGGATTTGTTGAAGGAAGATCGACGGTGGACGGTATCCAAAGCATACGAATAATAATGAAAAAGCATCGAGATTCGGCTAAGGATTTGCACATGGTATTTATCGACCTCGAAAAAGCATTCGATCGAGTACCTAGGGATCTCATATGGGCTGCGCTGAGGTCTCAAAACGTACCGGAAACGTATGTTAGAATAATACAAGACATGTACGGAAACGTGAAAACTGCGGTTAAAAGCTCTGCTGGACTAACGAGAGAATTTCCAGTTAATGTCGGAGTGCATCAAGGAAGCGTACTTAGCCCTTTCCTCTTTAACGTAGTATTCGACTATCTTTTAAAAGACTGCATGCGCGAAGCAAATGTAACGCCAATTCTCTTCGCTGACGACGCAGTTATACTCAGCGATAACGTCGAAGATTTACAGAATGCCTTAGATTCATGGAGAAATGCGCTAGAAAGAAACGGGTTTAAAATAAGTCGTTCAAAGACGAAGCATTTGACGTGCCCATTTGCGCATCCGTTGCGACCTGTTCCGGATATAATGTTAGACGGAATAGTTCTTCCGAAAAGCACTATCTTTAAGTACTTAGGATCAATCGTTAACATGGAAGCGAAATGTGACGACGACGTAAACCACAGAGTGAGTGTGGGATGGATGAAATATCGGGAAAATTCGGGAATCTTTTGCGACCGAAAATTTCCACTTAAATTAAAGGGGAAACTCTACACCACGGTTGTTAGACCAGCTCTTATATACGGTTCACAGTGCTGGACAATGTACGAAGCGTTTAAAAACAAAATGACGGCAGCGGAAATGAAAATGTTAAGGATGTCTAGTGGAGTCACTAAACGCGATTGCATTAGATCTACGCGTATAAGAGGAAGTCTACATATAAAGAATTCGGTAACCGAACAGCTTGAGGCGAATAGAATAAGCTGGTATTGCCACGTTCAAAGAAGATCTGCGGAAAATTCGGTTAAAAAGGCACTATCAACTACGGTCACTCCAACTGTAAGAAAACGAGGTCGGAAAAAGAATTCCTGGATTTCTCAGATGGCAAATGCGCAACAACGTCTGGGGTTAACCACTGAAGCGATCCAGGACCGAGCATTATGTAGACGTGTTCTGCGGTCTGCGACATTAGCCAACCTCATAAGCGGAGTAGCAGCGATGCAGTAAAAATGGGAAACTCGTTATGCATAAGTTCGTATAACGAGGAAAGGGTTAATAAAAGGATAAGAAGAAGCTCAATTGTAAAGCAGCCATTTTTGCTGATGGTACAGCAATTTATTCTTCACATGAGCTCGCTTCCAATATTGAAAGCAGCCTCAAAAATGCGATTGAAGTATTAAGGAAATATTATTCAAAGCGGGAAATTTAATTGAATGAAGATAAAATGCAAGCTTTCTTTTTTACCAGAAAAAGAAAGTGTTGCTTTTTGCCATGCGCTCAATTGCAAGTCAATGGAGTAAACATTCCTTGGGCGACCAGTGTTAGATATTTAGGGATTCATCTAGATACAATACTAACATTTAACGAACACATAAATAGAACAGTAACGAAAGTAGGTATTGCCATCAAAATGTTGTATCCATTCATAAATAGAAAATCATCCCTCTCAACAGAAAACAAGGTACTCGTAATAATCTACAAAGTAATTTTCCAAGCGATTCTGTTATATGGAAGCCAAGTCTGGGGCGATTGTGCAAAATGCCACATAAAAAAACTACAATTATGCCAAAACAAAGTTTTAAAAATGATGCTTAAATTACCCTGGCATCATTCTACCCTAGATCTGCACATAAAAGCGAATGTTGAACTGATTTATGAAAGAACAAGAAAACTAAAATCGAAATTTGTAGAACGATGTAGTTTTGCTGATAACCCTCTCATAAATGAATTATACGCTAATTAAATGCTACTAAGTTTGTTTTTCATTTGTTTAATTTATTGAATTTATATTTATATTTATTTACTTATTTATTTGTTTAATTTATTTAATTTATTTATTATTTATTTATATATCATTTGCATATTTATGTGCTTTTTCTGCTTTGTTGTTTGTTTTTTTTTTTCTTTTTTTTATATCTTGTATGGAAGGTTTTAGTCGTGTTTCCTTCTAAAATTCTTATTTTTGTTAAAAGTTTCTCTTTTTTTTGTTTTGTTAGAAATTATAATAATTCAGTGGAAAGGTAAGTATATCGAATCCCTGTATTGTAAAATGTGCGGTAACAAGCCAAATGTAAACTATTATACGTAAAAATAAATCTATCTGTATCTATAAGTAGTATGTTTGCGCCTGTGTATTAATTTTTAAAGATAATCGAGTCGTTCACTTGATCGTTAGTAAGTGACAAAATAGCTCTCTCCTTAAACCAAGTTATAGTCTGATTGTTGACTAATTCTTGGAGATCATTTACTAAAAAGGTTTTGATTATCAAGATTAACTCTTCGATTGTATTGTGACATCTATCCATTTCCCATTTTGAGCAACAACTCAGAACTCAGAATCTATTCATACACGGCCAGAGAAAAGATCTTTTCAATGAAGCATTCATTTCATCAGCACGAGTTCCTCATGTTACCACTGGTAAGACTTGCCAAAAGCCACCAGAGAACAATATTGTGCATCCATCCATGGGTGAATCCGTACTGCGCAGATTGAAAACTTGTTCGACATGGTAGCTTCGTCCCAAACTATTAATGAGCAGTCACGTATTAATTTTCCAGTATTACTTTGTTTCGAAATACTACAAACAGTGTTTGTGTCCTCAGAAGCAATCGCCAGTGGAAGTTTGAATGTTGACAGCTGTTCTCTTCCCACTTCCTCCTTTTTTTATACTTTTTTTGGTTGAGGCACATAGTCGTTAGTGATTGTAAATATTGGAACAACTGACTTCTTCCAAAGTGGTTTTTGTAAGCGCTATAACGTGCGCCGAATGACGTACGGAATAATTAAAAAGGTTTGTTCGATTTGACAACCTTCATAATGCAGAGATGAAATGCAGAATTTTGCTGAAATTCAACATTTCGAAATGCCGGAAATCGTATGGAGCATTTCGGCTGAAATGTTGAATTTGTCCAAAATGCTGAATTTCCGGTCGGTGTAAACGTACTATTAAATGAATCAGCGGCCAAATTACTAAATTCACCTGTTTTTTTATTTTTTAAATTTGATGAGCCATTATTAAGCTCTCCCCAACACCTTACATTCGGTTTTTTCTTGGTGGTAGTAAGAATAGGAGAGATGTAATGAAATATTTATAATGAATAAAAATAAGACATTGTATCCGAATAATTAGTTGCAGCATCTATAGCCTTATTAATATTACTAACAAATCCCTGTCTTGGTATAATAAATGTATCATACACGTTCTGAGATACTTTCGAAATGTTCATGTTATTAATTTAATTCATTCAATATTTTAAGCAGAATTATCTACTTACAACTCAAATGACAAATTTCAACAAGTTGGAATAAACCTCGATGAGCTTATAAACCCACTCGTATCTCTACTCATGCGAGAATAGTCATATTTAAAATAGTTTCCCCAATCATACTAATGCTCAATTTAAATCCTCCTAAACTTTTTAGTGAGTGTGGTATCATGGAGGAAAAATTTTTGGGAACAAATCTGCAATAATTGAAGCAGAATCAAAGGGAAACTTAAGAGTACTCCTTAAACTCCAACCTAATTTCTATTTTCTTTGATGCGATTGCAATTACTTTGTAAGTCACCCAAGTTGGGCTCTTAAATGTGATTATTTTGAGGCAGTCTGGGGCGGATTTAAAGTAAGTTTTATTGATTCTCCATGCATTTGACTAGCTACATTTCGTATGAGAACATTTTTTTAGACTTGTAGGAGTTAAACTGATGTCCTCGCAAGAGGGTGTATTCTGAAACAATTTTTGGAATGAGCTCCTATAACTTCGGTTTCAGGTTGGAGCATAATGGTGGCTTTGATTTAAATCTCTACCGCATTAAGTATCTTAGAACTTGTCAGTTAGCTGAGAATTGCAGCCAATGCCGAACATTATGTTATATAAGCGACAGAAGAAGCACATAGACTTCGGTTTCAAAATGTAAGAAAGGGCATTAAAACAATCCACATTATGACTTAATTTGTCATCACCATATCAATATCCAATCGAAATTGAAGAATGCTTTTCCAACAAGGGATCTGGGTAGCAATTGGTTCGGAAACGTAGATCGGGCCAGCAGCGCAAGAATCAAGTTCATAGTGGAGTGGTTGCCTTACATTTACTTACCTTAGTATCAACTACCGAAGATCAGCTGCATCACTGCCAATGTGCCACAACTGATCAACTTGTTTTTTACCCGACTACCACCACTTGGTTTTACCTGATTTAATGAAGAAAGCTGGCAAGCACAGAAAGCCAAACAAGAAGCATACAAATTGGCGCTACAACGCGAGACGAGATCCGCTCGAAATGAGACGGCGAAGCGAATATTCTCGCTTCTCCAGAAAAAAAAAACACGAGACGCGCGCTATTAAAGTTATCGTGAAATTATATTCCAGAAATAACATAAGGAAGTTCTACTAACAAGCTAAAAAGAACTTGTAAAAGCAAATACATCCGTACAGAAACCTCTAGAGAAGTAGTAAACCTTGTAGTAAAGGGTGATTCTATTAGAGGTTCCTTCTCAAAAATAAAAAAACAATCAAAAATGCAAAGTATTTAGAAATCTGTTGTTATAGTGCGATAACGATCGCTATTGGACAGATATGTTGTGGTCGACCTCAGTTTTGACGAAGTATTGATCGATGATTCAACCAGCCCATAAACCACACCAAACCGTTTTTTTTTTGTCTGGACGTAATAGTAGCTCATGAAACCCTTTGGATTAATCCACACCACAAAAACGAGTATTTGGCTTAGTCTTTTTATCATTTTATTAACCCTTTCCTCGTTATACGAACTTATGCGCAACGAGTTTCCCATTTTTACTGCATCGCTACTGCTCCGCTTATGGGGTTGGCTAATGTCGCAGACCACAGAACGCGTCTACATAATGCTCGGTCCTGGATCGCTTCAGTGGTAAGCCCCAGGCGTTGTTGCGCATTTGCCATCTGAGAAATCCAGGAAATCTTTTTCCGTCCTCGTTTTCTTACAGTTGGAGTGACTGTAGTTGATAGTGCCTTTTTAACCGGATTTTCCGCAAATCTTCTTTGAACGTGGCAATACCAGCTTATTCTATTCGCCTCAAGCAGTTCGGTTACCGAATTCTTTATATGTAGACTTCCTCTTATACGCGTAGATCTAATACAATCGCGTTTAGTGACTCCACTAGACATCCTTAACATTTTCATTTCCGCTGCCGTCATTTTGTTTTTAAACGCTTCGTACATTGTCCAGCACTGTGAACCGTACATAAGAGCTGGTCTAACAACCATGGTGTAGAGTTTCCCCTTTAATTTAAGTGGAAATTTTCGGTCGCAAAGATTCCCGAATTTTCCCGTCATTTCATCCACCCCACACTCACTCTGTGGTTTACGTCGTCGTCACATTTCGCTTCCAAGTTAACGATTGATCCTAAGTACTTAAAGATAGTGCTTTTCGGAAGAACTATTCCGTCTAACATTATATCCGGAACAGGTCGCAACGGGTGCACAAATGGGCACGTCAAATGCTCCGTCTTTGAACGACTTATTTTAAACCCGTTTCTCTCTAGTGCATTTCTCCATGAATCTAAGGCGTTCTGTAAATCTTCGATGTTACCGCTAAGTATAACTGCGTCGTCAGCGAAGAGAATCGGTGATACATTTGCTTCGCGCATGCAGTCTTTTAAAAGATAGTCGAATACTACGTTAAAGAGGAGAGGGCTAAGTGCGCTTCCTTGGTGCACTCCAACATTAACTGGAAATTCTCTCGATAGTTCAGCAGAGATTTTAACAGCAGTTTTCACGTATATGTCTTGTATTATTCTAATATACGTTTCCGGTACGTTTTGAGACCTCAGCGCAGCCCATATGAGATCCCTAGGTACTCGATCGAATGCTTTTTCGAGGTCGATAAATACCATGTGCAAATCCTTAGCCGAATCTCGGTGCTTTTCCATTATTCTTCGTCGGCTTTGGATACCGTCCACCGTCGATCTTCCTTCAACAAATCCACGCTAGCTATTATCGAGCTTTATTTTTTGCCGAAGACATTCGTTTAAGACTCTTTCGACGATTTTCATTGTGTGTGCTTGATTAAACGGTAGCCGTTGCATTCTCGAGTGTCGCCTTTTTATTTGTAAAATGGAACCAAGAAGCTACTTCTCCATTGATTCGGCGTAGTTTGTCCACATTTTAATTTATTTAAAAGTTTCGACAGCCATTCGCTGCCGATTCCCTCCATCTTCGACCAAAACTCTGATGGAATGCTGTCTGGTCCCGCCGCTTTCCCCCGCTTCATTTTTCCAATTGCTATACTTATTTCTTCGATTGAAAAGTCCGAAACTTCCTCATCGAACAGACCAGCTGTCGTTACGATATCACGTGGAAACGGTTTGCCAAGCAACTCCTTGCAGAATTCAAGCCACCGGTCACAAATTTCCTTTTCAATTGTTAGTAAGCGACCGTCTGCATTTTTGATGTATTTCGGCGAGTTTATTTCCATTGAACTTTTTCGCCTTTGTGCAGCTAGCTTGAAAATATTTGGCACTTTAGTATTGTACTACTTTTGAACTTCTTGTACAGCTTGTCTTATATCTGCGGATCGTGAGGATATTTGTTCCAACTCCTGGTGCAGGTTTTCCGCTGCTGCCGCTCGAGTTCGACCCAGGACTTTCTTTGCGATCTTTATAAGACGCATTTTGTCCACGATTGGAATGCACTCTTCTTGTCGGCCACAGCTCGTTTGGTTTCGTCATTCCACCACCATGTTTCTATGCCGACGTGATGGTATTTCGATATAGTCCCCAGATGGGACTTTGCGAGTGTTATGCATTCCTCGTGCATGCTGTTCCACATTTCTTGCGGGCTAAGTGAGTCTGCGATACCGTTTATACGAGTATTGTGAAGTACTTCTTTAGCCAGTGCGATAAATCTTGCGCTTCGTTCCTTCGATAGATTATACCACCGGATTTTTGGCTTTCCAAACGATGTCCGTGTTTTCGGTGATTCCGCTGTGAAAAATTCTGTAATGAGCAGACGGTGTTGGCTTACTAGCGATTCTCCAAGTATTACTTTACAGTCCTTAACACGGTTTCTCATCGACATTTTGCAGAGGTGATAATCTATTTGCGTTTCGTGGCCTCCGCTGCTATAGGTGATAAGATGTCGTTGATGTTTAATAAACATTGTATTTAAGACGGTTAAGCAAGGATGTCTTCGCCAGCTGAATTTCTGGTTCCAGAGCCTCGGATACGTGGTCTCTAATAAAGTCCCGTACTTTAACTAAGCACTCAGACGAATTCCCAAGAATTTTTCGGTTTGCCCAACATTTACACCAAAGAAATACAACGCCTAATGTATGCACTGTCAATATAAAGTCGGTAGTATTCATATCCTCAAATATCTACAATCCAATTGATACTAAATTAATGAGTTCATAAAAACTTAAATCTGTCAGTCAACTTGTAGCAGTTGATATCAATTAGAAATTAATACATCAGCCAGCTATTCACTCATGAAAACAACTAACATTAGATATGAAATCAAACATCAAAAGTCAAGTCTCAGATTATTGTACTCACAGAGATGGAATACATTTTCGAAAATCCATTTCAAGAGAAATAACAGAAATTACAAAATATTGGCACACAATCCTATGAATCTCCTGGAATTGTGTGATTCCGGATTTGAGTGATTATTGTAGCTTCCTTTCAAAGTGGGATTTGTTTTCGAACAAATAGTACCCCTTCAACCTGTTACAATTGCGTTTAATGATGATGCCAGGATGATTTCAGGGCAAACGAAGAGAAATGTAACTGCACCTCTACATGGGTAGGTATTTTGAAATAACATACATTTCCAGTGAAATTGTTGCGATAAATACTTTAACATTGCCTCTACATATCACTGTAGAAATACAAACTCATATATCCACCACAATTGAGTGGTACTCGCGTGCAAATCACCATTACACGGCGAATCCTGCGAATTTATTTTTATTTATTCATGCATCCCGACACAGACTACACGTGTTGAAGCATAAATTAATCTCACTCCCCATGGGTGTAAGTGTACTTAAATCATTATTATCTTGGCATCTCTTCGGTTTTGAAGAGGATTTTTCCCATCCAATTTACTCTGCGGTGTTCGCTGAAATTTTTCTCTAAATGAGCTGGTTTCAGGTTTGGTTGAACGATTAAATGATGAATTTTCGCGTTACCTATAAATTTAGAGAGGAACCGACGCACAATTTCACGGTCTCACATTAATTATGCGTTCAACAAAATGGAATTCTCATAACTCTAAATTCCCAGACGTGAAAAATCATTAGTAAGCCAGATGATATGCAAATATCTATCAATTTGTTTTAGCTGGGTGGAATTGGTAGCGTTGGGGTTGGACTGCTGATCTTGAAAAGCACTTAACCAATCTCGCTTATCATATTGAAATGCAGAGAAAATGTGTCACCCAGTTCAGTGACGAGAATATGGCAAATAATGTCATCGTCGATGATGAAGGGGACCTACCGCCGTTCATTTCAAAGGAAAATTAGTGGGAATCAATGGAATACCGAACATTGTGCTTCGACATCTCCTTCTAGAAGAGGAAGATATCTATACCACCCAGCTTAACAATACAATGAATAATGCAGATTATCCAGAGCATTGGAAAACTGCAGTGGGGTATCCCATCCATAAAAGGGGTAAGATACTTTCAATTCGGTGAATGTCCGATCGATAATCTCCTTCCGATTATCAGTAAGGTGTTCGCGAAGGTAATCATAAGGATTTGGAGTCAGTGAGTTGAGGACAAATATATGTATAATTCCGGATAATCAATTTGGTTTTAAGAGGAGACATGATGTCAGACATGCCGCGTCTGAACTGGTGTCTTATATCCATTGGAATAAAAACAGGAACCACTGTACTGGAGCCTACCTCTTTAACTTGGAAAAGGCGTATGGTTAGAGGGACTTTTCTTTAAGCTGACAAGACTGGGCTTTTGTATATTCATCATAACATGCACAGACAGTTCATCGTGAAAACTTGCGATGCGACTTCTGTTGGAACATTTCACAGCGCCAGAGGTGCCTTTGCTCTTACAAAGAGACTGTTTTATAGTAGCCCAACTCCATGCAAGGGTGAAAGTTATCTGCGACATGGCTCTTATCCGGCCCATGCTGGTATATGGGTGTCCCGTGTGGTTCAGCGTCAGAGCAAGTTTAATGGAAAAGATTCGTATGTTTGAGAGAACGCAGTACAAGCGCAGTATTGCGACAATGTAGACAACTGCAACAGCAATGATCTCGTCCAACCACCTGATATCTGGGGCCAACTACCATAACTACCTATATCATGAGAGGGTGCGCTTGAAAGCTTCGTTCCCCCCTGAATTGTCCCGTTATTTTGACATGAAACGGCTAAATCCGCATAGGTTTAGAATGCCGCTAATCTTCCACGTAGTACGATCATTAAGTGAGGGACGACTTTATTGGAATATGTGAATATTTCAACCACCACCCCGTGACGTCATCAGTCGGCGCATAGTTGAAGTGTATTATTATATAATGTAATGTATTGATTTTATTAAGTTCCAACGCTTAAAGCTAATTTACAAAAGTTGTTTAATAAATACGGAATTACTCCTAAGTAATAGTAATCATTCTATAACGTAGAAGTTAGTGCAGCAAGACACATGAATTCATAATTAAAATGAAAAAAAATTAAGATCTGATGTGGGGTGACAGTCATATCGCCAATAACAGTAATTGACTTCAAAGATACATACTCGTATGTACGAGTATAAAAATAGTTACATTTAAATTCTATAAAATAACATTTCAAACAATAAAGATACGATTATGTGTGTACAACTTTAAGATTAACTTGTGCTGATGATTATGATACACTTTTCAAATAGGATTCAGCAGCATAGTCGATCGTGAGTAAACAGTCTTTTACCTTTTTAACCGTTAATCGACTTTTGTATCAGAATTGACACATTTCGTTTTTATTCAAATCGTAATTTTCCTTAGAAAAAAGTTAGATGCCCTATTCTTTGTGACTTTTTTTTAAATTGTTATTGTTGTTGGTAACTTGAACTTGAGAAATTCGAAATCTTCATGATTCTGGCTTTGTATCATTTTTGATACAAACAGCATTTCATCTGTTTTTGGGCTGCGGTGCAGTTCGTTCGTAAGGCGATTTTTTATCGCCGTGGAATTGAAAATTTTTATAATTTGCATTCGTTGCTCGTTCGTGTACTTTACCATGATGAAAATTTTGAGTTTACTTAATAAATTGACAGTGACAATTTGATGATTAGTGAAAGAGTGCGTTCACAAATTAAATTTAAAGTAGTCAAGTCCCTATTGGAAGACCCGATACAATTTTTTCAGTAGCAAGTTGTGGTCCACCATGTCAAATGCTTTAGTCATGTCAACAAAGAGAGCCATTGTATATTTGTTTTAGTTTACACTTTCATACAACTGATTAGACAGTCTGAAAATAGCATGCTCAGTAGATATTCCTCTTCTAGATCAAAACCGATTGCTACTGAAAAAATTATAGTTTTCAAAAGATAACACAATGCGTAAGTTGAAAAGTTTTTCGAAAATTTTTGAGAAGGTTAGTAGCAAGGAAATACTTTTTCTATTTCCTGTTTTAAGAATGGAATAATTTCAGCGCATTTAAGGTGCCGAGGAAAGCAGCGATTTTAAACACTTATATTAAACAAATAACTAGCATCAAATGTAGTCAATTTTTTTTCAATAACACGCTCGATATACCATCATTTGTGCAAGTGTTCTTATTTTTTAAAGTCAATATGGCTCTGTAGATTTCATTTGAAGAAAACGACTCAAAAACAAAACTTACTTACTTACATTAGGTGGCGCTACAGTCCGGGGTGGACCTGGGCCTCAGTCAACAAGCTTCTCCAGCCAGCTCGATCCATGGCTAGCTGTCTCCAGTTTCCCACGCTAAGTTGGCTGAGGTCCTCTTCCACTTGCGTGCGCCACCTGAGTCTTGGCCTTCCTCTACTGCGCTGTCCCTCGGGAGCGGATTCGAAGACTTTTCGGACCGGAGCATTGGTGTCCATGCGCTCAACATGACCCAGCCATCTCAGTCTTTGGATCCTCACTCTTCTGGCTAGATCCATGTCGCTGTACAGTTCGTACAGTTCGTCGTTGTAACTCCTCCTCTCTCGAAGCAACCAAGAATACCCTCATCCATTTTTGATAATGTCCATGTCTCTGCGCCATAGAGCAGGACCGGGATTATTAAGGTCTTATAAAGGGGGACTTTTGTTGTCCGAGAGAGGACTTTGCTACTCAATTGCCTTCTGAGCCCAAAGAAACAGCGGTTGGCAAGAGTTATTCTTCGCTTGATCTCAGCGCTGGTGTCGTTGTCTGTGTTTATAGCCGAGCCTAGGTAGACAAAGTCCTTAACTACCTTAACTACCTCGAAGTTATGTCTGTCTAAGATGACGTTCTGCCCGAGACGTCGGTGTTGGTTGTCCTTTTTGCTTGACAGTATATACTTGGTCTTGCCCTCATTGACCGCTAAACCCAATTTCGCCGCTTCCGAGTCAATACTCGCGAAAGCGCCACTGACATCACGCTGCTCCCTCCCGATTATGTCAATATCGTCGGCATATGCGAGTAATTGGACGGACTTTTGAAATCTGGTTGACTGTTGATTGATCAGCAGTTTTCCAAGCCCCTTTGTGTATGACGAGATGTGGGAACCGCGTGCTAGGCACGACAATGTTTCGCCTCGCCGCAAAGTCGATTAGCCTGAATCCGTTATTGGAGGTGGTCTTGTGCAGACTATATTTTCCGATTGTTCCACCAAAGATACCTCCTCTTCCTAGCTTTGCA
Source organism: Volucella inflata (assembly GCA_928272305.1). Taxonomy (NCBI): domain Eukaryota; kingdom Metazoa; phylum Arthropoda; class Insecta; order Diptera; family Syrphidae; genus Volucella; species Volucella inflata. Next base: position 39,355,279 of record OV743716.1, on the reverse strand, counting down.
TTAAAATCACCGAGGACAATTTTAATGTCATAGCTAGGGCATTGCTCGTAGGTCTTGTTAAGGAGTTCGTAGAAGACATCCTTGGTGTCGTCATCTTTCTCCTCTGTGGGGGCATGCGCGCATATAAGGCTAATGTTGGCGAGTTTAGCCTTGATGCGGATTGCTACGAGGCGCTCGCTCACATGCCGGAAGCTGAGGACTTATTGTCTTAGTCTGCCTCCGACAACAAATCCGCATCCAAATAAGCGCTGCTTTTACCGTCGATAGCAATAGCCGTAGTAGATGTCGCAGTTTTTCATCTTCTTTTTGTCCGGCCCATCCCATCGCATTTCTTGGATGGCGGTTATGTCTGCTTTGTAGCAGTCTAGGGCCTCCGCTAGTTGCTCGGCTGCACGTGGTCTATTAAGGGATCTAACATTCCACGTGCATATCCGAAGCTCATTGTCTTTAAATCGTTTGCGTGGGTTGTCAACAGTAAATCCGTCCATATCTGAGGCTTGTTGATACTTCGTAACTTCCTTTTTTTTTAAATGGCCGGGCAGTTACCCCGGCGGCACAACCCCCAACCTGGAGGACCAGTTCCATTTTTAATGCCCCTAGGACGAGAAGTCGGTTACACCGAAGCCAGTAACTCGTTCCGGGATATGAGCGCTGCCATTGACCCATATAGGGCTCGTCCGCCACCATCTCTTTTCCAAGACCCTGACTAAGTCCTGGAAATCCTTACCGGCCTGAGCTCCAAATATGTCGGAGTAGCCCGGATAAGGTCTTTGCCCCCTTCACTTCGCAATCTCTTGTGAGATTCCCAGATGGCGCCACGGGGAGGCGTGAAGTAGGGCTTATTAGCAGAGCTGCAAGATGTTCGGCTGCAGAGGCTCATTCTCGTCATTTAAGGAACCAGCACCTGTCGGAGGATGCTACTTCTACGAGGCCTTATACTAATCGTTGCCATCCAAAAACAAAACTATTCGATTGAATATTATCTGCAGCAATGTACGAAGATATCGAGCAATTGCAGCCTGCAGCAGGTGCACAGACGGCTTAAGTTTTTATTAAAATCTAAATGGTCATTCATTTTTCGATTTCGAAAGGAAAGCTATATTGATGAAAATTTTCCCATAAACTGGCCGCCTCGGGAAGATTCGGAGCATGCGATTCTCTTGAGGTACTTTTAAACCACTTTTTCGCACATTTCGGGCGGTATCTCAGTCATAATTTGAGTAATGTTGATTTTTAATGCTTCTAGAGTTGACAATCCTTTTATGTCGTCTCTTATTTTCTCGTCATGCTGTTTAATGCGGCTATTAGATATATTGCCAGTTTAATTTGAATTTCCTATGGCATGGGTATCGTCTTCTTCCGCTTCAGGGATATTGTTCTCCATATTATGATGTATGCAAATGTTTTGTAATACAGCACAAACATTAGCAAAAACAACGATCTTACTCGGATTATACCTGCTATTTCTTTCCTCCATTAGGAGTCTACATCGACCTAAGAAAAAGAACAAAATATTAAACTTTCAAGCAAAGCAAAGTTAAGAGCTGGTTACATGTGTACGAGTACCTTTTCAGACAGCAATACATCTTTCAATTAAAATTCTTGCCTTTGCATGGACTTTATTAAAAAGGGTTTTATGTAGGTCACTAGAAGTGCAGTATGTTGTAAGTAAGCAAGGCTCCAACGGGTATCCACTATCTCCTAAAAATTAATTGATCTAAATTTCTCAATTAAGATAGGATCAGTCCTAGAATACCCAAAAGCCAATTGGTGTGGTCTATCTCATTATAATTCCTTTCAAAAAAGGCTCTTTCGGATCTGAAAAACGAAGTAATTGTTATTTGTTCAGTATAACTGTATTGATAATCCTGTAATACTTCCAAGCATCACATTTATGCTGTGCTTACCTTTCCTATAAAACTAAGCCCCTTCATTTACTCGTGGCCTTTGTAAGTACGAGTGTGTACCGTCTATGCATCCTACGACTGAAATTCAACAACATTTTAGTTACTGTGATTGACATATTCATGTAATTCATGTAATATCATTACAAATTATTGAATGTTGTGATCTATGGGCAGTGATCAAACAAAACTACAAAACGAAGACGTAAATAAACAAATAACTTCAGGAAAATTTATTTTAAGCGCTGAAGATAAGAAATCCTTAAAAGAAAGAAAGAAATTGACAAAAGCATTATAAATAGTGATAAAAAGATTAAAAAAGAAATGGCTAAAACGGCAAAGTTTGATGACGTGTACGAGTATATACCCGTATTTAATGAGAGTAATTTTTCCAGTTGGAAATTTAGGCTGATGACCCTTCAAGAATACAAAGAATGTGATACACAGGCAAAAACGTAGAACAAATGGAGAATACGAAGCTACTTGGAAAAAATTGGATGTTAAAACAAGACCAATATTAATTGGGACAATTTCTGATAAAAAAATAGAATTTATCAAAGAATATGAGTAAGCCTACGACATGATAGTGAAACTTGAAAGTTTATTTAATACAAAGTCAACTTCACTTCTTCATCTTCTTCTTCTTCTTATCCTTTTATTAACCCTTTCCTCGTTATACGAACTTATGCGTAACGAGTTTCCCATTTTTACTGCATCGCTGCTGCTCCGCTTATGGGGTTGGGTAATGTCGCAGACCGCAGAACGCGTCTACATAATGCTCGGTCCTGGATCGTTTCAGTGGTTAACCCCAGACGTTGTTGCGCATTTACCATCTAAGAAATCCAGGAATTCTTTTTCCGACCTCGTTTTCTTACAGTTGGAGTGACCGTAGTTGATAGTGCCTTTTTAACCGGATTTTCCGCAGATCTTCTTTGAACGTGGCAATACCAGCATATTCTATTCGCCTCGAGCTGTTCGGTTACCGAATTCTTTATATGTAGACTTCCTCTTATACACGTAGATCTAATACAATCGCGTATAGTGACTCCACTAGACATCCTTAACATTTTCATTTCCGCTGCCGTCATTTTGTTTTTAAACGCTTCGTACATTGTCCAGCACTGTGAACCGTACATAAGAGCTGGTCTAACAACCATGGTGTAAAGATTCCCGAATTTTCCCGCCATTTCATCCATCCCACACTCACTCTGTGGTTTACGTCGTCGTCACATTTCGCTTCCATGTTAACGATTGATCCTAAATACTTAAGGATAGTGCTTTTCGGAAGAACTATTTCGTCTAACGTTATATCCGGAACAGGTCGCAACGGATGCGCAAATGGGCACGTCAAATGCTCCGTCTTTGAACGACTTATTTTAAACCCGTTTCTCTCTAGCGCATTTCTCCATGAATCTAAGGCGTTTTGTAAATCTTCGACGTTATCGCTTAGTATAACTTCGTCGTCAGCGAAGAGAATCGGCGTTATATTTTCTTCGCGAATGCAGTCTTTTAAAAGATAGTCGAATACTACGTTAAAGAGGAAAGGGCTAAGTACGCTTCCTTGATGCACTCCGACATTAACTGGAAATTCTCTCGTTAGTCCAGCAGAGCTTTTAGCCGCAGTTTTCACGTTTCCGTACATGTCTTGCATTATTCTAACATACGTTTCCGGTACGTTTTGAGACCTCAGCGCGGCCCATATGAGATCCCTAGGCACTCGATCGAATGCTTTCTCGAGGTCGATAAATACCATGTGTAAGTCCTTAGACGAATCTCGGTGCTTTTCCATTATTATTCGTAGGCTTTGGATAGCGTCCACCGTCGATCTTCCTTCAACATATCCACACTGGCTATTATCGAGTTTTATTATTTGCCGAAGACGTTCGTTTAAGACTCTTTCGACGATTTTCATTGTATGTGACATAAGCTTGATTGAACGGTAGTTGTTGCATTCTCGAGTGTCGCTTTTTCCTTTGTATAATGGAACCAAGAAGCTACTTCTCCATTGATTCGGCATAGGTTGTCCACATTTTAATTTATTTAAAAGTTTCGATAGCCAAACGCTGCCGATCCCCTCCATCTTCGACCAAAACTCTGATGGAATGCTGTCTGGTCCTGCCGCTTTCCCCCGCTTCATTTTTCCAATTGCTATACTTATTTCTTCGATTGAAAAGTCCGAAACTTCCTCCTCGAAAAGACCAGCTGTCTGCACGATATCACGTGGAAACTGTTTGTTAAGCAACTCCTTACAGTACTCAAGCCACCGGTCACAAATTTCCTTTTCATTTGTCAATAAGCGACCGTCTGCGTTTTTGATGTATTTCAGCGAGGTTATTTCCATTGAATTTTTTCGCCTCTGTGCAGCGAGCTTGAAAATATTTGGCACTTTAGTATTGTACTCCTTTTGAACTTCTTGTATAGCTTGTCTTCTATCCGCCGATCGTGAGGATATTTGTTCCAACTCCTGGTGCATGTTTTCCGCTGCTGCCGCTCGAGTTCGAGCCAGGACTTTCTTTGCGATCTTTTTAAGACGCTCGTATTCAAGAGCCAGTCGAGCTTTTTCGATATCGTCGCTCCGATCGCATTTTGTCCACGCTTGGAATGCACTCTTCTTGTCAGCCACAGCTCGTTAGGTTTCGTCATTCCACCAGCATGTTTCTTTGCCGACGTAATGGTATTTCGATAGAGTCCCCAGATGGGACTTTGCGAGTGTTATGCATTCCTCGTGCATACTGTTCCACATTTCTTGCGGGCTAAGTGAGTCTGCTATACCATTTATATTTTGAAGTACTTCTTTAGCCAGTGCGATAAATCTTGCGCCTCGTTCCTTCGATAGATTATACCACCGGATTTTTGGCTTTCCAAACGATGCAGGTGTTTTCGGTGGTTCCGCTGTGAAAAATTCTGTAATGAGCCGACGGTGTTGGCTTACTAGCGATTCTCCAAGTATTACTTTACAGTCCTTATCACGGTTTCTCATCGACACTTCACTACTAATAATAAATAGAAAGCTGAAAAATTATGACTCTGTTGAAGAGTGTTTTGCTGATTTTGAAGAAGCCACAAACAATTTTGAATCAGCTGGACAAAACCTAAAAGAAAAAGAAAAAAATGAGGTATTTGATAAAAGCACTCAAAGCTGCAGTCAAATCGGAGATTTTATTGATATTATGCCTGAAACTCAACATACAGCGGAATATGTCAAGGTTTAAATAAAAGAAAAAAGCGTGAACAAGCCTGACAATGATAGAAAAAGCACTGTAAGCACATACACAGCTTCAGCCAAGGAAGCCATATACGAGTATCATAATTGTGGACAAGCAAGCCAGGACATTATAAATATAACTGCTGGCACATACAACAAAACCACGGAAGAGGAGCCCATCAGTTCAGTCAAGGTAGAGGTACCCAACCTCAACAAAGCAGAGGAGCAGCACTCAGTAGAGTTCAACGAGGCTCACACAGAGGCTACGGCAGAGAAGGATTTCGACGCGGTTTTGGCAGAGGCCAAGAACAACAGAGACTGGAGTTGTCGGGCGAGCAACAGAGGGACAATCAGTCTGCAATGTGGTACTTACAAGTGAATAATCAAAGGTAGTAGGAAATGATTGTAACAGCGATTGCAAAATTAATTAAAGACGATAAATAATTTAGTAATTTGGTAAATTAAATAGACATATTGATGTGAAATTGACAGATGGCAATTGTAGAGTTGTTAAAGTATTAAATCATTTTCGAACTTAATTCATTTGATTTATATCCGAGAATTTTTAACTCATGAATTCACTTAAAGACTTCAACTTCAAAATGTGAATTCACCATTCATTTTGAAGTCATTGATTGGCAGTTCATTTTAGTGAATTCAATGATTGCATTCAAATGAATGCAATGCAGAACGCAGTGAAGTCATTTTGAAGTCTTTAGATCTTTTTTTTTTAAATAAGAAAAGTACATTAATACTTTGAATAATTTTATTTTAAGTTGTTTTCATAAAAAAATCAACGTTGTATGGTAAAAGAAAACAATCAAACTACCATGACTATACTTAACAACTTCCCTGTCCTCATACAACGTATTTGCGAATGCCCCATGCCCACTGTGTTTTTTTTTGTTCTTATAAGCTAATCAACATCCATGTATACCATAAAATATAATTTTATAAACTATTAGATATAAATTTATTTTATTTTGTGACTCATATGTGACTCATGGATGTAGAAGGAGCAATTTTTCTCACCAAGTTCAATAAGTCATATGTGAACACATCGACTACTATAATCAATCGCTGTCAAATGCATCCTATTGTCAATAATATAAGAAAGTTGTCTTGTTTCCTAGTTGTTTGTTTGAGCTTAACAAGTGAAAATGGCTAATAAAATACTTACGACTGAGCAATGAAAACGATATTTAGAAGATTTAGATGAAGAAGCATTTAGTGGTGCAAGTGATGAAGGGTAATAGCCGAATGATGACGATTAGCAAGTGGTACAGACAGGAGTATCGAAATTCCTTCACAAACGCCCGAAAGTTTATCGTCATCCAATGCGCCTGGTTTCGAATGGAAAAGTGATGTTTTGCTCTTAGGGAGGGAAACATTTATTGGTAATCACGGTGTCCAGAACACTGACGCAATAACTGAAGACGGACGAGTAAGTTTATACAAAATCTATACTTATTTTGTACCAAATGAAATTATTTATGAAATGGTCAATTATACTAATAATTACCCTCAGTTATTGAAGGAAGTACGCACTGCACAATTCAGTCGAATGACTCGATGGAAAAATGTTATTAGAGAAGATTTGAAAACATTTTTTAGAGTAATTATGTATATGGTTCTCAATCCTAAACCGTCAATTGAACACTACTGGAAATTGGACGTTCTTGATTATAATCTTCTTATGCATGAAATTAATGCAAAAAATACAACTGGTTCACCTCAATTCTAAGATATTGGTGTTATTGGAGAACTGTGGACTCACAAAATAGACCCACTTATACATAAAGTGATAAATAATTTTCGTAGTCTTCACATACCGTCCGATATTATAGTCGTTGATGAGTGTATGGTCAAATTTCATGGAAAGTTGATTATGAGAACGTATAACTCAGCGAAAACAGATGGCTATGGGATGAAAATATATAAGGCTTATACAATTAATAGTTACATATGGTCCTACCAAACTTATTGCGGAATATCGCATCAGTTAGAGGGTCTCGAAAAACCTGGTTCAACAGTGGTACAGCTTATAGAACCGCTTTTAGATGAAGGTCGTATTATTGTTGCTGACAATTATTAAACCAGTTTACCGTTGGCTGAGTACCTAAAAGGTCGCAAAACTGACTTGTGCGGCACTTTACGTAAAAATAAAAAAAAATTTTCCAGAAGAAGTTGTAAAAGCGAAGTTAAAAGGAGGAGAACACATAGTTGAACAAAAGGACAATCTCTATACTGTATAAAATGCCGTGACAAACATGACGCACTTATGATTTCAACATGCCATGGAGGTGGTATGTCTATCGTGGCTACAAAAAGAGGTGACGCCGTAAAACCACACACAATAATCGACTATAATGAAGCCAAAAAAGGTATTGATATCTCGGACAAACTTGCTTCATTCCATTCTCCTTTACGTAAAAGTTTAACTTGGTATAAATAGATAGCGATCGATTTACTATTTCAAGTCGCCGTTATTAATACTAGATGCACATACAACGAGTTGGCAGACGGCCTTAAGCTGACTGTTTTGCAAGTCCAAGAACATTTAATCCGACAATTTCTTGGACCAGCAGTATCAACTATAGAAAATAACATCCCTCAAAGGAAAAGATGCATTCTGTCTAGATTGTTATAATTAAAAACATGCTTGATATTTTTCATATTCTTTTACGAATAAAAACATTATCTTTTGTATTTGAATTTTATTTATTGCATGCCCGTTCTAATGGCTAAAGGACAACTTTCAGGAAAAAATTGCGAAATTTTGATTTAATTCCTTTAAGATTAGGTTTTTTGCTGTACGTATATAATAATATAAAAAATAACATTTCATATTAAACAAAATAAATTTTCTTTTCTTACGCACATACATAGAAATATACACAAAAAAAATATACGGGTTGACTATCAACGAATCCAAGAAATTCGAACAAAATACCTATACATACTCGTATGTACGTTTTGTGCCCTTCCAAGGTATTTCGGATCCCTGTGATGTCTAAAAGATATGAAATGGAATAATATTTAGTTACCTTAAGTTATACCTATATATATGTAAGTATGTTACTCACTTTTTCATGGTAATTAACCCTGCGAATGAAAACAAATGCTCCACTACCGCGAATGTGGGGAGAGGGAGAAACTGGTCCAACATTTCCATGGTCCACTGGGGACGAATTTGACAGATAAGCATAACATTCGCTTTCCCCCGAGGTGTTTGCGGCATTAGTTGATTCTAATGGCTCATCTGGATGATGAAATACGTTCATATACATAGGTACTATAACACCTTTAACGGAAAATTCGAAAAACGAAGTTTCATGACTTTTGCTGCGAACTTCGTGCGGGTGTATCTAGTGTTTTGTCCCTGTCCTCTCGAATTTTTCTTCTCACCAACCCGCTTATCTCCGATATTTTTGAGTCATTAAAATAAGGGTTTAGCGCTGATATCCACCTCAGCTTGACAGATGGAAAAAGAATAGACGCGACGATGACATCATTTACTTCTCTTGTAAGATTGAAGTGATGAGGAAATCGCTTCACAAGAGATTTTTCTAACAAATAGACTGTTTCCAAAGGAAAAACTTAAAGAGGATTATTTAAAACCATCGTCCTATACTTCGTCCTTATTGTTGCTAAGGTGGGAAGGAGATATCCATAGATCATATTCCTCTCACGTTGGAAAAAATCCATGGGTTCCGAAATAGGCTTCAGCAACATTAAATAGCTATTCCTCCAAAAAATCGAAATCAGTTTGAAAAAAATGCTTGTATCTCTAACATCCTGCAGACTTCATTTATCTCCTCCTTATGCTTAATGATATCCACAAAGGAATCCTAGAGAGAGTTCCATCATATTACTACTGGGTATTTTAATTGTGACCCCAAAGACGTGACAATTTGTTCAGAAGTTTTCGGCCTATTGATCTTACTCCAAAGATATGAACATTTCTGCATCATCTTTGTTCAAATTAATTAAAATTATTTTAGTGAAGAAAGAGAAATCGCGAACTTGTTTGCCATTTCACGTTCAACGGGATGGAACATTATTAAGAGGGGGTAACATCTTGGCTCATATTCATAGGCCACCAATACGTAAAATGGCCAAATTCGAATGTTTTTGTTTTTTTTTTTTGGTGGGTAGGTGTGAAAATCTTCATAGATACTATGAACCCGTTGCTCATAGTAGTGTGAGATTCTTACTCACTAAAAACACGCCTCCCTTCTTATCGACTACTACTAAGTAACCTTATCAAGTAGTTTCCGTTTCAAAAAACGTTCGCGTGGGGCAGGTAGCTTTCCAGCAAAAGCACCTGTTAGTACCGCTATTATATGCGGATAGTCCTTATCGCGCCAGATCGAATGGTCTCATTCTTTGTAATCGACGCACTAAGTTTGTCTCGTCCAGAATTTGGAGTATTTTATTATTACAATGACCATGAAGACGAATATGGAGTTTGCGAGCAAAGTTCATTATTTCGTCATCGACGGTAACTATTCCTAAGTCTCTGTGGATATCACTGTTTCTGATATACCATGGGGCGTTCACGATTTGTCTTAGAACTTTGTTTTGATAGCCTTGGAGAATATTTCGGTTGCTTGGTTTAGTACAACCCCAAAGTTGTATACCGTACGTCCAAACAGGTTTAAGCACTTGCTTATAGATGAGCAGTTTGTTATGTATGCTTAACTTGGAATGTCTTCCTAGTAGCCAGTACATTTGTCTGAATTTATTTTCAAGTTCATCACGTTTCTTCTTAACATGCGGCTTCCATTTCAGTTTTACATCTAGTGTCATTCCTAGATACTTTGCTTCATTTGCATATGGTATTTGTATCGAGTTAATGAAAATGGGAAGGTTGTTTATTTTTCGGTAAGTAAAATTAACATGAGTAGATTTGGTCTCATTGAGAACAATTCGCCATATCTTTGTCCATTCGTAGATTTTATCCAAAGCCGTTTGTAGCTTTCCAGTAGCTAACTCGACTGAAGTATCTGTAGCTAGTATCGCCGTGTCGTCCGCGAACGTGGCTACTATGGTACCTGTTTCTTCCGGTATGTCTCGAGTATAGAGTAAGAACAATACCGGACCAAGTACACTTCCTTGCGGAACTCCAGCAGCGATCTCTTTAAATTCCGAGTATTCGGTGCCATGTTTAACACGAAAAATTCTGTTTTCCAGGTACGATTTTAGAATCGTATGCAGCTCTCTCGGAAGAACCTGACTTAGCTTAAAATGTAAGCCTTCATGCCATACCTTATCGAAGGCTTGAGACACGTCAAGAAACACGCTAGAACATATCTTTTTCCCCTCTAGGGCTTTCTCAATTTCATTCATAATTCTAAAGACCTGATCAATTGTGGAGTGCTTAGTTCTTAAACCGAATTGATGATCAGGAATTAGACGCCTCTCTTCAATGATCGGTTGCAAGCGCTTCAATAGGAGTTTTTTTTAAATATTTTAGATATTATCGGCAGAAGCGATATCTGTCTGTAGGACTTTTTTTCATTTAGAGATTTGCCTGGTTTCGGGACCATTATAACTTCGGCAACTTTCCATTGGCTTGGAACGTTTAATAATCTCAGCGCGGCATTTATAAGTTGGAGCAGTTTGATAAGGGCTTTCTTTGGCAACTCCTTGAGAATTTGACCTGTTATCAAATCATAACCAGGGGCTTTGTTATTTTTCAATTTTTTAATTGCTTGGTTAAGTTCTCGTAGGGATACTGTTTTTATTCTAAAATTGTCCGGTGCCGATATTATATATTTAGAACCTCCTGTTAATGCCTGTCCATCAAAAGGCTTAAACGTTTCTTCTAGGTGCTCGGCAAATAGATCCGCCTTCTCTTTATCTCCTTTTCCCCATTCGCCATTATTTTTCCTTATGGGAGGAAATTGCATTTGAGGCTTTTTGATTCCCTTCATGGCTTTCCAGAGGGAGTAATTTGAACTTCTTTCGGCAGTCAGACCTTCGAGATATGTAGAGATATTCCGATTTTTGTAATCTCGTATTGCTTCCTTCAACTTGTTGCATAAGTGGTTTAAGTATGTTTTATGCTGGGGAGCACGGGATTGTTGCCATCTTTTGCGCGCTGTCCTCTTTTCTCTCACCAGTTCTTTTATTTCTGGCGGATATTTTATTTCATTACTTGCTTTCTCTTTTCTTTTTGGAGTTGGAGTGTTGTTCCAGGCAGCGTTCTGCAGGACTTTGATGAATCTGTCGACTTCGTCTTCTATTTCGTTTTGTGTTTTTAGCGACACGTTTAGAACAATATGTTCATTGCAGTAATTTCTAAAACCGTCCCAGTTAGTTTTGTTGTTAGTTAATCTAGGCGCCACTTCTTTCTTAATTAAGAGTATGCTTAGTGTCAAAATGACTGGTGAGTGATCTGAGGAGAGATCATAACTTTCCTCGATGTTTGTAGAGATTTTGGCTGCTCCCTTTGTGACAAAGAAGTCTACAAGATCAGGGGTCTTTGTTATATCCGAAGGCCAATTTGTTGGTTTTCCTGTCGAGAAAAAGTCAACTTTACATTGCATTCCGGCTTCATAGAGTTGTCTGCCTTTCGTTGAATTACATCTTGAGCCCCAGAAGGTATGTTTCGAATTAAAGTCACCACCAATTATAAAATTCGGTCCGAGTGAATCAAAGATACCTTTAAAGTCATTGTTTTCTAGCTTGCATCGCGGGGGACAATAAATGGATGCAATGTTGTAGTGCAGGTGGTTATATTTTACGCGAACCGAACTTAACTGCATTGCATCGCATTCAATCTTCATATTTATAGAGTGTTCAATACAATTTTTAATGAACAATGAGGATCCGCCTCTGGCATTTTTTGATGGGTGGTATGCATGATAAGCACAGTATCCCTTTAGTTCTACACGAGGTCCTTTCCTCAAGTGAGTTTCAGAAATCAAGCAAATGTCAATATTGGCTTTTTGTAAGAACACTTCCAGTTCGTCGAGTTTTTTAATAAGGCCGTTTGCGTTCCACGTCAATATTTTAAGCACTTGTTTCATATTCATGCTTGGAATTGAGTTTTACGTATTTCTTTCTCGAGATTGCACAATTTCTCAACTAGAAGTTTATTTGTTCTGCCTTGCTCCTCAAGAGTCGTGAGAATCAGGGAGAAAACGCGAGCCACTGGATCTGGCGTAACCCCGCTTTTTTTATTTCCTTGCAACGCAGCTTGTGCATACGTTAGCGCGTCAATCGGTGGCGGATTTTCCTTTGCGATCTTTTTTTGTATATCCTTCGACTTTACCGCGACGGATTTTCTTTTTTTATTTGAGGTTGCGTGTAGGTTTGGATGTAAGGTTTTTTTAAGCGTATCGCGCCTTTTTTT